>CM055065.1:3062614-3240114 GCA_029204045.2 Tillandsia leiboldiana
TTTTAACTTTTAGCAATACTTAAAAGTATGACTATAGCATAATTTGATTATAGTGGGTGGCGGGGAAGGGGGCTCTCAAAAACTCTGCCATGACTTCCACTTTTCATGAATGTACTTGGGAGCATGGTGGAGTAGGGCAAAAGCAAGACAATGTTTATTGGTGTGTTGAAGCAAGAATCCACAAAAGGTGAAAGAAAGGGAGGAAAGGGACTATTCTACAAGGTTGGACAAATAGTTGAGACCCCATCAACCTCCCCCTCCACTATCCCACACACCCAAGTCCATGTAGTGTTGTCCTTGGCCCTTTGAAAAATTGCCAAAGTTTGATGTAGTTAATTAATTAATATGCATGTGGGGGGTGGCAAATAAAATTAAATGATAACTAAAGAGAAAAAGGTTGAGCCTCTTTTGTTATTCTTAGTGATTGACTCGCTCTTTTGGAACATAATTTTTTTTGTGGGGCTCAACTTAGAGAAAATCCTCAGCATCTAATTTATTAATTAGTCACTTTTTTTACTACATGAAATTAACTTGGAATCAATCAAAAAAGCTTTCATACATGGTGCATATGTAAGGGATCTTGAGCTCTCTTAAAAGTAAACTAGTACTAATAATAGCATATAGCTCTATATCATGTGCTTTAAAGAATTGGATTATTCGTGAGAATAATATATTAAGGCTTTGTCGAAGAACTTGAGCTTTATAGGTGGGCTATAAACCAAGAATGAGAGGAGGCGTGCAAGTAATAAACTCTAATACTTTATTAAAAGTGCTCGAACCAACTCAAAAGCTTAAGATCTTGTTACTCTTTCTTTTCTTTTTGTTCACTTGTATATATATATTTATATGATTTAATTGGAAATAAAGTAATAATAAGTAAAGAAATAAATAAAAATTCATACACATTATGCTTTTTGTAATCATCAACATCGATCCCATATTACCAGAAGTTTCCTATGTACGTGGTTGGTGAGAGCATCACGAGAATGAACGTGTAAAAGATCAATAATGCAATGCGTTCGTACAGAGCTATACAAACAAAACGTACACAACATTACTGGGGGAATCCAGAGCCTGCATCTAACCTAATTAAGAAGCTTCGCTTTTTTTTTTTTTTTTTTTTTTTTTTTTTTTTTTTTTTTTTTTCCTCTTAAAAAAAAAAGAAAACATATGGAGACAGCTCACTTTAATGACTTTTATCAATGAATTTAGATTTTATTTATTTATTTTTTTTTAAAAAAAATGAACAGTAACTTTTCTAATTTTAATAGTTTTAGCTACTTTCCAGCAATAAATTAGCGCGACAGTAATCAACTAATAAATAGTAGAGTCACAGAATTTAACTAAAAATTTTAATTTAACTTGGCGTACTAACTCAAATTAATTTTTTTTAAAAAAAGAAAACTAAAATTTAGATATCTTAATTTGAGGAGTACAAAAGTACATTTTCACGTAACGTTTATGCAGAAGCTGCTTCTTCTACGAAGCTTTACTACAACACAAAAAAGAAAAACACCATAAACGAGAAACATAGAGAAAGAGAGGAGAGAATTACACCATACAAATGCTAATGGTGGAGGTAAACACCACATAGAGAAAGAGAGTTGCGAGAAAAATGAATAACATCCCCAATTCATCTCGCATAGTAGTAGTGTAAGTGAAGTAGAGAGGGAGAACAAAAACTTTTTTGACTTGGGTATTTTTATTTTTTAAAATTTTTTTTTTTTTTTAGGGGAAGAGAGAAAAAATGGGTGTGAGAAAGGAGAATAGCTGGAGAATAGTAGGAATGTTGGTTTTCTATTGTAGCTTAGCCATAGGATTCAAGGTGGTATTTGCCAAAAGGCCCCTCACATACTCCCTCAATGAAACAAGCACCAACAATAGCATTAGCTCCATTTACAAGGGGTTTGGAGAGAGGGACTACAAATACATCCTCAGCAACATTTTTGATAGCCTGTTCGACAACGGCGATTCTTCGAAGAAGCGTGTTTGGCCAGTATGAGTTTTATTCAAACTAAATTTTTTACCATTTGAACATGTCTAGCACGCGTAGAGCGTTCGAAATATATGGTCTCTGCAAAAGCCTTTCGAGAGCGTCTACTTTAAGTCGAAGCTTCCACTTATGATTGACAAGCTCACATTGGTCAAAAAGCGCTTGCTCTTGACTATGTGCAAGTCAGACGTTTGACTTTTACTTTTCGAGTATAAAAGTTATTTTAGAAATCCAGTAGTTCTAACGATCTCTTCTTCTTCTTCATGTAATTCGCATGTTCTTGCGGTTGAGATTTTGATTGAATTGCTCAGGACCTCGAGTTCGGATGGAGGGTCGTGTTGGGTTCGATCATAGGATTCCTTGGGGCCGCTCTCGGAAGCGTAGGGGGCGTTGGCGGAGGTGGAATATTCGTGCCCATGCTCACCTTGATCATTGGCTTCGACCCCAAAACATCGACTGCAATCTCCAAATGTAAGACAAACTATGAAACACAAAAAAAAAGAGTCATGTTAGTATAGAAGGATTGTCCTTCAATGCTTGAATTTACCTACATACCCCTGCGAGATTATGTATTCATGAACATCACTTAGAGATTATCTGCTAAAATGTTTTTCTTATTAGATCTTTCTTTGCTTTAATTGGTATTAGATTAATGCACTTCTTTTTGCAGGTATGATCATGGGCGCCGCAGGATCAACAGTTTACTACAATCTGAGACTGCGGCATCCGACACTGGACCTACCAATCATTGATTATGACCTTGCATTACTATTTCAGCCTATGCTCATGCTGGGTATCAGCATTGGAGTAGCTTGTAATGTTATCTTCCCAGATTGGATGGTTACTGTTCTCCTCATTATCCTCTTCCTAGGTAAAATGATACCTAAGTACATGTTACTTGTTTAGGATCATTTATGTGAAATCCAAATGCTATCCTCAACTCTGATTAAAAGCAATTTCACAAAGCATACAAACATCATAGGTACATCTACGAAGGCACTCTTTAAGGGTATAGAAACATGGAAAAAGGAGTCCATAATGAAACAGGTATATTCATTCCAGATAAATTCGCAAGTTTAACATTCCAGATAAATGTCCCCTACATTCATGAGTTCCAAATCTTCTATCATACAACTTTAACATTACATGGGCTCTTTTGTTTCAGGAAGTTGTTAAACTGATGGCATCACAAACAAACGGCAAGTACAATCATAAAACTTCATTGTTTTCATACATGAAAATATAAAGTTATCTCGACCAGAATAACTACAACCACCTTGGATACAAAACCTACTAAAATTTCAATTAAACCATTTGACAAAGACAAGTATGTAATTATTATCATTTCTAATACTTTAGATGGTCCAGAGCTGGAGTACAAGCCATTACCAAGTGCACCGATTCCTAATGTACAAGTTAGGTCTTCACCAGATGAAGAGGTAGTTCCAAAACCACCTGGGCATTTATTAGCTACTGTAACTCTTCAAGTTTGCTCACACTAAATCTATTTTAACAGGTACCAATAAAAGATAATATATATTGGAAGGAGCTAATGCTGCTATTATTCGTCTGGGTGGCATTCCTAGCAGTGCAGATAGTTAAGGTGACAACTCACTTGTTGAGATGATTATATTGGAGTGAGATGCTTCATTTATTCTGCAATAAGCATTTTCTTAGCTATCACTTCTAGTTTTTTGTGTAGTATCAACGATCTAACAGTTCTTTATAACTATTCTCTTTCCTCTGACATTGCAGACATATGCCACAACCTGCTCTATAGAGTACTGGGTTCTAAACACTATGCAGGTACAATCTTATAGTAATGAAGCTTTTTCTCTACCAAGTGATAAACATGGCTAATAGTTTCGACCAATCATCATGGTTAGCTGTAACTATTAGTCTAATTGTGCAACTGTTTTTGTAAATTCACCAACATGTACTACTATAAATCAGGAACAAATTAAGGTTTGAGAAATATTTGGTGTTCTGTTCAAAGCTGTCTCAGTAAAACTCCTGTATGTAGTCTCTGAATTGCCTTGATGTCCAAGACTTTATCATGTTTCAGAAAAATTAGCATGTTTGAAATGTCCTTATCGTTTTTTAGTCTTAAGCTTAAATTCAAGAAAATATAGTAGTACTTAGGAGAGAAGTACTCTCCCTAATGATCATCCCAAACAAATCTCAGCAAGTTGTGTTAAACTTTACTCAGTTGTCCGAAAACTTGATTTCAAGAAATATAAAACACATAATTGTTGCATAAATGAACAATGCGAAGGCAGAATATCTAACCATTTTGTAACATGAAGGTGCCAATTGCTGTTTCTGTCGCACTCTACGAAGCTCTCTGTCTGTGCAAAGGGAAGAGGACCATAGCTTCCAGGGGTAAGCAGGATGTAACTTGGAAGATGCACCAGCTGTTCCTCTACTGTTGCTGTGGAGTATTAGCAGGGATTGTTGGAGGACTTCTTGGGCTCGGAGGAGGGTTTATCTTGGGGCCCCTCTTTCTTGAGATGGGAGTTCCTCCTCAGGTTAGACCTTTTTCCGTAATAATACTTGCTCTTCACAAGAGAGTGATGCTAACGTAATAAAATTTAAGAGGAAAAAAAAAGAAGAACGCCAAGAGCGAACATATAAGCTATGAGATCAACTGAAGTTATCAGGCGACTGTTTCTTGAGATTAGAACATTATCATACATAGAGCTCTTCAAATTTACAAAAATTTACAAAGACTCCAACATAATATCTAAATATCAACAGGCTGATTTCTCTAGGTAAGATTTATATTAGAGTTAATATTATAATATCCAGAAAGAGAATGCTGAGTACTGGCTATTTCTTTAATGAACATCAAAAGTGTTTCAGCAGCTCAAGAGATTGAAATGGTTCTGACTCCAGAGATGTTTTCTGCACTTCTAACGCATCACAATTTTTTTTTTGCAGGTAGCAAGTGCAACATCAACATTTGCGATGACCTTCTCATCTTCAATGTCTGTCATACAATATTACCTTCTCGATCGCTTCCCAGTTCCATATGGTATGCACAAACAGATAACTTTCTACCCAAAGAGCTAGTATAACACTTGTATGCACAGACTAAGTGACTAAATACTTATTTCTCCAGCTTCTTACTTTGTGTTCCTGGCTACTGTCGCGGCCTTCACTGGCCAACACATCGTGAGGAGGCTAATAGTGCTCCTAGGCCGGGCATCACTGATCATCTTCATACTGGCTTTAACCATCTTCGTCAGTGCAATCAGTTTAGGTAATGTTGTTCTCCATTCCATTGTTACAATGATGCCTTACATCTCACATCCATGGCTAAAAGGCTTAAATGTTTTATGCTCTAACTGCAGGTGGTGTGGGAATAGCAAACATGGTAGAAAAGTTGGAAAGAAAAGAGCATATGGGTTTTGAAAATCTTTGCTACCACTCTTGAGGTCTAATGTTATAGTGTCTTGCAATTATTTCTAACTGTTATGCAAATATCAATGTCGCCTTTTTCAAACGGGTACTATCTTGTCATCTTATGTCCAGATAAGTAATTTAGGTACCACCTTGTGATTGAGTCCAGCTGGGAATCTTGTCACAGGGTCCAGAAAAGCTTCTAGTATAATGGTGAAATCTCCTTTCCTTGCTTTGCAATTTTTGAAGTCTAGAACACTAACTATTTACACTTCACTAACTGCTTTTGCTATTCGTATAAGAGAAATGCAAGATTCTTTGTGAGTAGTTCATGTTTTCAAAAATCATCAAAGAAAGAACTTCTGTCGAGGTTTGATTGGTGGACGGTGTTCCTAAAATAAAACATCTGACACATAGACCAGATTTTGACAAAAATAATTGAAGTAACTGTATTTATTATGTAATATCCAGGAATGCCCAGACACAACTGAAATTTTATTTATCATTGGGTCATATCATGTACAGAATCAGAGGATACCAGTGTTCGAATATTCTCTAACCTACGACTGGAAAACATCATATTCTGCAAACCACGAGTATCAAGGAAGAAAGAAAAAAGTTACAGGAATCACACGATACATCATGAGTGCTTATGATTTTGCAAGCAGTCCTGTTGGTTCTCATGCTATTTTCACGTGAGGAGGCAAGTGGGGATTTAAAAAAATTTACAGAACTTCATAGGTTAACAACTTGCTTACATGGTACAGAAGACTGCATTTTACCCAAATACTATATGCTCCCTGGAAGCCGGTTTGAGTTAGGTTCCAAAGTGAGATCCTCATCATGAAACACACATCTACGGCTGATTTTCAAATCACCTTCCTGTGTCCTCCAAAGGCCCAAATCTGCGCCCCAAAAAACACACAAATAAACAAACCTGCATCAAGTTGAAGTTTCCTTTGTACAACTATATGGGATCTAAACTTTAAAGACTTACATTCCAAAATTCCTTGCACAAGCAAATAGTAAACGGACAAAACTATTTTATTGATCCACTTTCACAATCCAAAAAGCTAACGTAGGCTAGAAAGATTTCCCTTATGGTTCAGCCATACAGGTTATCCATTTCTACTTGTAGAACTCCTAAATACTTTACTTGAAATGTCAAGTGTTAATGTGCATCTAGATGCACCAAGTCAGTAAAGGAAAACTTACCTTTAGATTTTTGTCCCAGCTTCCTGTGCACAAGGCACTACCATCAGCCGCCAAGCCTAGGCAGCTTATTCGGCCTTCGTGAGAGTATTGCAGGGTACCTAAGTTGAGAACTACCTGACAAGCACAAAAATGTACATAAGCCAATGAATATTTCAACAAAGAAATAAACAATATATAGAGGGGCATAGAGGAAGAAAACAAAGCTTAAGGTTTTTATAAATCCAATGCACACGTGGCAGGGCATTCTCTAAAATCACTAAAACAACTTCTTCAAGATCTACCTCTATATGTATGTGTGTGCAAATACATTCCTACAAGGACTGGATCTACAAACTGACCAGTGTGAACAAAATATGAAGAGAACTCTGATGCCGTAAAAAGTTGAGGCAATTTTTGAATAAAAAAGAGAGCATATATATGCCTCTCAGCGAGGGAGGGGGTTGGGAGGAATTACAGATTCTGTGATTACAAAGGATTAGAGATTCTGTGGCTTCTGTCCATATTCTATCATTTTACTTGCACCAAATTATTCTTTTTTGGAAGGAAAAAAAAAAAATAGTACCTTAGCTACTAGTGTATCCCAGACACAACAATCACCATTGGAGTATCCAGCAAAAAGAAGCCTCCCTGATATTGAGAAAGCAATAGAAGTAACAATGGGGACATCATTATCATTGGCATCATGCTGCCGACCGTACATTTGAAGCTGATGCCCTGTCCTCATGTCGAATAACCTACATGTACCATCATCAGACCCGGTACCAAATCTTTGGCCATCAGGGAAGAACTTGACAGAATTAACATCACCCCCATGTCCGTAATACGTCTGAACAGCCCGACTGGCTTTCCGGATATCCCACAGTCGAGCAGTTGCATCACATGAACCCGAAACAAACATATTTGAATTTGAAGAATTGATTGAAACACTGTCAAAGAATAACCACCAATTACAAATAACTAAAGGCGTTTAACTTTCAAGAAATCAAGAACACAACCACCTCTTAGTCGAACATATTTGCTGAGATAATAATATCAATCTACATGAATGAAAACTACTGCTCTCAGAATTTTCATTTTGAAAGGCTATTTAAGTGATAGACCAACAGAACAATCTGCCCCTAGCATTTGCCCCAAGCACTAGGGCATATGTAAATACAAACCTTGACAACTACAGGGAAGTGGATAGATACTGATGCAAAACCATGGCAAATGGCTAAATATATCACCTTTTGTGAAGTTTGCTCTAAAACAATTTTAATCCCACAGTAAGATCTGCTTTGGAATTTTTCATGCACAGATCCAGGGTGAGGAAAGTCATTTTAAGTAGTGAAAGCATATATTGATTATTGAAACTTCTTCTGTATCTGAAGCAAAGACTTCTTGAAAACAACAAAGGGAACAATCTTTCCGGTGAAGATTAGAATAGAGTCGAGTTTGCAATTGTGATGAGAACAGATGAGCCATGAAGTGTAGCACATAGTAACAAGCTCAAGTAAGTCATTGTTGATTGAGAGTCGAAGCAACTACCTCAGTACATCAGCTGTATGCCCAGATGGCAGTTCACCTCCAAACACAGATATCCTCTGACCGGTTGTGACATCCCATAGAACACACGTGTGATCGCCTGACCCAGTAATGAGGCGCGTTTCCTGATCCGGAACATATTGACAAGAAAAAACATAGCCCTTGTGCCCAGTGAGTACTCTCGCTATTGGTATATTACCATCTTTGTCAACTTGTGAGTTAAGATTGAAAATAGAGCATGCACTATCAAGACCACCACAAGCAACAGATTGACCATTAGGTGCAAAGGCACATGCCCTCATCCACGGGCAATTTAGCTTAATGGCATGTGTTTTCTGTCTTGTTAAAGCATTCCATACAATTAACCTCCCATCTAGCGCAACACTAACTATCCGATTCCTTTCAGGAGTCCAATCCAGTGAATACACCTGCAAGGTTTCGTAGATAAAATCCTTTTTCAGAATAATAAGTCATCTGTATGCATAGAGTACCTCAATAGAGACCGCATTTAAAAAGAAACATAATACAAATGTGTCGGATCGTTGGCGCTAACCATTAATCCCAAAAGCTCGAGCTATTAGAAATACGCAACCAATTCACTTAAAGCGTACAGACACAGCGCCCACGGGTCTCGACCGGACTCAACCCACCTGGACGTTGGGTCTATTGTTGGGCCTCTTGCCGTTAGGTCTATTGTGGACCGCAGTCCTTATTAGTCTCCTGGGCCTATTGTCACGGGCAGAAGTTGGATCTATTTTTAACCCATAAATAAATAGCCAACAAAATGGACATGAAATTACTACAAATATCCTGCAAAGCTCACAGGAAGAACTACTCGCAAATGGTTTTCAACCTCGACAACGTAAAATTCAATATACTCTTATTAGTATTTGGAATTTTGTCAGGATACACAAGAGGGCCTACAGTATCAGCTCAACTATGAAGTAGCAGTAAAACGGTAAAGATTCGATCTTTAACTTAATAATACCTTCCCCGTATGTCCCAGTAAGATCCTGCAACAAACGAGATCCGTCGAGCCAAAGCTAATCGGCGCCGTCCCTCGGCTCTGAGCATAGCTTTGAACTGCAACGAGAAAACCCAGAAGAAGAGATGAGATAGCAATTGAAGCAACTAGGCCCTTAATAAAGAAAGAAGAATCGCACCGTCGGTGTCGAGAAGAAGCTGCCTCTTCTGCTTCACCAGCTCCCTCAGAGCGTCCACGGTCTCCATCGCCGCAACATGCCGCTTCTTTAGCTCGGCCACCGACATTCCGAAACTCGAATTAAAAAAAAATCAGGGGTCTCCCACCATTAACAGCGTTCGGGAAGCTCGATCCGAGCCCTAATTCGCCATCGCCACTCGCCGGGTATTAGGGTTTCGGGGTGCTGAGGAACTCGATCTAAGGGTTTGGTCTAGGGTGTCTCTACAAGGTGAGGAGACCAACGGCCCCAAGAGCGAAGTGGTTTAGGTGAGGGAAAGGACGTGGAAGGACGGAAGGAGTAGGCCGTGGTGACCGTTGAAGGAGAAGAGCGTGATGACGTCATCGTGTTCGGTGTAACGCGTTTACATATCACGGTCTACGTGTCGGTCTCATTGCCGCGTAGAGCTCGCCCCCGCCAGTAGTAGGCACACGTGTCGGCAATGTATTGGACAGAGGCCTACCATTCGCATATTTAGCAACGAGAAGAATTTTATTCCTCAGATTATCTTAATCCTGGTATTTACATTGATCTTCGATAACCTCCCAGGTTTTATTTTTATATTTTTATACTTATAATAATAAGGAATGAGTGAAACACATGTAACGAAAATATATATAATTTCTAACACTTGTATCTACTTAATGAAATTGCGAAAACATTATATTACATGTGCTAAGAAAAGGACAATAAATTTATTATAATATATTTTTGACCATCTTATTAGAAAACGAAAAAGCATATTTGTATATTTTCATGGTAACACCGTTTTAGCTGATAGTGTTAGATGGCCTCAATACCAAATGGGCGCACAGTGGAAGACAAAAAGCAGATACTGAGATACATGTGGTTTAGCAACTATTCCATCCATCATAAGATCTTCAACATTAAGCTGGGAAATATCAACATTTTCTGCCCCAGATTTGGCAGTGCAGCTTCTCAAAATGGTCGTCGATAACAGATCATAAAGCACAACTGTAAATTTAAGATCAATTCTGTTGAATAGAACTAGTACAACAACATTTTTACTCAACAAGCCAAATAAACATTGCTCCAAAGCGAGTTTATTAACCATTTCTTAGTTTATTTGCAAAGCTAGTTACATGGAAAAAAAAAGACAAGGGCAGAGGATCCCAGTAAAACTCAGGCACATGTAACTTATTTTCAGGGGGCGCAAAAAACTTAGCCAAGATTCACTCTTGTTGCATAATACGAGTGAGGTTAACTCATCTTGGTCAGATTACATCTTAGGTAGCACAGTGGTTTCACATGGGATACCAGGAACCACCTGTAAAAAGAAATTATTCAACTAATTATTCTTAAGACTATTTTAACTAAATATTTGATTTAAAAGGTTTTGATTCAAATAGTAAATGTCTAACACATGGGCTAAGAAAATTGTCATTTGTGAAATTCTCTCTTAAAGTAGTTCTTTCTAGCTAATTATTGTACATTGTAAGCATGTTTTATGTAATCAACACATGATTTATGCATTATTGAAATTCGGCAAAACATACCTCGAGGTATTTTGTCAGCAAAGTTGTAGTACTGTAGTTAAAACCCTGAACGGGCTTCTGTTGAGTGCGAGTTAGGTTCAGTTGTTTCCTTACTTGAGTGGCCAGGGACTGCAATTTTGGTGACGAAGTGCATTTCATGAGTTATACAATCAGAGGAAAGCTTGGGATAGTGCATAAGAACACGCGACTGAATAATTGCATAGGTGTATGAATTGCAGTTGACTCGATATGAAGAGTCGAGCCGTCAGAATGATATGAAAGGAAATCATGAAACTAACCTTGCCCAACTCCACACCCCACTGGTCGAAAGAGTTGATCCCCCATATGAAGCCCTCAACTGCAATTCTGTGCTCGTAGATGGCCAATAGCTGAATAACATGAAGCAATATCAGAATCACGTTGCTACTACTGCGATAAGCAATTTAGATGCATGAATCTAAATAGCGAGCGCAAAGCATACGTGTGTGTAATAAGCTCTTTATATCAACAAGAGACAAAAAGCACGTATCTGATAACAACTATCAGGTTAGTGATGGAGGATGAAAGCAGACGACAGCATTTATCAATACCTGTCCAACATTATAAGCATTTAACGAAGGAAGTAATAAGCTCAGGGACGGCCTGTTCCCAGAAAAGGTCTGCAAATAATAAAAGTACCAAGTGTAAGAGACAAGTAAAACCCTAGAAAGACAATCGTCTAAAATAAAGTTGCATCACCTTGTGAGGAATTAGATGATTAGGGACATTCTCTCTTAGTAGTTGTTCTGGAGTCTGAAACAACAGAGAACTTTGATTAAAAAAATCGACTTAAACACTGTTGGTTCAAGAAACTCTGTGATAAAAAGTAGACGTACCTTCCCATAAGCAAGTGCATCTGGCTGAGCGAAAAAGTTTGACATGAGCTCATCATGGTTACTAACAATTTCCCCTGCAGGACAGAGACATTAGAATATCGTATCTTAGTAACGTCTGTCAAAGTGAAAGAAAAAAAGAAAGACACAACAAATATAGAGAGATTGACGCAATTGGCACCTTTCAAGTAAACAGGCTGCTGACTTTTTATGACACCGATAAAATCGCAAGGGATAACCCTTCCCTGGAAGTTTTCATGATGAATTTCTCAATTATCCAAATTTAAGACATTTAGTAATATGAACAAGTAAACAATCAGATATTTGGCTGCAGTTAACCAGTTGGTACACTTAACCACAGTCAATAACAGGTACAACTCTAATTTCTTAAACTGCATGCAATTAAATTCAACTTTAGTTTCTAAAAGAGCACCCTTACCTGATGGATTAACTGGTAGAAGCTGTGTTGACCATTTGTTCCAGGTTCTCCAAAATCTATTTCACCAGTCTCAAATGGAAGTGCAATGCCATCAATAGAGACACCCTTGCCATTACTTTCCATGCTAACCTTTAGCATAAAATTAACCCAATTTAAAGACACCAAAACAAACAGAAGGAAATGATAATGTACAAGCTAGGCCAGAATCAACTTAAATACCTGTTGGATATGTGGTGCAAATTTCTCAAGTGCCTGGGAGTATGGCAATATCGCCTAAAGGTGGAAACGAACGGCTTTCAGACCAAGAAATTTTAAAATTTGCAAACCAAACACATATAAAAGGTCAAAGTGGAAAAATGAGCAAAGACCAATAGGCTAACTCACTCTTGCTGGATATCCAAGAAATGAAACATTCCAAACACTCAGTAAACCAAGAAGTACCTGGACCAGAAAAGAGAATAATGAAATAATGAGATAAAAAAAGATGGCATTCATCTAGACATCTGAATACTTACAGGTATGTTTTTCTCAAAAGGAGTTGAATAGAAGTGTTTGTCGATGCTATGAGCTCCGCTCAGAAATCTTCAACAGAAAGAAAAATATAATGACTTTCTTCAGGGAACAAAAATTTAGGCAATTAACCTTACAATTGCTAAATACTGTCCCTCATAATAGATCAGTATTGATTAATACTATGACGTTAAGACAACGACAGTTAGACAACGATAATCCAACAAAAAAAACCCAAAGCACGCTAGCACAGTAGTGAGAACAATGATGAAATACATAGTCATTTTGTTCTTTTGTTTGCAGCAAGCAGCCTATATTGTACAAGAGGTCCAGTAATCTAAGAAATAGGAGGCGGAACTCAGATTACATAAAATCCAAATCTCCTGATAATCTTAATTACAGAGGTAAGAGAAGTCATGGGTTGACATACTTTTCAACAATTGAAAAACCATACTGGAGAGAGAGAGGCAGCACACCAACAGCACTACATACTGCAATACGATATTCAGTTTCATCAGAGATGTGAAATAAACCAATAAGTTTCAGCGAGCAGAATTTTGAAAAAGGGCGAAAATAATTACCACTATAGCGACCACCAACCCAGTCCCAAAAAGCAAAAGCATTAGCAGGGTCGATCCCAAACTCCTTTACGAGCTTTGTCAACAAATAATTTGCAATCAGCATATAGAATGAAATAAGGGTGAAGTAAATCAGTAGGCCTTACACTTCTATTAATGACATAGTATTGAAAAGTTAACTTTTTAAGCAAATAAATAACAAAATTGGATAGGTATGCATGACAGGTTTCAGATAATTGCCGCTACAATATATTAACCTAAGGGACGCATATCTTGAATATATTGCTTCTACTTCTCATAATCTTTGAAAATGTCAACAAGAAGCATGAGATAATAGATTCCTGACTTAAACTAAGAGTAAATGCAGTCTATAATTATGTTGGATTGCAATGACAAATCCAGAAGTACCGTTAGATTTGTACTGACAGCCACCATATGTTTTGCAACTGCTTGAGGCCTGAAACCGGAAGAAACATAATAAATTTGCATCAGAAGGAGAAATTATGGCGAGAAAATTTTCAAACAAGTAAATGTGAAATCATGCTAACCCAAGAGAAGCTGTAATCCAATGTCTCAGAGTTCGAGCATTCAACATCGTTTCTGCTGTTGTAAAAGTCTTTGAAACCACGACAACTGTTTTTGCCAGAAATGGCAAAGGATACATTATTAAAAAGCAGAGAAAACAAAAGGCAAAAAAAAAGAAGAGCAGACTATCAATGCCACGGAAAGAGTTACAAGGACACACATGCGCATGTCTACACAAACGTGCGCACACAGAGAGAGAGAGAGAGAGAGAGAGAGAGAGAGAGAGAGAGAGAGAGAGAGAGACCTAATGTTGTTTCCGGATCTAAACCTTTGATGTTTCGGGCAACATCAATTGGATCGACATTTGCAAGGCTGCATAAAGATAGTTAACATATTAGCAGATGATAGATTTTCTGCATTAAGTTCAATGAGAAAATTAATTTGTTTTTTGACATTATCGTCCTGAAAATATTAAAAGATATTACAAAAGACCAAGAAAAACATCAATTTGAACACAATAAATTAGTAAATAATGGACAGATTAGTAAAATGATAAACAGAGTTTATTTCGCAAAAATTCCAACAACTTGTCCTCTCTGGCATGTTCCGTGATTTATTGCAGGCTGTCAAGCAAAGAACCAGATCTCAATAAGAAGTTGAGCAACCGTGCTAACCTCGATGATGAGAATCCAATAAAGCTAAAATTTACTATCTTGTGGTTTAAATAATGACATTCCATTTATCACAATAATTGTAAGAAACTATGAGCCAATGAATCCACTCACAATCGAAGCTGCCGTCCTTTTGCACATTCCGCAGCCTCTGGATCTGAAAAAAGAAATTGAGTCATAGAACACAAATTGATCAGCAAGCATTATAAAAAATCAGAGATTCACAAGTTTACAATACTTAAAGCTGACTATGCAACTTACCGGTGTGCAGAGCTGTATGTACAAATAAAGGCCCTAGAAAGCTACCACCAATACCAATAGCCACAACATCTTTTAGCGCCTTTCCTGTTGCTCCAACCTGCAACAAAGGATCAATTAAAATTAAGACTGAGACATTCCACAGTACGACTGGTCAAAATAACTAGCCCACTTCTTACCCATGAACCACTTCGAACCCTTTCTGAGAACTCCTTAATTTTGTCCAACACGTTCCAAACATCTGGTACCGCATTCTTCCCATCACTGCTAATAACTTTATCTCTTGGGGCTCGCAAAGCTATATGCAGCACAGACCTGTTCTCCGTACTATTTATCTGAGAGAATCAAATAACAGTATCAAACATCTGTGCATAAAAAGGAAATTGCGGCGTAAGTGTTCATTCATCAAACTCCGCATCCAAAAACAATGCATACACGCTCT
Source organism: Tillandsia leiboldiana (assembly GCA_029204045.2). Classification (NCBI taxonomy): domain Eukaryota; kingdom Viridiplantae; phylum Streptophyta; class Magnoliopsida; order Poales; family Bromeliaceae; genus Tillandsia; species Tillandsia leiboldiana. The sequence continues at coordinate 3,077,739 of CM055065.1, forward strand.
CCATTGTACATTCTGTCAATCTTCTCTCTAAGATGCGCCGCCTGCGATGGTTTAATAAAAAAGTGTTTACACTTTCCAAGAATCGTTCAAACAGAATAAATTCATAGAACACAAGCGCAGAACCGATCTTGCCTTCGCCAATTCAAAGAGCTTCGCGATAGTATCTTGCTGCACACGTTGACGCGCGTAGTCCAAAATAATCCCATCATATTCCCTAAAACATCAGAAATCAAATTATCAATAATGAACTAAAAATCTAGACAATAATTAGAACGGTTTCGGTGAAAAGGATCATACACCGTCATTGACTGGCATCGGCCGACATCATTCATCAAATCTCGCAAGTGCGTCTTATGTATCTCGCTAACGTGACCCTGGATGGTGTTATGACATTAAATGTACCTCACTCATAAATCTTAGAAAATAAAACAAAGAGAAGAAGAAACAGGAATCAAGCTGATTAGACCAACAAATGCGAGATGCTAAATTGTTAATTCGACCTTCAAGTCGTTCCACTGCTCCGTGTTGCAGATGAGTGAGTTTGAAGCCATACTGAGACCTGCAAGATCATTACAAGCTATTCACAGAACAATCCACGATGAGAAAATAAATCCATATCTACATCTACACTTGAGATTTGTCAAAGTTTAGTTCGATTCTATGAGCTAATTGGAACCTACACTACATTAAATACTGGTATATCTTTCTAAACTTTATAATCGACCATATATCCCACTAGATTTTTCAATATCCTTAGAAAATACCCATCAAATTCTACAATAAAATTCCATGTGAGATTCAAAGTTGCCCTCGGCTCATGTATGAGTCGAATTGCGATTTCGATATATTAGGAAAAAAAATATTAAATCTTTTATCACTGATCCAAAAAAAAAACAAAAAAAAAAACAACAACAACAACAACAAAGAGCGAGAAATCGCAGGGAAAAGTGTAGCAAAAATGCTTCGTTAATTAACACCGTAATTAGAGAGGAATTTAGAGAGATTACCTCTGCGGTTTCGATCGCGAGAGGAAGTAGAAATAGGGATTGGTGCTTTCGCTTCGATCGCTCGACCCCTTTTTCACATACCTCTCTCCCCGCCCCTCGTATTTGGATATACCCTTCTCGGTGCACGGGGCCGCGTGTTCTCCGTGGGAGTAAAAAAGTTATTGCATGCACCACGTGCATCTTGCACCATGATTTTTTTCTTTTAAAAAAAGAGGATGCTAGGTGTACACCGCATAAAAGGTGTACATCTCACTTTTAGATGAATAAAATATATATTATATATAGAAAATGCTAGATGTACATCCTAAATGGGATGTACATCTTACACCCACCCCATCCTAGGGATGGGTGAATTCCACTCGTCACATCGAGTGACTAAATAGGGTGTACATCTTACACCCACCCCATCCTAGGGGTGGGTGAATTCCACTCGTCACATCGAGTGACGAGTGAATGAATATCCATCTTAGGATGGGTGGGTGTAGGATGTACACCCCATTTGGGGGTGTACACCTAGCACTTCTTATTATATATTTTATTTGGATTGTATAAATAATATTACTTAATTTAAAAAAAAAAATAATTTTTTTCAAGTATATCTTAGTGAACAGTAAAAACAGTGAAACAGAAAGTTACTATTTTACTTTTTAAAAATATATTATTTTTTTATTTGTACTCTTATAAATTATGAATAAAATAATTATTTTGATTTTTTAATAACGGAGAAATATACTAGATATATATCAATTAAATCTATATAGATATATAATGTATTTAAATTTTGAAGATAAAGATTGCGAATTTATTCAAATCAAATAAATTAAAAAGTCAGATAGTAAAAACAAAATTTTGAGGTTAGATAGTGGAATTCAGAAAGATGACAGTTGAGTTCAGTTTTATACATTTTTATTTTTTTTTAATCCTCATATGATATTTAACTCAAAAATTGTTGGTAACAATAAAATATTACATCTTGTAAATCATATATGTAAAATTATAAAATTCTTTATTAACTAAGACATTGTGAGATCTACATTATTCAATCTTATTTATATTTATTTCTTTTTAAATTTTTATTGTGATTATTAAATTCAAAATAGTTGATTTGACCTGCATAATATTTTATAAATAAATTACCGATAACTTGATCTATATAACAGAAAAAAATATATAAACACACTTCAAATACTAAAATAATCTCACAATTTCTTAACTCATAGTTTTTCAATTTCGAATATTTTTGCTTATTTTTTAATCATTGTATTGAATTTAATAATATTAATTAATTTGTGATAAATAAAATTGAAATAATAAGTAATAGAATACATAAAGTAACAAAATATAAAAGGAGTGGTGCACGGTGCATTGGGTGCATGCTATAATTACTCGTGTAAAATATGTTCGGAAAACAAAACGAAGGCCTCGTACTTGTTCCGGTGCCGTCAGATGAGATCCACCGTCCATTTTCTCCGCCGTGCAATCTCGAGCGTCCATTTCTGTCCACGGTCAGAGTTCTCGTGGAAGGTCGAAGAAGTTACGCCAAGCGAAAATCGGCTGCGTTGTGCAAAAGTTGACGATCGAACAGGTGACGTCATTTTACCGATCAACGGTCCAGATTCGCTGATGAAAATTTAAAACGACTAATTAATTAACCTATTAAAATATTAATTTATCAGATTTTAAATATGATAGTTTTAATTAAAATTTGTTAATATAGATATTTAAATTTTAAATAAATAATATTAATTTGATTCTATTACATTTAGTGGCTCTTAATGAGCTGGGCCCGATATTGCTTTTCGGCTGAACGAGTTGGACTATACAAGTCTACGAATTGGGCCAATTTTTTTCGACTCAAATTTGGCTCAAGAAAAATATGTATTACAGCAGAGACGAAGTCCACTGGCGATGGACGACGTCCGGGGTTTTTTCAGTTAAGTTCTTGTACCGCTTTTTACAAGACAGCAGGGAAGTTGACACACGTTTCGAGAAACTTTGGAAGATCAAGTCACCACTGAAAGTAAAAATTTTTGTTTGGCTAGTTCTCAGAAAGCGTGTTCTGACAAGAGACATCCTTGCCAAAAGGAACTGGAATGGGCCCACCTACTATGAGTTTTGCCTGAAAAATGAGGAAACTGCGAATCATCTCTTTGCCTCCTGTACCTCAGCACAAGCATTGCTTGTGACCTTGCTGCCTAACCGCTTGGAAATCTGTAGCAGCTCAACTGTCGAAAGATTGTGGGAAACGCACGCGCTCAAGAAAGGGGGCTTGGGCAAAAGAGCCCTCATCACTATTTGCAGCGGCGTGGTGGTTCATTTGGACAGAAAGGAATAGAAGGATCTTTGAAAACAAGAGCCGTTCCCCCCGTGAGATCCTTGCCGACATCAGGCTCTCTCGATCTTACTGGTCCAGATTCTGTGTTTAAATCTGTAAATCTGTTTTTTTTTTTTTTTTTTTTTTTTGGGCCAACTGCTCTTTGCAGCTTACAGTTGCCCCCCCTGCTAAATTCAACTTCATTATGAATGAAGCGGCAGCATGCTGCCTTCCTCTCAAATATATATATATATATATATATATATATATATATATATATATATATATATATATATATATATATATATATATATATATTACATGTTTGGACTTCGGAATAAGTTTGTTCCGTGTTACGATTATTGATTTTTTGTTAAAAGTTGCGGCACTTGTGATTTGTTTGAACAAAAAAAAAAATATAATTTTTTTTTATTCTAAAGAAATAAATTTAGAGACCAAATATAAAACTCTAACACTTTTTTTCAGAACAACACAATTTCAATCTATGATTAAACCACCTCTTCCTTTTCTTTCTTTTTGACCTCTGTTCTCTGTACTATCACCTTTTTTAAGTCTTGAAAGCGCTGTTTGTGAAATAATATTAAACAATTATTATATTTTTAAATTTTAAATTTTTCTTACGTTTGAATTTGATATATTTTTGATAGAACCTAAACGTGAACTTGAATTAAATATAGTAGGATTCGAACTCAAAATTTCTTACTCTAATATCATGTAAAATTATATAAAACAAACATTATACACAGCTCAAGACCTTCCTATTTTGACGAAATTATATGAAATAATTATTATATTCGAAAATCTTAAATTTATATAGAACGGTTTCTTTAATATTTCAATGCTGTTTTCTCAGCAGAATCTGCCATCAATGGGCAAAGGCAGTTCTTGAGTATTGGCACATAATTATCAAACTAAATTTATATAATATGATATTTCATTTTATCCAACTCTTGGAATCTCTAGTATCAGAGGGACTAGATCTTCTATCATAATGTAATGTGATGAGAGAGATACATCTACTATAATTTTCACGTGAAACTTCCACTTTTTCGCTCATCAGATTGTTTGCGCGTCATCAAATTTGATCGGACTATTCGATTGAACATACACCAATCAAGTGGTCCATAAACAATTAATCTCTCCAAATAGGCCGATGCTATAACAAATCAACCAATCAATCAGCCAAAAGGGAAGAAACAGAGATCTACGCACTGCTGCTTTTTCATTGCTGCATCACTGTTTCTCCATTATGAACCTATAAATCACAGCAACTGTACTTGAGAAATAGCAAAAGAACCAAGAGTCAGTAAAACTGTTCCCATTCAAAATTGAAATATGTACTATAATATTGCATCATACATCACAACAACCCATATATTATTATTGCATTCACAAAGCTACATATCAATGACATACAGCAACAACACCAACACATTATCATCTTAGTCTATTTTTTACTACTAATTTCACTTCTAAGTTGATACTACTACTATTCACACACACTTCTCTTAACTGCTGTTTCCTTGTAACACATGAACTACGTACTATCATCGACGTGTTACTAACCAAAATAACAAGGACCCATACATTTGGAACCATGTATACAAAGAGCTTCATGGACAGCGGAGAAAATTATACGGGAACCTCCCATTCTAAATTTCTCGCCACACATTGTCCCCCACTTTATTCCTTACATACATGAACCAATTACGCCACGGTATTAGGACGAAAAAGAAAGTAAAGAGCTATTCTTTTATTATTCGCCTCGTATTATTTTAGCGTCCAGTGTACACGCACCCGTTGTAACCTACAAGATAACAAAAGAAGAAAGATGCTTGTTAATTAAAATAATTAATAGATGCTTGGATAGAAATTGAGAACATATATAACTTAACCCAAAAGGCTCTGATTCAAAACATTGCATTACTTTCTAATCCTCTCTGTTTTATGTAGTTTTGATTTATTATTTCAATTGGAACGTAGATGTCAGCATAATATATACTATCGTTCATTCTAGCAAAATCTTATTTTAAACTAGTGAATTTATTTAAGCCGGAGATAGAATTGGTGGCAATAGTAGATTATAATATATATATATATTTTTTTTGCAGAATATACAACTGATGCAAGCAATGGGTGAAAGAGGAAGGTCATTGTAATTTAGGTAAGAAATCGAGGGAGGGAGGGAGGACTGACTGGGGTTGTCGGAGGTGAGGACGGCGGACTGCTGGAAGTCGCAGTTCCAGGGGTGCTTGCCGGACATCTGGTATAGCTGGTTCATGGCGTACGCGGCGTGCGACTGCACGGTGTTCGGCAGGTAGCAGGGGCCCCCGGGCTGTATCGGGCGGCAGTCGACCCCGCCGCCCTGGCCCGCACGCATAATCCAAGTCGGCCTGCAGCTCGTCGTCCGTGGCCCCCGCCTTCGGCACGCACCACCCGGCCGATGCCGACGTCGAATTCCCCTGCCCCGAGGTCGACGGCGCGGTGGAAGGTGTGCTGCCCGAGAGCATCAGCCCGGCGTCGTAAGTGGCGGTGAGGTCCGGCGTGAACAGCCCGAAGGAGCGCTCCGACGTCGGGCCCGGCTTGAGGTCCTCGTCGTAGAGAGCGAAAATGTAGGTGTCGACGGAGCGCCCGGGCATCAGCGGCGTGCCCACCTGGGACCGGAGGTGCGCCACCAGGTTCCCGTTGTACGCCCGCGCGTTCTCCACCGTCGTCCCCGACTCCCCCGCGTCCCCCTTATACGGCCACCCCGTCTCCGCCACCACGATCTGCGCGTCGGGGAAGCCGACTCGTCCCAGCGCGGATTTCACCGCGTCCAGCTGCGCGTCGAACATGTTCGTGTACGTGATCTTCGATCCCGCGTCGAGCCGCCCCGAATTCGGCTGGAACAGGCAGAAGGCCAGTGTCTCCGGGCGAGGGTCGCTCTGGTAGGCGAAGTAGGGGTAGGGGTTGATCATGAAGGGGGAATCGGTCTTCTGGAGGAAGCCGAGGATCTGCTGGAGGTTGGAGGCGATTTCGGGGTGGAAGGCGCCGGTGGAGGGGGGGTCGGATTGGGAGAGCACGGCCATCGTGTTGACGGTGGAGATCTTGATCCCGGCGGCGGCGCCGCCCGCCGCGGCAGCGGCGGAGCGGAGGTTCTGCATGGCCGGGAGGAGCTGCGCGGCGAGGGTGGCGTCGCCGGACTCGATGACTTCGTTGCCGACGGCGACGACGGAGATCTGGGAGTCGGGGACGAATGGGAGCACGTTCGCCGCGATCCACCTGGTGGCCGCCGAGGAGTCAGTGGCGAGCGAGGGGATGTCGCCGTTCGCGGCCCCGATCACGAGCGAGATGTTCGTCCCCGCCAGCGCGCGGATGATGGCAGGGTCGGCGCCGTACAGACGCACCTAACCAAAAACAAACATTATTTTCTAACAATTAAGCTTTTACAAAAATCAATCAGAATAAAAAAATAAAATAAAAAAAAATATCGAGTTTGAACTTTCTAGAACCTTTGATATCGACGTGGTTTTCAGGAGCCGGGCCGTGGCGTCCGGCGGCGGGAGGTTGTCCGCCACCTCCCCGTAGTTCACCCCGATGTACGACTGCGACTCTTAAATCCCCAACAAAAAAAAAAAAAACCCCCAAAAAAGAAAAGAAAATATAATTACAAACCAAAAAAAAAGAAAATTTCGAAACTAAGAAGAAGAAGAAGAAGAACAAGAAGGAAAATTGGGAGAGGATCGTCGACATGGGAGGAGTTTACTTGCGAAGTCGAAGGAGACGATGAGAGAGAGGAGGAGGAGGAGGAGGCAACGAATCCTTCGATCCATAGCTTCGGATTGGAGAAAGGAAAGAGCGAGAAGAAGAAGAAGAGGGAGGGTGGAACTTAACAAAGATTCTTGAGCGATTGAGCTTTTAGTAGTGCGATCAGCGATGCGAACCGAGTGAGGGGGGGGGGGGGGGGGGGGGGGGGGGGGCGGTAAGTTTGCCCACGTGTTTCAGCGAGGGGCCAACCGACAAGCGGCCAGGGAGACGCAGAAAGTAACCGTTACGACCGGCCCAGCCGTCGCAGGTAAAATAAATGTATGCGTGGTTGTACACTTGTACTGTGTACTGTAGTTTGATTCTTCAGGTTTTAATTTAAATATCTTTGTTTTAAATTTTACTTCTATTACCATTATATTTTAAAATCTTTCAGCATCCATACAGTTACTTATCCCTACTTGTCGTTAACCTGTCGATAACCTAGCTACGCAGTGGGAGATGGTTGGAAGACATATTGGTGGGTGTGATGCTGGCATATATATATATATATAATTTTTTATAATATACTATTTTTTCACTTTGTCCCGTATTTTTAAAAAGTCTACATTTTGCCCCTCGTAATTACGTAATTATTTTTAGGGGACAACGGGTTTAACAGAATAGGTAGAATGACGATAATGCCCTTCTTATCCCTGTGCTTTACACCGCCAACTCCACCGCCGCCCCCGTCGACTCCCCTCCGACTCCACCGTCGCCCCCGCCCCCGTCCCCGCCGAGAAGCTCTCCTCCTCCTCCCCACCCTGTCGTCGTCGTCGTCATCTCCCCCGCCGTCGGAGAGGTCGAGGGTGCCCAGGGAGCCACGTCCCGGCACGGACGCGTGAAGCGCGACCGCCTATGGGGGCCGCCACGTGGCGGCCCCCCTCACCCCGCGCTGACCCACGCCAGAGGAGGCGCGGATCCCCGCGCACTGACCTGCGCCAGCACGCGCGCGCGTGCTGCGCGCAGTGGTGCGGCGAGTGGGGCGCTGCCACGTGGCGCCCCACCAGCCTCGGGCCGCGCCTGACCTGGAGCGCCGTCGCCGGGGAGGGCCCGGGTGGCGACTGCGCCGACGATCGCCGAGGGCTCCCGACAACGGCGGCGGCAGGATCCCTCACGGAGCGACGGAGCTCGGCTTCGGAGCGATCGGGAGAAGAAGAGGTTGAAGGGTCTTTTTGGTATATTACCTAAAAAATTGACGGCTCACTAACAAAACGCTGACGGCGGGGGTGAAAGACAGGGAGACAAAGTGAAAAAGCGGTATATTATGGAGGGTTTTCTGTAATTTGGCATATATATATATGAGTCCGGCTACTGTTTTTGTACAAGCACCAAACAACTGGTGTTTGTAAGTTTTCTACCGTTAGATCTAACCCTTTGATTAATTCTACCCCTTATATCACACTATTCTACTAACCACCCACTAAACCCAAGAGGCCCATCATCATCCTAACCGCACATTCCTACATCAAAAGATAAAAAACTCACAAACATAAATTACTTGGTGCTTTTACAAGCATAGGAGCTCAATATATATATATATATATATATATATATATATATATATATATATATATATATATAGTTAGGCTGCAATACTATTAATAGTACCAAGTCATTGGTGCTATTAAGTTTTTAATCGTTGAATTAAAAGATGTGTGGTTGAGATGATAGTGAGCCTCTTAGGTTTAACGGGTGGTTGGGGAAATAGTAAAAACTAACGAGTGAAAGTAATTAAAGTGGTTGATCTAAGGGTATAAAACTTGATGCTATTATACTATTAATAGTACCAAATTATTGATCCTATCAAATTTTCTACTCTTAGATCAATTTTTTTGATCATTTTCATCCGTTAGATTTTACTATTTCTTCAACTACCTATTAAACCCAAGGGATTCACTATCATCTCAACCACATATTTTTTAATTCAAGAGTTAAAAACTTAATAGCACCAATAATTTTGTATTATTAATAGTATTCCAACCTAACTCATATATATATATATATATATATATATATATATATATATATATATATATATATATATATATATATATATATATATATATATATATAGGTTTAGTTGTCTCACTCTGTATACCTAATTCAATTTTTAGATGAATGAAACGGATAGTATGTGCTATCTTTTTCTCAAAAAAAAAAAAAAGAAAAATCAAAAGAAATACATTTCTTTGTAGTGTAAATTAAAAAATTTAGAACTTTTTTATAGTTGGTTTTTATATGAATAGAATAAAAACCAACTAATTATTTTAATTTTAATTTTAAAAAAATAATGATTGATTTGTAATATTGGGCTCGTATAAGACGTATATCCGTACAATTCCCCCAATTAATAATGGACTTGAATGATCGATTGCATTCAATAATAGATGGGGCATCAACATGTGGGCAAGTGGCACTCTTGCAAATTATTACTGTTTTTTTATTTTATATATATATATATATTTGAAATTGTTTAATGATGCCCAATAAACACGTTGCCTTAAAAGAGTAATCTAAGATCAATTAACGACTTGGCCATCAGATCACGACCATGATTGTTAAAGAATATAACTCTAGAATGGATTGAAAAATGAACCCACTAATTTGCTATCTACAGATGCTGTGTCCAGAAAAAGAAACATCTGTTACAAAAGCGAAGATCTAATAGCCTTAAACGGTGGATTAAATTTCCTTATTGTAGGGAGGATCCTGCACAATTTTTGCTCAATTTCCTGCATAACAGTACTAATTATCTTTGCATTCTTAGTACAACAGTGAGATTTATTTAACCCTCCCAACACGCCATAGGAGTTTAATTCGTCAGCAAGTAAGCTGCAGCTTTACGAAAGTAACCTGGAAAGTTGTAGCATATATTCTTGAAGGCTCTCTCTTGTTTGCAGCAGCTTTTTCGAATATGTAAATGTAACTTATATTTATATTTAGAGCAATGCTACATGTACACCCCGAATGGGTGTATATCATACACCTCCACCATTTTAATGGTGACGATATCTTTTACGGGTCACATCGATTGACCCATCATCACACCCCACCTATTGGATGGGTGGGGTGTGTGATATACATCCCGTTTTGGGTGTACAAGTATCATTTCCCTTATATTTATATCACTACCATTCAAACAAACTTTTTACATCACATTGAAAGAAGCACCAAAGTCTCTTGTACCTTTAGGACTTACTGTTCTAAAGAAAGTCTCTTTCAAAAGACTTCTATATCTACAGTACTCTAGGTCATGGTAATCTGGACGAAGAAATTAGTGATTTTTTTTTTTGTTATAGAATAAATTTTTTTTTTTTTTTTTTCTCTTTTCGGAGAGAGAGATTGAAATGGTTTATTTCTGTCACCTAATTTACTTACTTATTAAATAAATCACTACAACAAAATTAGGTTATAGGAACACATGTTAGTGATATTTTTTTACAAGTGTTTCATTTATAGTCCAGCTATATCCAAAATTAGATTACAGGGACATATTTTTGAGACACATTATAATAATGTGTCGCTATACACTCTAGCGACCGCACATATAGCGACACTAATGACAAGTGTCGGTATTTTTTTCAGCTGCATTTTTTTTAGTATTTAGCAACACTTAAAAGTGTCGCTATAGCATAGTTTTGTTGTAGTGAAAGTAGATAGCATGTTATTTTTTTTTTCAAAAAAAAAAAACTTAAGAACTTAGTATTCTATACGAGCTGTGAGATGACGACGGTAGCTTTTGCTAATTTTTCGGATGTCTGCTTTGTGTTTTCTGTTCCACAAAGATTAAAGAGCTCCAACAATTCAACATTCATCCGCTAGATAATTTAGATTACTCAGGTATAGCTGAAAAATAATAGCTGAATCAGCTATCATAATAAGAAAAATTTAATATAATTTAGTTATTTATTTATAATAAATTATATTTTTTAAAACTTTGTTTTATAGTGCCTGGTGGACTATTCTATATATATTGAACCCAAAGCTCAGAAGTAGAGTTCTAAATTTTCACACATACAAAAACTCAAATCTCTGATCTGGAGGTAGGTTATCAGGCACTGTGCCCCTAAAAACAGAATGAGTTCGACTCGAGTAAACGGGATTAACAGACGATTCCACGAAAGCTTCATTAAGATCACGCATCTCACTTTTTCATTACATTACTGCTCTAAATTTAAAGCGAGATGAAGAATTAGGCTAGAATACTATCGATAACACCAAGTCATTGGTGCTATCAAATTTTTAGCCGTTGGATGAAAAAATATGCGGTTGGGATTATAGTGGTCTCCTAGGGTTTACTAGGTGGTTGGTTGAATAGTAAAAATTTTAGGGGACCACTATAATTCCAACCGCATATCTTTTCATCCAACGGCTGAAAATTTAATAGCACCACTTATTTGGTGCTATCAATAGTATTCTAAATAGAACTGAAAATTAAACATTTTCTAACAAGTTGCAGTAATCGAAGTAGATGGGCCCAAAGCCTACAAGGAATGGGCCTTCTTATTTGGGCCAGGCCAAATAGCGAAACGGGCTTTTTCCGCACCTACTAATGAAAAAAAAAAAAAAAAAAAAAAAAGCGCTTCTCCGCGTCGCGAGCGAGCTCGATCTCGCAGATCCAAATCTCTTTGCGTTTTTACCACCCACCCCGACCCCGTCGCCGGACTCGCTCTTCGCCGGATCGGTCGACTCGGTAGAGCGCGAAGAAAAGGGAGGGGCGAGTCGCGCCGCGCCCCCGAGTCGCGGGGCGGGGGGGGGGGGGGGAGGGGGAGGAGATGATAACTCGGTCGAAGCTCGTGGAGCAGCTAAGGGACTACCAAATCCGATCTCAACACAAGTGAGTCGCAAATCTCAAAATCGCCCTTTATTAATGCTTTATTCAACTATTGATTCCCCAATTCTACATCCATTTTGATCCAAATCGCCTTTCCCCGTGCATAAATTGATCTAGGGTTTGTGTACATGTTATGGAGAATGGAGATTATCACGGCGTGCTAATCGTTTTGGCGTAGATTTTATTATATACGTGTACCATTTGTGGCATGGATTTGTCTCACAAAGTTTTGGTAATGAATTATTCCTGTATTTGTATGATTTTAATTTGTACTTAATTTAGTGAATATAAACAGATGCGGTATACTAAGTTATTTATTTTGTGGATTTGTTGTGGTCTATGATTTGATTTCAACACCTAGATGTTCCGAATGAGAGAGTAAATAAACCCAGAAGTTAAGCAATTCATGTCGTTCTAAAATCTAGATCTGCTAAGAGTAATATAAGAACAGTATCGTGTTTTCGAATTCACTGTTCCATTAGGGTCTTGCAGATCTTGTTACTTTACCTCCCTCCTTCCTCCAATTGAATCATAAGATGAAAATGGGCCACTCGTGTTGTCGAGACACTGATCCCCTACTTTACATTGGAAAAGTAAATTTAGCACGTGCACTCTCTACAAGAATCAGTTGGTCTTTTTCAGATGCTAGAAGTTCATATCTTAATGTTAAATAAGCAAACTTACTCATCAAGGTTGTATTATATATTTGCGTGGATTTATTTGTGCGAAAAAAATCTTTAAGGAAAGCGCCTCATCTCAAATTCACACAAGCAGAGTTATTATCTCTGCCGATGGTTTTCTTGCGTTTCGACTTTACTGCAACTTGGTATTGAGGGAGTAACCTGTTTTGTTATTGACTCGTAACCATATCTTCTCTCGTCCCTACTTCAACTTGCTGTATGTTGTCCAACTCATTTCATTATTTGAGTGCAATGGCTTATAAGACTGCTGACTGATAACCTTTCTCTTAAGCATCGCTGTTTTGAGTTTTAAACATCATAACTTAGTGATTTACGAGATATATCGGCCCATGTTATTGTAACAAATTCTTCTCAACAAGGCGAGTGAGATTTGATTGGTTACTTGCCGTCCTCTTCTATTCAATTTTTCTTTACTTGCTTGTCTGAGATGGGAAATCAGATGTTTGATTCGACATTCCAGAACTTAACTTCAATATGATTCATTTACAACTGATTTGTTTCTATTTACATAGAATCTATTGTAGTACCTAACTAATTAAACTTGTCTTTTTTAAAAAAAACATGTTGTACAACATCTTATTACATAAGAAAATCCTTTAAACCCATAGCATGCCCTGAGTTTTTGATCATTTAGAGGTTAACTTTTCATGTTTTTTCTGTTCAATGTAATGGTTTAGGTAGTTCCTCAACTGTTGTTGTCAAAAAATGGACATTCCTTTCATTTCCCCGATACTATATAGGAAGATCTAAGAATGCAAACTGGGTCGGAAGCTTGTAACAAACCGATCATGTTAAATTTTTCGAGTTCTTGAAAATTATTGAATTTCTACAAAAAATAATCATAAATAGACTGGTAATTTCTACAATTTGGATGTTACTTTGGAACGCTATTTTTTTTACTTTCTCAACCCAAATTATACGGGCAACTATGTGCCCTCAGCCTCTTTAATTTATAGTCGCTTATCTTGCTTTGAAACTGTAATACTTGTTCTATTAGTGTGATATAAATGTGAAATCTTTTGCTATATTTTGCAGGCGAGACATTATTGGAGCTGTGTCATGGGGCTTACTGTGTTGTTTTCTCATTGTATCTTCCTACGTGACACTATACTTCAGATATTTCAGGCTCTCAGCCATTATTATATGTCTTGGGATTCTTTTTCCTATGTGCCTGCATATTTTCAGGCAGAGAATGTCAGCAAGGAAAAGAGAGAGAAGATTATTGCTACCTTTGTCCATGTAAGAGATTTTTGGCAAGCATTTAAGCTCATTTTTGGTTCACCGGTATAGTCGCTTACTCTCCACTTGGCTATTACACTGAGATCACCAACATGCTTTGTACTTTGGTACAATTGTATATTCATGCTTTTTTCGGAGAGTTAGAAGTATGCGACCTGTTTTTTCTACTCAAATTGCTGAAGGGAAGATTGTCTTCAACCAAACTGACACAGAATTGACATACCATCATGTTCTCATAATCTCATTACACCGATGCCTACGGTGAGAACTTTCAACTGAACTGTAAAAGTATTCCTTTCTAGTTTCATGCCTCGTGACTGAACCTTGATCTTCTCACATAATCAATGCTGATTAGCTTAATCTCAGAGTTGCCAATAGGTTGCACTTTTTCCCTTGCCTTTTGTATCACTGTGTTTCGATACTGGAAAATGGAAATAAATACTGGGTTATTCCTACTCCATGCACAATGGAGTCCTTTTTTCCATTAGTACACAGACATTCGGAAGTTCCAACTTTTCTTCCAGTGTTTTTATGTAGTTTCATATTCCTATCTTTATAACAATTTTATGTTCTTTCATTTGCTAATATAAGAACAAATTTATGTTCTTTCGTCTGCCAGTATAAGGTCTTCTTTTACGCGCAGCATAATGTTTGGAACTTTGAGAAATTGATTTCTTTTTAAATGTTTATGTACCATGTTTTTTTGTTCTATCAGCATATAGTTTTTTATTGACTTATTGTTACTGGAATTGTAATTTCAGAGAACCATGCTATGAAATTTTAGTTAAAGATCCATGTTCAGTAAGATGTATTAAATTAGTGTCTTCTATCTAACTGTGATTGAGAAGTCTTAGATTGTTAAGTTAATCAAGTTCCACCTTGGTCCTCACTCTTTAAGTTGAATAATTGGTTTCATGAGTTGTTGATGGTTTTTTTTTTTTTTTTTTTTTTTTTTTGGTTGTTTGAAAACGCATTATTTCATTCATTGTTTGTACAATGGCATATGGTTTGATATTAATGACGCAACTTATAATGCGCCCTTCTACAAGCTTCTGGTAATTTGAAATTGAAATTTGTGGTGCCTCTCGAGTTGTGTCGTAAACTGGAGCACCATTTCCTCTTTGCGTCTCTTTTCTGAGTTGCAATGCTTGGAAATTTTAAGTGCCGCACTGCGCTTCGCTTACTGTGGCCGCAGTCGTTGGCCCCCGCAACGGCCACAGCAGCGTCCTGCGTACCCCAAAAGTGCTTCTCCTCAACACGACACCTCCCCACTTTAAAGCCTCTCTGTGGTCATGATAGGTGGGGATGTCCATGGATACGGATATATAAAATTTTATCTGAATTTGAATTCGAACGAAATGGATTTATTTGAAATTAAACGAATATGGATTCGAGTGTGAATATAAAAAATAAATATAAAAAATAAATATAAAAAATAAAAATTCGACGGATTTGAATTTGGATATGAATTTTGATGGTATTCGACTGAATTCGAATTCGAATTCGACGAATCCGACTCGAATTTGAATTCGAATTAATTTTACGTTATATAATATATGTGTATATAAACATTTGATATTATATTTAAATTTATATTTTAAAATTTTAAATTTAATATAATATATTTTAAAATATTATAAAGATAAAAAATAATTATTTTAGATTTGAATTTTTAAATTTGAATTTGAATTTTAAATTTTTGGTCGAATTCGAATTTGAATATAAATTTTTAAAATCCTTGACGGATTCGGATTTAATAGCTGGGTTCAATTCGAATTTTTAAAAATTCGGTTTAAATTTAATCCGTTGTTATCCCTAATGATAGGACAGTTACCCTTGCCTCGGCAGAATATTACGACATTGCCACTCCCAAAAGATTTTCACTTGAGCCTAATTATGAATACCTCCACAATTAACTTAATTATTATTATTATTAAACTATTTTATTTTAATATTCAAGTTATATATATATATATATGAAAATGTACGTTGCATGTGCACATTTATTCTTATTTATGAAAATATATGTGTGTATGGACTATGGATAGAACCTAGGAATATTCTTTCGCCTTTTTTGCCCCAATATATGGATACTACCTAATTACTTACCAAAAGTTGGTTTGAAAACTCAATAATTTTTTACCGTACAATTTTTATTCACAGATTTATTTGTTTTAGTATACCATTGCTTTTGTATAAAAATATTTTATTTTTAGATTGTTTGGATGATTATTATTAATAATATTTATTAGCTTAATTCTTTCTACGGAGAGAGAGAGAAAATTGTTTTAAAAGTATAAAATAATTAATGATTGTGAGTTTTGGACTCTTATACGTGCCGTTAGGATGTTATAGAGGTGGGTTAATAAAAAAATATTTAGAATAAAAAATTAATCATTTGGCTTAATGTTTGACTAAATTAATTTATAATTTTGATAAAAAAATATTAAACAGATAAAATACATCTGATATTAACCATATAATACATCAAATGACAATCGATAAAAAAAAAAAAAATAACCATTGACAAAAAATATAATCTTAAATTAACTATATAATAAATCTACACTTTCGACAAAAAAAAGAAGAAGCGAAAATTAGCCACTCCAGATTGAGGCATTGAGCGAGAGAGAATATATTACTTTTGAATTCCTTTTAGAGATAAAAGCACATATTTATTTTATTCACAATTACAGAATTTTGGGGTTAAAGTGATGTACTTTAAAACTAAAAAAAAAAAAGTGCATCAAAACATCATCTTATAAAAAAGTTCTGCAAAGTGCAAAAATACTCAGTTTCTTTTCATTAACTTATTTTTACAACACATCCATGTTCCATCCCAACTTAAATAGTAAATACTATAATTAACTAGCACTAAAAACACATGCAAACATATAATAATAATAATAATAAGAGCAATGCTACATGTACACCCCGAAGGGGTGTATATCATACACCTTCATCATTTTAATGGTGGCGATATCTTTTACGGGTCACATCGATTGACCCATCATCACACTCCACCCATTGAATGGATGGGATGCGTAATATACACCCCGAAATGGATGTACAAGTATCATTTCCCTAATAATAATAATAATAATAATATGAACATATTTCTTAACAAAATCGTCATGCTCAGTAAACTGATCCAATCACAGGATTTGCAAGAGTGGCATGATCGCAATTTCGAGCAAATGCAAGGTCATGGTTCTATTTCGAGGAGCTTCTAATGCGATAAGGGCTCTTTTCCGCCCACGGTAATCCCCCGTTCCCGCCGTCGCCGCGACTCCTCTTCCCCTCCCCCCATTTCCGCAGCGATTAAAAAGAAAAAAATTGTTAAGAACTTTTTTGAAAAAGTGAGAGAGCGGCGCATCTTTGATCGCGAGAGATCGAAGAGAGATGTGGCGAAGATGTTTATCCCGAGCCCTTCGCCTCTCCGCAAAGAAGTAGCTCCCGATCTGAGGTGAAAAGGTCCTGCGATCGCGCCCTTCTTCGCGATCCCTCTCCACAGGCTCGGCATTTGCTTTGATCCGTTGTGATTTTGATGCTATCTAGGTTTTATAGCTTGTTTAGTGGATTTGTGCGCCTGTTTTTGGATCTGAGCTCACGGATCAACCCTAGTTAACCCCTTTTTTTTTTGGTGTTCTTTCGGTTTTTGTAATGCGATGTGTCGGTTTTGATTTTTGTTACATTATCTGAGCTTATTATGCTTAGACATGCTCGATTTTTCATCTGTTTTGGTGATTCGATGTGAATAATATACAGAGTAATATAGCTGGATAGAGCCAGAGATTTTGTATGTTTTCTGTTGTTTTGACCTGTTTTAATTCAAATACTACCATGGGATGGGCATTCGATATCGATGCCGCATAATTTGATGCTTGAATTGCACTCTTGGAATTTCTTTCGTATTGTTAAATTTCATTGAAGTATTGGCTGTTTGTTAATTTAGTGGGTTTTTTTTTATTTTTTTGTTTTTCTGATTATTTTCATCCTTTAGCAGGTCTGATATTCCCAGCATAATCATTATCTGCATTTGATCTTGAGTTTTGTGGGGATATGTAGATCATTTTGCATATAGTTGTGTAGCTAATTGATATTCCGAGCTTTGTAGATGTTTTTAAATTATTCACATATAGTTTGTTAGCAACGACCACACAAACTAAACATGAAATTAATAGGTGACCACCACACAAAAGTAAATATCAAAAGCACGACAAAATAAAATACACAGATTTACGTGAAAAATTTGAAAGAAAAAAATTTTACTATATCGAAAAAGGGAATACAAAAATTCTTGATGATCGTACTATTGCTCGATGTCTCTAGGGCAAAATAAAAAAGAACACTAATCTTAACGGATTTTTTTCTAGCGGCCTGAGCCCTCTGCTTCCACCTCAGATATTCTTATTTTTTTTCCCAAAATTTTATCAAATTTTGTCGTCGCACCGCGAAGCCGTCGGCGAGCCGAAATCATAATATCAAAGTGATTTCTAATTTCAGGATCACATCTAACAAAGTTGTTGACTATTTGGCTTGTGACAGTCGTCGTATACAGTTGTGGATCACACTTATGATGCGGTTGTGGTAGGGGCTTATGGTGCAGGGCTCAGAGCAGCAATTGGGCTCTCGGAACATGGGTTTAACACTGCATGCATCACCAAGCTTTTCCCTACTCGCTCACATACGGTTGCTGCGCAGGTTTGTTATTATTTACTATGCTTTACTAGTTGTCAACTGAATTTGACTTTCTTAATACTGTGTGCGAAATTTTAATGCTCGGATCTTGCAGGATATTTGACACACCAATGTTCTAAAGAACATATGAACTGTGAGCGGCCAAGGCGCCTTGAAGCACCTGTGTTGTAGGCAGGTGCAAGTGCATTTGTATATGCAATTGACAAAAGATTTTTTTAAAAAAGAATAACATACAGTGGATCTAGTTAAAAATATTAGAATATATTGCAAATAAAATAAAATCATATAGAAGAATTAAGTAGAAAAAGAACAAAACATGATGACAAGCTTAAGTACATTGGGAATGTAAATATATACATGTTTCCAAGTTACTTGTTGTAAGAGAAGTTATAAATAATCTGAATAGTTAAAATTAACCACAATGTATGTTTGATGAGAAGGCCTGACGATGCAAATAATGATCAACATGTACTTTCTTATTGATGCCAAATAAGTGTATTTGAGTCAGGTCTCACTGTATTATGCAATTAAACATGCTTTGGCCCATGCAGGGTGGTATAAATGCTGCTCTTGGAAATATGAGTGAGGATGATTGGAGGTGGCATATCTATGATACTGTCAAAGGAAGCGATTGGTGGTGGTAAATCACTTTCTCAGCTAGTTTTTCATGATTTGCATTCCTATGATCGCATCCTTTAGCATATTGCAAAATTTTATATTCATTTAATTAAGGTAGTTGGCACACAGAACATTCTTACTTGAGCTATCTAGTGACAGATAGACTTTTTAAAAAATTTACAAAACAAAAACAAATTTCTGTTCAGATTTGTAGTTTTATGAGAAATAGTTTCTAGAGTTAATTTTCTGTTGCTGAGGATTTTTGGAAAAACTCTCATCCTTTATAGAGAATATTACTTAAATTTGAGGCGTCTCTTTCATTGAAATGCAGAGGCTGACTTGGTGTTTTATATGGTACTAATACTTGTTATTAAATAACAAATGTCTAAGTGTTACTTACATTCGGCCACTTTTGAGTTTGTCAGGTGATCAGGATGCTATTCAGTATATGTGCAGAGAAGCACCAAAAGCAGTTATTGAGCTTGAAAACTATGGACTGCCATTTTCCCGAACAGAAGATGGAAAGATATATCAACGTGCCTTTGGAGGCCAAAGTTTGAATTTTGGAAAAGGTGAAGATTCAGTAGTTGTGGCCTTTTTGTCTATTAATATCTGAAGGTTTTTGTTCTTCCATTTTTAATAAATTTCATGGCTTTGTAAAATCTTCAGGTGGTCAGGCCTATTGCTGTGCATGCGCTGCTGATCGAACTGGCCATGCTTTGCTGCACACTCTATAAGGTCAAGCAATGAAGCACAATACTCAGTTCTTTGTGGAATATTTTGCCTTGGATCTTCTCATGGACCATGAAGGTAGAAACTTCATATACCATTTTTCTCAAGTATGCTATGCCTCTCTATTGACCGATATATGTACTTTTTCTCTTCAACTGTTAAGTCCTCTTTGTTGGATACTTGCAGCTCTAGGTTATGTATTGGCAAATGCCTTTACACTGTTAAGAATTGTATGCCATTTCTCTAGGGTTTCTAACATGTTGCTTCTTAGCATCCTGTATTTATTTAATACCGAGAGACTTGATTTCTTGCTTATTTGTTTCTCTTTCCTCTCAAACAAGAAAATTTGTCCAGTATCCTTGTGTTTAATTATATCTTGACATCAATTTTCTTGGTCCAACCATTTATAATCCCTCAAAACTGTACTTCAGGAACGTGCCGGGGGGGTAATTGCATTAAATATGGAGGATGGAACTCTTCGGCATTTCTGTGCTAAAAATACAATCCTGGCTACTGGGGTGAGCTATATTTTTTAGTTAATTACATAAACTTTCTTTTGTTGAAAGTTTGACTGCTATAATGAGTTTGTTTTGGTTCATTCATTAGGGTTATGGCAGAACATACTTCTCAGCAACATCAGCTCATACATGTACTGGGGATGGCAATGCTATGGTCGCACGTGCTGGGTTGGCTCTTGAGGTCAGTCATGTTGTTTATACCAAATATATGACTGTAGTTCGTTACATTTATCTCTCTTCTCATTTATGTTTTGGAAGTTGGCCTACAGGATCTTGAGTTTGCGCAGTTCCATCCCACAGGCATTTATGGTGCGGGATGCCTCATTACTGAAGGTTATCAAATATTTCGACTTGTTTCTTAGCTCTTTATTTTGTTATATCAGTATAATCTCGTGCTGATTTGTAATCATGCCAAACTTCATGAGTATTGACATTTTGGTATCCCATTATTCATCTACTTATCTCTAACCTTTCAGGCTCTCGTGGTGAAGGTGGTATCCTTAGGAACAGCGAAGGTGAGCGTTTCATGGAACGACATGCTCCCACTGCCAAGGATCTTGCATCGCGTGATGTTGTTTCAAGGTCTATGACGATGGAAATTAGAGAAGGACGTGGTGTAGGTGAGAATTATTAAAAAAAGGAAAAAGAAATAAGAACATTTCCAGCTTAAACACTGAATGCAACTGAGTTTGTCCACGTTTTTTTTTAATAATGCTTTATATACCTGGTTTATTCTGACTTTCTGCAGGCACCTTAAAGGATCACATCTATTCGCACCTGAATCACCTACCCCCGGAAGCTCTGAAGGAAAGACTTCCTGGCATATCTGAAACTGCTGCTATTTTCGCCGGAGTTGATGTAACAAAGGAGCCCATTCCTGTTTTGCCTACTGTGCACTACAATATGGGTGGTATTCCCACTAATTATCATGGGGAGGTAATATTGATTTGGATTTACTTACTGATCCTAAAAAGTTTCTCATAGCTACATTTACATGTATGTTCTTAAAGCACTTCTTATCTCTCTTACTTGGGATCGCAGGTAGTTCATATAAAAGGCAGTGAGTGACCCAGATGCTGTAGTTCCTGGTCTGGCGGCTGCTGGGGAAGCAGCTTGTGCTTCTGTGCACGGCGCAAATCGGCTTGGTGCAAATTCTCTGCTTGACATAGTAGTTTTTGGAAGAGCTTGTGCGAACAGGGTTGCCGAGATCTGCAAGCCAGGCAAGTTTTTCAGTAACTTGGACATTTTTGTTTATGGCTAATTCTATGTGACTGTTAGCATCATAATTTGTTGAGCATATAAATGGAATTTTACAGGAGAGAAGCAGAAGCCTCTTGAGAAAGATGCTGGAGAGAAGACCATTGCCTGGTTGGATAAGTTGCGGAATTCAAATGGTTCACTCCCAACCTCAGAAATCCGCCTCAACATGCAACGTGTGATGCAGAATATGGTGCTGTTTTCCGAACCCAGGAAACATTAGAAGAAGGTACCCTTTATAAATTGTACATTGGAAGTTCATTTTACGGTTTTGACCCAAATTCTCCCAGCTCCTGCTATTAATATACCAATAAATGAAAAGCTTTTATAGTTGAAATAGTAATATTCTAGTGTAAGAAGTATAGAGTTTGCCTTTCTTGTAAACTTAAAGACTTAAAAAATGCTAATATTTACCGTAGTAACTTTATCAGGTTGCCGGCTGATTGACAAGGCATGGGAGAGTTTTCCTCACGTCAATGTTCGTGACCGGAGTCTAATATGGTAATATCTCTCTACAATGAATTTGCAATGTGACTTCATTTCTCCACGCATGCATTGCTCCGGCATCTGTATTACATGAGCTGTAATGTTTGTTGCAGGAATTCGGACTTGATAGAGACAATGGAGCTGGAAAATTTATTGATAAATGCATGTATAACTATGCACTCGGCTGAGGCAACGAAGGAGAGCAGGGGAGCTCATGCTCGTGAAGATTTCACCGCGAGCGAGTTTTGATCTCTGATCTTGTTCCCTATTCTCAGTTGCCCCCCTTTGCTCGCTATTCTTACTTGATGTTTGAATTCTTTCGTGCAGAAAAGAGACGATGGGAACTGGATGAAACACGCGCCAGGGTAAGTAGAGAATATCTAACGACTCTTATCTTAAGCAACATTCCGTTGCCAAATATTAATATTATTAAAAAATCATCGCCGCGCACCATACCTCAATATTGTACTATGCATTAAAAGGTTATAAGTCATTTTCTAGTAGCTTTTATACTAAAATCGGCAGCCAAGCAACTTTCTACAGTGCACCTTTCTAGCATTTTTTTTCTCTGTTTCTAAATTTTGTTCCCTCTGTGGAAACCTTTTCCCTCTTGCTATAGCACGGCTTCGTATTGACACAAAGGGTTTCTTCTATAATTCTATTTATGCATCGGTGGTATACGTAATACAACTCTTTGTTCCACATACAGGTACTGGGAGAACGGAAAGGTCAGGCTAGCGTACCGGCCTGTCCATATGAACAACACTTTGGACGATGAGGTCGACTCAGTCCCACCAAAAGCGTGTGTTTACTAGAACCCTACTTTTCGATCTTTCGTCGATTTTTCTGAGGCAAACTGATAACGGACTGTTCTGCAAATTACAAATAAAGCGTCGGTGCTGCAGCCGTTTTCCTGCAGAACATACATTTGAGTTATTTCAATGGGTATAGTTGTTACCCATATGCCTCTTATTTCACTGCCATGGCTAGACTCCTAATGTCAAATAACAAAGTTGCATGTCTACCCGCGTCAAATAATAGCAAATTTTCCTGGTGTACTGCATATGTATTATCTTCTTGGATCTGCGTACTCATCAGAAATAGCAGAGCTTGCAGTTACTTTTTTATTTTACTTGAGATTGCAAAGAACATGTTTGGTCTGATTATGTTAGAATATATTATCCCGTGAAATTGCTATTCATGTGTTTCTTTTTATTTTAACTCTGTATTTTAACTACCAGTTTAATCCATCAGTAGTGAAAATGATGTAAAATTACTATACCTTGAGATTGATCTGCGGAGACCGCGGTTGCGTTATCAATATCACGAAGGCAGCAGATGCTGCTGCATCAAAAGTAATGAGATTAGATTACGGTGGCAACTTTTCAACAAGGAGCAGGAGAAAAATCAAATATACGGACTTTCTTAAGAACCCATAAGAATAAGAGTTGTTGTCAGTGTTTCTCCAAACAGCCCGAGAACAATGTTCATCCGAAAATAAGAAAACAACAGTTCATACAGATTAGATATCAAATTTAGCTTGGACCACAGAAATGTT
This sequence comes from Tillandsia leiboldiana, assembly GCA_029204045.2. Classification (NCBI taxonomy): domain Eukaryota; kingdom Viridiplantae; phylum Streptophyta; class Magnoliopsida; order Poales; family Bromeliaceae; genus Tillandsia; species Tillandsia leiboldiana. The sequence continues at coordinate 3,101,511 of CM055065.1, forward strand.
CACTTTAAATCACGGGGCACATGATAAAAGCGAAACATATCTGGTTCAGAAAGCACAAATACTGCTCACCAAGAGATATAACCTACACAGCATTAGGTTACAACGGTGAGGATTTGGAGAAGAACTAGTAAAAAGAACAGACGGGCTTTACTTTAAATACAAGCCCAACCAGCAGTTGCAGAAAACAGATAACTACTGTACACTGAGATGGCTTTGGAGACGAACTAGTAAGAGTAGAGTTCATTAGAGTAAAGGCACTCATCGACAAGTTGTCGAAGATTTGGATTCTCCAGAGCTGCAGCAACTCTTTCCTTGTCGTTCAATTGCTTGTTAACTGAAAATCCAAGGTTAACACTAAGTCAATGCCAAGGCAAAGTTCTTTAAAAGTAAAAATTTCAGTTCACCATCTTTTTTGATAAACTTTGACACATGACATAATGTGCCGGAAAAACTATCAAGATACATAAGCATTGGTGTGGAAAAATAATAGGAACTAAAAAAAAATTAAAAAGGTCGCATAGAAGGTAAGACAATGGCAGAAGAGTTAAATAAAAACAAACTGGGCAATGGCAGAAGAGGTAGTTAAAAACAAACTGACTAACAAAAAAACAATACGGATGAAAAGGACAGTACGGATGAAGCATTTCTACACTCGTAAAGCCTAGGTACGTATTCTAGAATCTGCACTCAAAGTTAGTCATAATGTGCTCGAAAAATATTGTAGAACCTGCCCATGTTGAAACCTATATCAGCCAAACTCGGTTTTTAGTTGGTATCAACAATACCAGCAACAGAAGATAGTATTACTTCTATGACAGATTTTGTGCGCACCTGCTTCTTCATTTGCTAGAGAACCCGGAGACACCTTGATGTCAACCTGCATTCAATTTGGCCAATAGTGAGGAAGAGAATCATATGTTTGCTTTAGTCTATATTGTTAAATGTACTAAGACAACAGGAATTGTCTTACAAGAGAACAGCTATTGAGACCCAGCCGAGATCAGAAGCCTAGAGAACATATTCAAGGCGAAGAAAAGCATTTGTGTTGGCAAAAAGACCATATATTCAGAAGTAAATAACTTAAAACTAAACAAAAGGCTATTTCGCGTATAAGACCCCCATGAGCCATATCCTATAGATGAAAATTAATAAGCACATGGGGCACAAAGGAAAAGTTAAAATCCTGATGAATATGATACTGGTATTCAATCTCCAGTAGACTATTTTTGTTCCCAAAGGCAAGGATTTTTGTTCAAGGGCATCCGACAAAAGAATTGAATGTCATGCTGTGAGAAATACAAATGAATAATTTAGCATTTAAAGAGTTCTCATCAAAACCTTTTTAAGAAACCCAGATGCAAGGATCGGTTCCTTCTCTAAGTAAACAATCCAACATTAAAAATGATGAATACCATACAAACACGAAAACCTTACATGCCAAAATATATGAGATGTCATGAGGAAAAAGACTTGTGCAGAAAGATTACAGTCATTTCTAATTCTCATCTTTGTAGATACTATTTCTTTGTTTCGATGTTTCGAACACAAACGTGCAGAGATCCATCAAATAAAGAAGGCAATACCAGTTTAATGAAACTGCAACGACATAAGAGCCCCAAAAGCCTAAGGTAAGCATCCACAATAGTAAACTAGAAACTAACTGTCATACATGGTTTCATCATAACAAAGCGGGAAAATGCGACGAAAGGATCGTAACCAACACCAATGTCTCCGTCCAACTTTAGTTCACAAAGCCTTCAACAACCGGCAAGGATATGCCTATAACATAAAATCTACAAGATCAACCAAATTCATGAATTGACACAACCATTTTAATCAATTTTCCTTGTTGCTGGTAACGAAACTTGCGTAGAGAGACAAATCCAGTCCAATGATCTCAAAATGATTAGAATTGGTTAAAAAACGTTAACCCACAATAGAGCACTTCTCAATCTTTTCCACCATATCGAAGTGCGTTAAGGTAACACTTAATTGCTAACCTTGAAATGTGGGGGGAAGCAATGCATTAACTTAACCCGTAAACACAAACCGATAACCGTCGCCATACTACAGTGTTGGACTGTTGGAGTGAATGTTATCCTGCAAATGCCACATATATTATCACAGGAAGAGGCAGATACCCAAAATTAAAGTCACTCCCACAAACAAAAGACCTAATTACTGCACGATAATTCCAGATTTACAACTACGGAAACAAAAGATTAATATTCGTGGATCTAATCACTTTAAAGCAGTCAAAATCACAGTAATTTATACTCAATTAACAACACAAAAGATTTTAGATTATTTCAATCTATATGTAACTATTCCTACGGAATCCAAAATTCAAAATAATTCAGAGTAAACATTCTTGATCTAAAAAAAGAAAGAAATGGGAGTAGCGCATTTGAATCGCTCACTGTATACGGCCGAGCTTCTCATCAACAGTGATGGATTCCTCCGACAAAACGCTGAGCTGCTCCAACGAGTAAGGATGCTCCGGATCCCTAATATCCCTCACCGAATTTATTCCCCGAGTTAAGGAAAACAAAATTCGCAAAAAAAAAAAAAAAAAAACCCCAAAAAAGAGGGTCATAAAACAAAATAAAATCATCAAATTCCTGCATAATCAGGATCTACGCAGCATCGATTCGAAGCAAATTAACTACTCAGAAAAATCTAGGGCAAAAACACAAAAACAAAAAAAAGAGAATCGATTAGGGGTGGGTTTGAGGATATCAAAAACGTCGAGGGGATCTACAGCGTCGTCGGGGTGTGGATCCTCGGCGCGCGCGATCCGTTTCTTCGTCTCGCGCACTACGGGGTTCGCATTGATTAACCCCAGCGTCATCCTCTCTCTCTCTCTCTCTCTCTCTTTCTTTCTCTTTGTCTCTCGGAAGGAGCACGCCCCAGTCAATAAATAGCTCGGCTGGGAGAAGTGGTGCACTGACCATCAGGTAGATATTAGGTGGACACGGTTCACCACGTCATCAAAGAACCGGTCCATATATTCTGTCCACTAACTATATATATATATATATATATATATATATAATATATATATATAATACTATTAATAGTATCAAGTCATTGGTACTATTAAATTTTTAATTTGAGATGATAGTGGGCCCCTTGGGTTTAATAGATAGTTGAAAAATAGTAAAATCTAACGGATGAAAATAATCAAAGGAGTTGATCTAAGGGTAGAAAACTTGATAGCACCAATAATTTAGTACTATTAATAATATAGTAGCCAGACTCTCTCTATATATATATATTAAAAAAAGTTAACTCGCTATCTGCTTTATTTATTTGATAAATAAATTTAGCTATAAAAGATGAAACAATAATGACTCGAAAAAAATAAAATACAATTAAATCAAACATACAAAAAAAAAAAATTCTTTACTGACTTAACTCATCACTCATTTGCGCAACTCATTTCATTTTGACTATAACTTTCATATTCGTTTAACAATCAATAATGATTATGACAAATAGTTTCGAAAAATAACATAATTTTTTTTCCACAATATTACATACTAATATATTCAACCTTAGCGAGATTTTTCATCAGTCTCTTAATTATTATTTTTTATCAAGTATTTTCAAACTCTCCTTAATCTCTACCACATGTCTTTAGATGTACTTTCCATCCATGGTGTTGAACATTAAAAAACTACTAAAAATATATCTCAACAAATAGGTAATTATCCGTGTCGATATTGTTATCGCACAATATATATTGGGCAACCCAATATTAATTTATTAAATATAAATTTTGTACATATAGCATTTTCCTATATATATATATATATATATATATATATATATATATATATATATATATATATATATATATATATATATATATATAACCATAATTTTTAAAAATTTTATAATATTTTACTAATACTCTAGGAAAATGCTATGTGTACACCCCTTTCGGGGTGTACATCATACACCCCACCCATCTAAGGGTGGGGGTGTGATGATGGGTCACTTGATGTGACCCGTAAAAAATATCGCCACCATTAAAATGGTGGAGGTGTATGATGTACACCCCTTCGGAGTGTACAGGTAGCATTGCTCAATACTCTAATACAGAAAATTTTAACCGAATGATTAATATAATGCGGAATACTATATGTACACCTCTTTGGGTGTACATCCTCCATCCTTATCCATCTAAGGGTGAGGGTGTGATGAGGAGTTACTGTCACTGTGAAGTGATTCCTATATGACATTTCCATCCTTAGATAGGTGGGAGTGTGAGATGTACATCCCTATAGGGTGTACATTTAGTATTTTTCTAATATAATATAGCTAGTAGGGCATCATGCTTAAAAGAAAAGCAGGAAAAAAAAAAAATTAAAAAAAAATCGGTCCATGATAGACCTGGTCTACATAAGAATTTCATGGTCGGGCTCGTTTCGGTTGGGTAGGTGTGGACCCAGAAAAATCCGAGAGTCAGTGAGAGGCTGAGAGTTCCAGGTGTTGAACATGCACGGGATGCTCTTCGGTGTAACGGTTATATACCACGGATGTGTGGCGGACATTGAACATGCACGGGATGCTCTTCCTATACCACGGATGTGTGGCGGACATGTGGGCGCCGCACGTGTGCCTCCTCGTGCCGTGGTGCTTCGGACGTACGTACGTATGCATTAATTAGACGTACTAGGATTTCGTATTTTGACAGTGTATAATATATATATTTTTTATAACGACGTATAAAGATCCCATTTTATTTATTTATTTATTTTGGAGGTTGGGAGATTCTTCTGACACTTGATGTAGCTTATAAAATAAAATCGTTGATATTAATTATTAATTTAAAAAATTTGAACGATTAAAAATATATAACTAATTTATTTAATAGGTAATTGCATACGACTTCTTACAAATATATTGAATAATAAATATATTTTTGTAAAGTTCAACTTTTCATATTTATTCCTTCAAAAATCTAACGTTATTCGTTATTCGTATATATATCCCTACCGTCTATCTCTGTTAGAAAAATCTAGTTAACCATAGGTTAAATACTTAATCTTGGTTAGTTAGTGAGGTAAATTTATTTTTTTATCCTTCAGATATTTCTGCATTATTTTTTAGAAAAATATTCTTGAAATGATAAAACTGTTATTTCACATATAATCTGTTAAAAAATAAACAGTAAACTAACGATAATAAACCGGAGGGATATATATATATAAATAACGTTGAACTTTTGAAGAAATAAATATGAAAAGTTGAACTTTAAAGAAATATATCTGCTATACGATATGTTTGCAGGAAGCTGTATGCAATTAACCCTTTATTTAAAGTTTACAGATACTTCCCATACGAGTTTTGACTGAATTTAATTCATCTGAATGCTAAGTTTATTGTTGAGTTTATTATGAACCGCAGTTCTATGAAATAAAAAATTAAAATTATTTTTAATCTATAAATAAATAACCAACAAATATCTTTATTTTATTAATGATACATTAGGAATGAGGAGAAATATTGCGTTTAGTCATTTTCTATTTATTTAAGAATAGTTGATGTATAAAGTACAGAGATGGGTGGAGGCGTTGAGTAGTGGGTGGACCGGCGCTGAGCCTGGTCCAAGTTCAAAACTAATATTTATTATAGTGGGCTAGGGCCGAAAATGATCGGATTCGAGCCCGTTATCACCTCCGGAGTGTAAAAATTCGACTTAATTCTAATCTTACACTGTCCTAACGCGAGTAGTAAATAATTTAGTCGCTGATATTCAAAATTTTAAATTCAAAACTTAATTACTTTATATTTTTAATTAAATTTATTATTTAAAAAATTATAGCATACAAGGGAATCACGCATGCGATTAGATAGGTATCAAGCCATTGGAAGCATCGTGGCTTGAAATCCAATGGGCTTGAAACTGCACGCATGATGAATGGACCGCACAATCTAGACCACCCGTCCTTATCAATCCTATGTGTAAAAATATAATGTGCACTGAATTGTCGCAAATACGCTCTCCTATCTCTCACTATCTAATTTCACATTGACTGATCTTTATATTTATATATGGAGTACATTACTGGCACTTGAGAGCTAATGTTAAGAGAGATAATAATACCCAACGGCTCATCACCCGTACAAGCATAATATTTTAGTAGCAAAAAAAAAAAAAAAAGAAAAGAACAAACAGATACTCTAAGTGGGGGCAGTGGGTTTAGTAAATAGCAGTAGGGGATGAGATAATTAATCAATCAGGGACCAACTGGGCAGTAGTCTGGGCTTTTATTTTAATAATAAAATAATAGCGGATAGTGCCGTCGCCCTTTCTTCCTCTCCTTTCGTAGCCCTTCCTTACTTTCTTGCTTGCTTCGTTCCTTTCTGCGCTGTCCCCTCTCAGGTTCTGAGAAAAGGAAGTGAGAAACGAGTCTTGATGTGTGGTGGGCAATTTGAGAGAAATAGTTGATCTGATCCGTGTAAGTATGGTCTCTCTAACTTTGATTGATCTTAGTGTGCATATTCTGGCTCTGATTACTGCTAATTCGATGATTGATCGTATTCAATTCAGAATCAGAGAATAGAATTTGAGAGAGAGAGGATTGTATTTGATCAGCACCGATACTAATAATACTTTTGATTGTACCGATATTGATAATACTTTTGATTGAGCCAAGTGAGGAGGAACATGGGGAGGAAGAAATCCAAGATGGGATCAACAACTCTGGCAATAGGAGAATCAACGGATACGCCGGCGGCTCCGCCGGTCGCAAGAAAGCGAGGTCGGCCTCGGAAGGTGGTGGCAGAGGAGAAGGAGACAAAGGAAGAGGAAGAAGAGGAAGAACACAAGAAGAAGAAGGAGAAGGTACAGGAGGAGGAAAAGGGAGGAGAGAAGTCTTCTTCAGCCTCACAAGCGGATAAAGAGGCCGTGGCTGCAGAGACAAGCCATGCCAAAAGCAGAACAAGAAGAAAAAGCCAACAACCGCGTAAAAGCTCCTGATTTTATCCATATATTGACTGACCCCTCCCCTCTCTCTCTCTCTCTCTCTCTCTCTCTCTATTTTAGATATGTTTAGCATTTTGGAAAGGTGAGAAAGTGTTGTTGTTTTTCTTTGCTAATTCTGATGAGAGAGAGAGGAGGAGATTCACGAAGGGTGTAATTTGTTGGTTGCTTACCATTTTGAGCCTGTAATGTTTGGAATTGCTAAAAAACCATACCAAAAAGTCTCTGTTGATAGTCGTGTAAGGTGTTTGGGTAAGCTATTTGAGAAACCAATGGCAGCATTTTTTTCGGTAATATCCTTTTCAAAAAAGAAAAAAGGAAAAAAAAAGAGAGAGTAGGATTTAAGTTTAAGTTTGAAATTAGAATTTTTTGGTTACAGAATTTTTCTCTAGGAAATGAAATACTCGAGGTTTATGTAATGAAGTTGTCCTTGGAAGACACAAATGTGAGTAAATCAGACAGTTGACTAGCTGACTAAGCATCCCCCCTTATTTTAGGGGTCAAAGGGCACAAGAGGAAACGCGGCATTGGTCGGCCTTCTGGGGCCCTTTAAGTCAGCATGTCAACAGTAAACTTCCACTCCCACACGTACAAAATACAGTGGGTTGATGGAGGTTGCTTTTATTTTTCAGCAAAAGTACTAATTTTAAGCTTTGTGGCAAAAATCAAGAGGTTGAGCAGCTCCTGCTTCAGGCAAATGGTTCACCCCTTGTTTGAACGATCTCTGAGAGGATTGTTTGATGTTACTCGTCATCAATAGCTAAGCATCCAGGTTTTTAATAATCATTTACTATCGAGAGAAATAAAGTATACAAGTTTGACGCTCATCAGTTTGGGGTGACAGAAAAAGTACAGAAGAAGTTGGATTACAAGTTGCTCTCTTTGTGAGCCACACTGTAGGGACGAGAATTTTTAAGATGTACAATGAAAACTCTGGAAAGTGGTAGAGGCCAAATAATTGCCTCTGGGGAAAAGCAGAGACTTAAAACTAGGGACCAAAGGCTAATCTCATGGATAGAATAACTAATCCAAAAAATAATAGACGTCCTCTATATTCTGGGCCCAGGTTTCGCAACTGCAAGATCTTCAGAGTGGAACTAGTTTGATTCTCTGTGACTGCAGAGTATTCGGTTGCCATATTACTCAACTCGGATTCAACTGTCCTATTTCCTAGATTTTGGATTTCTAACTTCTTGATGAGATCTATTCTGACAAAGTCTCAAACTGCTAAACAGCCAGAATCGTTGAATCTAACTAGAATAACTGAAAGTAAGTTGTCGGCAGAGATATATAGATGGCGATAAACTATTTTACGATCCAAATCAGTTGAATTCGTGTATCCTAAGTTCATGAATCTGGCAAGCTTTATTCTAAGAATGACAATACGGTTTAACAATTGCACAAATTGCTTTTTATTTAATTGAGATAATCTATATTTTTGCAAAACCATCCAGATGAATTAATTCATACAAAAAAGGACAGATTGTGAAACATCTATAGATTGGCATCTTTAAGAAATATGCAATACAAAACTATTCTACAAAATAATTCATTTTAAGTAGGTTAGGCATACCATGTGGCAGATCAGGCATATTCCTGTTTGTCAAGAAATATTGTCATGAATAGTTTGGCTGCTCTCTACTCCAAACTAGGGCCATTTAAAAGAGACTAGCTCCGAGCTCCATGACGTCTCTCCTTCTTGTAACGAGATTGACCCGGATCAAAACCACCCTCCGCGGCTCCATAAACAGCCCAAGAAGGTGTAAGGGCCCTGTAGTTTTCAGTTCTAAAAGGCTTTCCTGAAGCCACCTGACTCATCAGAAGTATACTGATTAAGTAATATGCACTGGTAACAAAGTAAAACAAACTAAAGTAAAGAAGAAAAGTTTACCAGCTCCTGGAACCGCTCATAGTCTATCCATGTATACCATTTCCCATCGACTTTGAACTTGTCGACCTTTGCTAAAAGGACACAGCAAGAGTGGACATGCTCACAAGCAACTTCATATATGCCGTTGCTTTTTACTGCCAAAGCCTCCGAGAAAGCTTTAACATCAGAATGCCAAGGGACATTTTCCATTGTCAATTTTGATGTGGCAGACCTGTAGAATTTAGTAACACAAAATAAGCAAGATGCACAAAAGCTGTGAATGATGCTCAGGAGGAAAAGATGAAAAAGAGAAATATAAAAGTAAAGCTACTCACGAGCCACAGTATGTCACACCCTTGATTTCAACTAGATCAGGTTTTCCAATGGTCAACAAGTTTGCATATGCATCAATCTCCTCTGCATTCCAACCTTTAACCAAAGTCAAACGATAAACAGTTCGCTGTTCTTTGTCATGCAATGCCTTCAGAGAATCCTATTGCATGAAAACAAAAAATATATATATCAGATTTGTGTGAACTTATATAGCAAGAGCAAATTCACTAAATTGAATGATGATAAGTCTGTCCAAGAGCGATTTGGCTTGATTAGGAATCAACCTATACATTGAGGGGTTATCTGAAGTTTTCCCTATACTATATACACGAAGTATTTAACTCTTTATGTTTCATATAGCAAGAGCCTAAATTAAAATACACATTTCCTTCAATATGAAAACCTCTAGTAAACATATAAGAAAGCCTCACACAACAAAATTCCATATAATATTCATAGATACTCACAAGAAAACGCTCCCAGAAGTCCCCAAACAATGGTCTATCAATTGCCTTCAGGCTCTCTTTTGTGGAAGCATCTACACTGACATATAGCTGCAATAGTTCAAAAAAATTTAAAAAGAAAATAATACCTGAATGTCACACTCTGAGCAGTTTAAGGTCCATATAAGCAACCAATATTACATATGCTATCGAAAGATGACCTGGGTAATGGGTTTCAACATTTTTATCCTATCAGGAAATTGAGCATTGGTAACAAGAAATGTTGATATACGTCTCTGATGCAGCTCATCAATTAGGGTATTTATCTCAGGATACATGATTGGTTCACCAACAAGGGACAAGGCACAATGTCTAGGAGAAAGACCTTCATCTAGCCGCTCTTGCTTTACGCCTGAATGAGGGAAGAAGAGAGCACCATAAGAAAAAGTTGGAATAAAACACCATACTTGACGCACAATTGTCGTCAAAGTAAAAGGGCAAATTTTGCTTCAAAATGCTTCAAATGTATGGGAACTATAATGTTCATAATTATTTAACCGTACAGCCTAGGGAAACATGCCACAATATTCTACACCACTTAATAGCATTTATGAGATACCTGGCACTCCTTTCATCTGCTTAATCATTTTTGTATGCTGGTCAATTGCAGCATTTACAATCTCAAGGGCATCATCCATCTTCCATCGCCAGCTCTTTCCAACTGGATTTGTATGATGCCGCCAACAAAAAACACATTTATTTGCACAGGCTAAACTTGGAGTTGCTTCCATGCACCTGTTCCAACATGTCATAGGATAAGCCATGAGAAATCAAAGATAAATACTTCAAATATGAAACAAGTAAACCTTTTGGGCACCCTCATTGAGAAATCGCAGCATGGCACGCTGACACTGATATGGCAATACAAATGAAAGCCAGTCTTAAAAGCCATCATCTGATCACTTGCTGTTTCGGTCTGGTTACGTTTGATTAATCAGTTTAAGCCTTTTCTTTAAGTTGGATTTCTTTAATTGTTTGATGATAACAAATCATTACATACTAAAGCAGTCATATATGTCTTCATTACATCGACATTGTTTATATAATATAAACATATGTAACAAAGTTTTACATCTCTTATGCATATACAATATGTCTCTAGAAAGTTTGTGAACCAAGCTGAACCAAATAAACAGAAACAAAACTGTCTCAACACTGTCTTAGTTGATTTGGTTTAGTTTTCAATTTTGCAGCCAAAATGAACACTCATACCTGTGACTCTCTATGCCATAAAAAGCATGCTTGTAACAGCCCCCACGTCCTCGGAGCTGTGATTTGGTCCATCTGCAAAGCTTAACTCCACTATGTGAACCTATTATTTTATAACCCTGTGAATATGACGCAAAAAAAGATAGAAATATCAGTTTACCTAATGGAACATGGCAACTATATTCATCTACAATGCAAGATGCGAAGAGAATAAAAATTAAAAACAACAATTGACAACAAAAAAACTGTCAAAATAGCAAGAGCACAGAACACGCATTGTCAACTAAAATTTACAAATTTCAAACAGAGATGGCATCACCAAGCATGTCTGGCACAACATCCAGGTGGTAGTACTCAAGTCATATATAATGGCTGAATTAGAAATATGGATTGACGAAGTTAAATTACCAAGGTTGTATGTGGTATGCAATTTCAGGGATACAACTAAGGGTTGGATCCTACTGCTAGCAAGCATCAAACTTCAAAGTCAAGAAAACAGTAAACAATAGCAGCCAGCAATGAACTTTTGATAGAGAAAACACTCACCTGCTTTTCTAAGCTCGTCCTAATGATCGGTGTCACCATTTCCCTCAAACCATCCTCTTTTCCATTCACCAATGTCCCCGAGGATTTCCCATTCACCAAAGTCCTCAAGGAATTCCTTGAAGGAGCTTTCCCGGCGATGTCCTCCATATCAACTTCATTCGATTCCCCGACATCTGCTTCCTCCTCCTCATCCTCCTCATCCTCCTCATCTGACTCTTCCTCCATCCCATCAAACGCATCACTTTCCACCCTCGATCCCAAAAGCTCGCCGTTTCCCTCCTCCTGTTTCTCCTTCAGTAACCCAATAACCTTCTCGCTCCACGCATCGAACACCTTGTCAACACCTCCCCCGTCCACATCCCCTTCGCCAACAGGAAGCATCTCGGAGGCGCCGAGGGACCTCATCCAGCGCGAGAAGTCCCTGGCGGCCGCATTGAAGGCCTCGCCATACGCTCCCGATCCGACGCCAAACACCGCGAAGCGGCATCGGGAGAGGAGCAGCGAGCCCACCCGGAAGTCCTCGGCGCTCTCGGCGAGCCACCTGGCGAGGAACTCGGCGTTGGGAGGCGGCCTCCCCTCCTCCCACGTCGAGGCCACGATGAGAACCAGGGTTTCCTTGGGGAGTTCCTCGGGCTCGTAGTGCTTAGGGTCGACGAGGTCGAAGGGGAGGCCGAGGGAGCGGAGGCGGAGGGAGAGGCGGCGTGCTAGGGTTTTGGAGGTGCCGGTGTGCGAGGCGAAGAAGATCTTAGGGTTAGGGTTTAAAGGGGAGGGGGAAGGGGAGGAGCGGCGGAGGCGGAGGCGGAGGCGGAGGCGGAGGGATTTGAAGAGGAAGAAGGCGGAGGAGAAGGAGAGGAGGGCGAGGAGGGCGAGGCGTGGAGGGAGAGAGGAGAGGGACGCGTCGGTCATTTTGGAATTTGTTGGTGCCCCTCCGCCTCCGGCTCCGGGAAGTGACAAAATAGGCCGAGCCCGAGGGTATAATATCGGGAATATTCGATAGAAGGGAGGTTTTGGCGACGGCGCGGGTGGGGCGGATGCGCCGTTGAGTTGCGAAGAGAGTGAGATGTATTAATTAAACTATTAATATTGGTGGCTTAAAAATGTATTATTTTGATATATTTTATTAATTTTATTTGTGTTGATACCATTCTATCGAAAAATGAATATATGTCACCCACGACATCAAACTCAGCCTTGATGTTCGCTGGCTTTGAGTCGTCCTATCTAGTTCCCAATTTGTATGTATACAAGCTTTTATTATGGACTGAATCCCCCTTATGACTTTCGGTGAAACAACCGCACACTCTCTGCACAAAGTATTATCATCTGGCAGAATCAATCGAAATGGTTTATGATCCAAGCAACAACAAAAAGTAAAGTGCCTTCCTTCCCTCTCATCCGCATTTCATCGAACAGCTTATAAACGGATCAAAAGAAAGATCCAAACTTGTGCAAATTTTAAAACCCTTTCTAGAAGCAAAAGGCAATTGGATACATGGATGCATCGAGATCAAAAGCGAGAGAAATCATCGCCCGTGTCATCGTCCCCTTCTCTTCTCCGTGAATCGATACACGGCGACCCCGACACGGCTCCCGGGCAACGGTGGGTCCGTGTGGAGCACCGCAACGTCGAACACCTTCTTGGCCTTGCGGAAGAACACCGCGTCCCTCTTCTTCCACCTCCTCAGATGCGCCATTACGAACGCCACCTCCCCCCTCACGAGGTGCCCTAGGGTTTCCAGCAGCGGGTCGAAGAGGTGGTCGTAGTAGACCACGTCCGAGCCCAGGACCGCGTCGAACGAGCCCTCCGAGGCGGCGAGGGGGAGGAGGTCGTCGCGCTCGCCCCAGCGGAGCTGGCGCACGGCGGCGGAGGCAGCACCACCGCGGGAGACGAGGAGCGGGGCGTTGGCGCGGGCGTTGAAGCTGAGGTTGGGGAGGACGTGGGGGAGGTCGGTGAGGACGACGCGGGCGCGGAGGGCGGCGGCGGCGGCGAGGCCGACGAGGCCGGTGCCGGAGCCGAGCTCGAGGATGCGGAGTGAGGGTTTCGGGGGGAGGAGGAGGAGGGAGGGGTTGAGGTCGAGGAGGGAGACGAGGGTGGCGGCCGCGGGCCACAGTTGGAAGGAGAGGCCTCGCGAGGGGAGCTGCCGCACCACGATCGCCGCGTCGATGGATCGGAGGTGGTGGGATTCAACGCCGCCTCCGCCTCCGCCTCCGCCTCCGCCTCCGCCCCCGCCTCCGCCCCCGTCAGGGTTTCCTTGTGATCCGTCGTTATCTTCTTCCAGGAGGGTGGAGAGGAGAGCCATGTCGCCTTCGGAGTCGGAGCCGGAGCCGGCCATCTCTGTGAGACGTGAGAGTTAGGGCGAATGAGGCCGCATTGTCTTAGTTTTCGGTTAGAAAAAGGGGGTTTAAGATTTTCTCAAAAGAGAAAAAAAAAAACCTTTCGCGCCAGGTAGGGGTCGAACCTACGACTTTCTGCTTAGGAAACAGACGCTCTATCCACTGAGCTACAGGCGCCCTCGTTGCATCTAATTAGATATATTAATATTGTTAGTTAATAGTTGTACCTTCCAACACCCAAACTTCAGAAGGGCGAGGGGGAAAAAGTAATTCATCTCTTCCATGTTATCACAAACTCTTCTGTATCACAAGTACCTTTGATAAATTATATCACAATTCAGTTTTCTCTGAGAAATCACATTTTTCGCATTCACCGCTTACATTAGGAACGAGGTGCGTCAAACTATATATAAAAGAAATAAGCAAATACCAATCAGAAACAGGAAAAGGAAAAAGAAAAATGGAAATGTTAGAGAGAACTTAGATGGTCTATGGGGGTGTATTGCTATGCTATTTAACTTTGATAGGTAGCCGGCCGGGGACAGTCTTGGAAGTCGAGTCAGATAAGTAATGACACTTGCGCTGACAAACAAAATAACTGAAGAGACAACATGGAAGATTTTAACCCATTATATGATGAATATAGTAGGGCCAAGGATTGGCTTTGATACCAAGTTATGCAGCCGCTTATGAGTCGATCTGAGAGGAAATAACTCGAGAGTAGTTTTACATATTAGATCTTAACTTGTTCATGTCCTGAATAACAACAGAGGCCGCATTACGCCCAGGAGCACCCATCACACCACCTCCAGGGTGCGCGCCGCTCCCACACAGATATAGCCCTTTCAACGGGGTTCTGTAATCGGACCTGCATGACCAAATTGAACCCTCACAACCCAAGTAAGATAGTATAATAATATGTGATGGAAAAAGTTTGTGACACTGTTAAATTGGGTGGTTTTTTAATTCTATAGCCATACCATCCCTTCACCGGTCTCATTAAAAATAAAGAATCCAAGCCCATGGAGCCATGAAAGATGTTCCCTCCTGTTTTGACGTGTTGCAGGAGATTGATTGCATGCATTAGTGAATAGAGAGTTATATATACAAATAGAATTATGTAGTAGGCAAGCACATGAAATAGAGACTATGAAACATTACCAGTTAGGCCGATCTCTCTTTCGAGATCAGGAGGGGTCAGCATGTCATAGCCAATAATTGATGAACTAAATCCCGGGGCATATTCATCGATCAATGAGAAACACCTTTGTGCAAATGATTCCTGAAAATGATTAAACACTTCAAATAATTCATATATCTCCTCAAACCTTAGACAGTTGCTTCTCCAGATGATAAGATGTGTAAAATTGCAGCCCTAAAATCACTGCAGGTTTAACATATAAAAATAGCAGAATAATTTTGAGACAGGGCCGGCCATTTTGTAGATAATGGTAAAGAATTCAAACCTATGAGAATAAAATTGTTATATCTTTTACTGTTTCAAAACAAATATCTTTCTCAATGTTAAGCTCACAGTTTTAATGTCTCGTGAAAATCCAAAAGAAAACACATGAAGCAAAACACGACTGGAAGACCAACTCACTCTGATATTCGAATCATGCCAGCTGCCTTCTGTAAGCTTGTAGGGTGTATATTGCACGAAAAGATTAATCACATGCTGGCCTAAAAGAGAGAACATTAATTACTTAAATTTCAGAGAAAGGTTAATATATGCAAAAGATCGATTATCCAAAATGAAAAAAAAAAAATGATCAGTTTACTGAAACTATGCAATGCCTAACAATATCAACGTAATTACAGTAAATTTCTTGATACCTAAGATAATTGATGCTATTAATAGGACACGCTTGCTCGATTTACTCAATATTTGTTCATAGCTAACTAGTTCTTTTGTAACTAATAGATCTTTTTTTTTCATTAACTTTAATATGAATGCACTCATACAATAGTCACAAACATGTCATACCTGGGGGAGAAATCGTCCTATCCAAGACGGAGGGAATTGTCATTTCAATAAGAGGTCTTTTAGATGGTACGCCAGTCGAGGCATCTTTGTAGGCTTCATCAATTTCCTCCATGCTTAAGAATGAAGAATAAACTGTTAGCTTAAAATCCAGAGGACATAACAAAGATCAAAGCCTCAAAATATATACAGCAAGACATACATATGTATTCAACATAATGGAAAGAACTGAATCAAATTGAATCAAATAAATGAGCAAATAAGACCAGTTTAAAACAACTGAAATTAAATTAGTCAGTGAACCTTTCAGATCCAATGTGTATGGTTCCCACATGCTGAGGACCAGTCTCAAGATGGTTACCTTCGCAGCACTGGAACTGAGGCAACTTATCAACAGCTAAGTTAATCTTTGTTGTTCCCTGTGTTTCAGAATAGAGCACATTTTTATGTTCAGGAAATAGTATGGACTATGACTTATCATAAGATGAACAAAAAATTTGAAAAGCCTGAGTTCAGAATTGTATGTAACCATCATTTTACAGTATGGATTATCATGAGTTTTAATATGTGAATTAAACTTACCTGAATGCATAATAATCACTTGATGATTACTCAATATCAAAAAGGAGTCAAAATAACAGTTGCAACGAAAACAGCAAGGATTACAAAACAGTTCCAAAGTACAATGCCTCCTATTGTACAAGACCTATATATTCCTATTCTAAAGATGGACTATCAGTAGATTTCTCTATTTCTGTGATTTTAGGCCCTCTAACACATTTTATTTAGGTTGAATTACCTCAACATGGAGTTGAAACATTTTAAGTAAAAGGATACGTTTGAAGTATATAAACCATTTGTATGTCAAAATACTTATGAGGTGAAAAGGGAAAACTTACTGAGCTGTAGTCCAAATTGTTAATAGAACAGATAAAGTCTTCTGGAAGCAAGTTAGGAGGCACTAGTTCCTACATAAGAACAAGATGTAAATCATTGAACAAATTATTACTTTGTAGTAGTGCCTACATTATGTAGAAATAAATTTTCTATCTGCACCAGTAAATTACCACAAATGTTCGATATGGGGTAGCATTTGAGAGAACAACTGATGAATGCACCTCTGTTCCATCAGCAAGCACTACCTGAGATGATCAAACAATTATAAAATGGTAAATAAAATAAAAAAGAATATCCATAAATGAGTCTATCAAGACGAGAGTCACCCCCTTTACAGCTCCACTATTCTCATCGGCAATCACTTGGGCAACCTATACAAGACCAGAATAGTTGATGCACTGTCAATATGCAAGGAATATAATGGTAAGGCTCCAAATAAGAAATTACAATGGTGCAATGTAAGCGTGAAATTCTTGTTGTCATAAAATCTCTAATTGTTTTTACTAGCAAAATATCAAAACACGTAATAAAAATCATGAAATTTAAAAGATTCACGGAGGGAAAGAAGTACGGATGATTGTTAATTGATCAAACAGACTAGATGTGCAAGTTAATAAATTCTTATTTCCACTTGATTAGTGAGATCCAAATTATATTCAAAAAAAAAAAAAATGCAACTTGAATAGGCTACGTAGGTGAAAGACATGAGTTAAAGGAAGCAAACCTCGGCATTTGTCATAATATGCACTCCTGCTTCCCGAGCTGCTTTACTTATAGCCAGGGACACCGAGCCCATTCCACCTTCAACATACCTGCAGCAAGTTAATCCCTTGTAGTTGGTTTTGCCAATGAGAACTAATAAAGAGTACTCATTCAGTGTTTGGAATTCTCTATGCCGATCCTCAAGTATATAAGCAATGATTTTCCAAAGATGTCAAGAGTCAAAAGTTTGCATTGTTTTAAACATCAATGATGAACGTTGATAATACTGTTTAATTTAATATAGAAAGCAAGAATACCAAGCAAGGATCTTAACTTGCAGCACAGTTATGAGGTCCTAATGCGGCAGACAAAAATTCAACCTATAAGAAGTAATACTTATACGGAGGATAGAAAGACAGAACCATACGACCAAACACCACGTTCACCGCCAGTTTCCCCCATTACATGATGCAGTAAAACATATCCAGAGCCTGGAGTGTGGACAGTTGCCTGCAGAAGAATTTCGTGAGAAGAAAAAAAATCTACAGGAGAAAATTTACACAAGAGAGAATCCCACTAAATACGACAACTTAGAAGAAACCCTCATTATGTTTCCACAAATTAATGAAAGTGATTTTATATGGCACACATATGTGAATTGACGAATGCTTACCATAGAACCAATTACAGCATCTGTTGCAAGTGTTGCCTTCAACACCTCTGTCTACAAGCAGGAAAACAATATAAATCAGATATAACAGTTACATCCTCTATGGCAGAAGGTCAAATTTTCACTTCAGAATCTTCCATGCCAATGATCCATTTGGAGATATTTCAGCAAAGATGATGACCTCAAACCAGTTGTTCAAAACCTTCGACGCTGGTGAAAGTAGCAGATCCAAGAAATTCCTGCCAAAAGAATGGTTGCACAGGACTAAATCACTGATTAACACATCAAATAGCAAAAGAGTTGATTAATTGTGCTAATATTCACTGATATATAATATGAAACATATATTGATTCAATGGCTCAGAAAAAAGATGATGAATAGAAAAGGTGCCGGAATCTGAGAAATAATAAAATCACCTACATCATGTCCTTCTGGCCCAAGCTTAAAACATGTTGGAGGCAACGACTCCAAAATGCAGATTTATGTAACATATCCTTCATGCCATCAACTACGGACGGAGCATCATGCCTTATTTCTGGCGGTGGCGAATCAAGAAGAAAATCCATGAATTTACAGAACTTCTCCAGTTGCTTTTCATATCTAACCGACCAACAAATAAAAATCATTACCCAATGAAAATTGTGAGAAACGATAGTGCTATAGCTCTATCTTTGTGATCTCTCTCAATGCTCACTCACTCAACTTACTTCATAGATGCTTGTACTGAGAAAAATTCAGATACAAAATGAGACAGAGAATAGAGAACGAGTACAGAATCTATCAATTTTTCGCGATTGGATACGCCATTAACGCATCATGCTCCAAATGCAAGGATGTTATCTAAAATTACTATCACCTCGGATACGCCAATGCATCATTCTTAGAGAACTTGGCGATCTCCGAGTGGTTCAACTCCGCATCGGGCCCTAGCAGGAGATATCGCCCATCGAGACACGGGGTGAACGACGAGGGACTCCTGCGGAGAAGCTTGAGCCCATGCCTCTCCAATTCGAGTTCCCTAAGCCCCAATTTCACCAAAATCGATCAAATCGAAGAGACCTAGAGATTTCTAGAGAGATCGAGATCGGGGGTTTACCGGATGAGGGAGGGGCGGAGGAGGCTGAGGAGGTAGCTGCAGCGGGAGAAGAGGAAGCCGGGGACGAGCTCCTCGGAGATGGCTGCGCCGCCGAGCAGGTGGCGCTTCTCGAGGAGGGCGACGGAGAGGCCGGAGCGGGCGAGATAGGCGGCGGCGGCGAGGCCATTGTGGCCGCCGCCGATGACCACCGCGTCCCACTTCCTCCGGGCGAGGGAGGAGGCGTAGCGCCGAGGAAGCAGGAGCGTCGCCATTTGAGGAGCTTCGCTTGCTCTCCACTTCGAAGTGTAGTCCGGGTATTGTTGACGGAGAACGACGCTGCACACTGCACACTGCACACTGCTCGTGAGGGGTGACGAGCTGAGGGATTTTTTCCCTTTTTTTTTTTTTTTTTTTTTTTTTTTCGATACACGATAAAATGTTTACTTATTTTAAATAGTGTTTAAGCTAAAGGAAATTTGTCAGGTCCCATGGTCTAGTGGTCAGGACATTGGACTCTGAATCCAGTAACCCGAGTTCAAATCTCGGTGGGACCTGTTTTTTTTTATTGTTTTAAGTTCCATGATCACACATTGCTTTTAAATTTCGTTTGAAATTATAAAAAAAATTATATTACATATGATAAAAATATATATAATAAAAAAATCTTATTTTTATTTTGGTTTGGTTTATAACAATAAGTCGGTTAGATATATTTTCTAAGCTTTTAAATTTCGTTTGAAATTATAAAAAAAATTATATTACATATGATAAAAATATATATAATAAAAAATTATTATTTTTATTTTGGTTTGGTTTATAACAATAAGTCGGTTAGATATATTTTCTACGATTTTATCAAAATTTATAAAAATATATTTTTTATATAATTTTAATCAATTAGTATTAAATGAAAGAGGGACCACATGGAGACTTCACGAGTAATATCAACCGTAGATATCGATTGTTCTAAGTGATAAAAAATTTAATGATTAATATTTTAAATTTTAAATTTTAAATTTAAAATAACCTATTTCTTAAAAAAATAAATAAAATCGTAGATATTTTTGCCACGGCGAGCATTGAGCCCCGCAATACCACGTGCCAAACTGGCCCACTTCTACATTTTCCACAGTTCAAAACAAAAGCAAAAAATCATAAAGCATTAGTGGGCCGTTAATAGGCCAAGCTCTTTGCAAATTTAAAAAGGTATAAAGCCCACTCCCCTGTTACTAATCTTATCCTTAATTAGCGTGTATTCCGAATTTCAGTGTTTAACCTTATAAATCATCTCCACCGTACGATCACCGCTACAGCTGTGACCTTCCTAAATCAACGGTCAAGATAAGTTTTACCGTGCTATAAATGGTTGCTGTTTGGAACCCTAGATCTCTCGTGCTCTCATAGAGGTGGGTTGGTTCTCTCCTCCCCCTCTTTTTTTTCTCTCTCCTCCTCTCCGCTCTAGGGTTAGGGTTCCCGTTCCCCTCCTCCCTCTCCGATGGCGGCCACCGATGTCGAGTTCCGCTGCTTCGTCGGCGGCCTCGCTTGGGCCACGGACGACCGCTCCCTCGAGGAAGCCTTCAAAGCCTACGGCGAGATCTTAGAATCCAAGGTTCGTTTTTTTTTTAAAAAAAAAAATCTATTTTTTTTGTGAATTTTTTGATCCGGATCGGAGATCTGGGATTGAGGATTTGTAACCTACGCAGGTTATCAACGATCGGGAGACGGGGAGATCGAGGGGGTTCGGGTTCGTCACCTTCGGGAACGAGCAGGCGATGAGGGACGCCATCGAGGGGATGAACGGGAAGAGCCTCGACGGGAGGAGCATCACTGTCAACGAGGCCCAGTCCCGCGGTAACAGCGGCGGCGGAGGCGGAGGAGGCGGCTTTCGCAGCTACGGCGGCTCCCGCAGCGGCGGCGGAGGCGGCGGCGGAGGATACAACCGCAGCGGAGGCGGCGGCGGCCGCGATCGTGGCTACGGAGGAGGGGGCTACGACGGTGGATCGCGCTACTCCCGTGGGGGCGGGGATTCGGATGGGAGTTGGAGGAGTTAAAAAAAAAAAATAATAAATAGAGAGAGTACCCCTAGTTGTTTACTTTTTATGGTTCACTAGTTTGGCGAGCTTTATGGTTTTAGGGTTTCTTTTTTGACCGCGTTATGTTGTGTTCTTGGATCTCTTAGCTTTTGTTTTTGTCTGGTTTGTTGTTTCCCACCGAGTATGGATGGATTTAGCGAACAAATGGAAATAGCAGTAGTTTGTGTTAATTTGTTAACTGTTCACTGTGTTGTGCTGGGAGCGTATTTGATGCAGTTATGACCCCCTTTTGGTTGCAAAAAAAAAAAAAAAAAAAAAAAAAATGCAGACGAAGAGAGTTATTTTTATTGCGATGGCAAACGAAAATAATCATAATAATAATTGGTATTAAAATTAAACCAGCAATTCAGAAATGCTTTTGTTATTGAGGTTTTTAAAGAGAGAATGCTGCTATTAAATGTGGATGTGCTCTAAATTTTCAAGTATCTTTTATATAGAGAAACATCATCCAAGATCCAGAGTCAAAAAAACAAAACATCTGTTGCAGTATGACCAGTCTCCCTAGATAAATACAATCCGGCAGAACGTGTAAGTCTTTAGTCGTTACAACCTCCCAAATGACAAGCACCAGGAATTGCAGAGATTAGAGTTTGGTGAGAGCATACCGTCGCAAAGCCGCCGCTATAAATAAATATGCTAACTTGGGAGAGTATTTCAGCTTCTTCAATTTGACAAGCCAAATGCTAAATTTCTGAGATACTGCAGGAAGATGGCAAAGGTTTCTTTCCTTATCAGCTCACGCCAGGAATCAATAAGAAACATTTAAGTAAAATACCACATTTAGCATTACCACATCCTGTAAATCAAACTTGGTTTTCCTGTCTGAGCCTTTTATGTTCCTTCTCGCTGCGTTCGAATCTACTGGCGATTCGCGCATCGTCTGTGCCTTCTCGCTGCTTTGAGAAAGGCCCATGATAATGCTGGCCATCATACCCATCCTTCCCACCAAAATGTTTGCTAGTAGGGCTTGCCACCTTTCTCTTGTGACTGCCCAGCTCTGGAGAGCAATAATCTCGACCATCCATTGACACCTCCCCTTCTTCAGCACCCTCCAATGCCCTCTCTATTCCAAGGTTTCCATTTTCTGTTATATAGTACGGTTTCTGCCTCCTTTCCTGCTTGATCCTCTCATCCTCGACAGCCAATTCAACGCCATGTTCTAACTCCCTCTCGATGAGATCATCTTCATCCACCGGATCAACTTTTCGAGCGACATCTCCTTTTAGCTTCTTTCGTTTCTCCAAAGCAGCTTTTACTTTGTCCTTGTCGATCTTCTTGATAGAATCAAAAGCAGAAGGTTTTTCTTTGGCTTCATCTGCTCCAGCAAAGGCCCGCGCTTCAGGCTCTTCTACCATACCAGCTTCAGTTTTACCTTCGCCAAAGCTGGTTTTAGTTTTAATGCTCTCACGGTCGATGCTTTCTTTTTGCCCTATTCTATGGGACTCATTTTGTTTATAATAATCTGGGTAAGGCTGATCATGATGTAGAGGTTGAGCTGATGAGCTTGTCGGGATAGAGTGATGCACGGTAGGAGGTTTTGTTGTCACCTGGGAATGTCCTCCATTTGGTAGAGGAGCTTCTTCAGAAGCTGCACCTGGAACTCTGACAGAAGCATGGTGGCTGGGCCCACTGGCTGAGCTCCCTTCTGTTTCGTTTGCATGGGATGGCAGAGGTGCTGCACGGTTTTGTTCGTATAGTTCCAACATTTGATTGCTTACCTCTGAAAGAGAAACAAACGAATTAATTAAATAAAAAAAATTGCTGTCTAAAATCACGATTAAGCACAAAGAAAAAAAAATAAGATACATAACAATTTTGTGCATGTCCTAGTAGTATCCCGTTTGGTAAAACCGTATAATCCCGAGATATAGTACGCTTTGAAATGGGTACCTAAACTTCAATTCCAATTTTATAATCTAACCTTACAAATTGGTATCATTATGTACTAAGAAAACGAGACAGAATTTTCAGAAATTCAAAAAAAAAAAACTGAAAGATTAGGTAGAAATATCAAATTTCTGAAAGTTCAGGAACCTGTTTCAAAATGCACTTCAGTACAGACAAGGAAAATATATTTTCTTACTATTTCCTTTTCTACTGTGTGTGTGTGTTGGGTTGAGTAATATTATTATACTAATGAAAGATTGATTGGTTTAACTACATATTTGAAGAACTTCTATCCAGTGTACCAACCTTCCAACTGCCGTGGAGTAACATCAAATTCTTGCCACCAGACCTTCTCACCGTCAGATGGAAGCTTCACTCTGAGAAATTTGGCAGCCAGGAATATAGCACCAGCCGCTATATGGTGGGACTTAAATTGCAGGCAAAGCGAAGTGCGTAGCCTGCACACCCCCTTTTAACGCGTAGTAAATACACATTATTTAGAATTTTAAGATTCAGAAAGAAGATATAATGGTAGCTTTAGCATACCCATCATTGACAAAGTTCCATGCAACTTGGGCGAGGGCATGTTGAGCAACCTTAAATTTCTTTATAGCTTCGACCAAGGGCTTATAGGGATGGTGAACATTAAGGTCGAAACCGAGGGTCGCAAGTACTAGTCGCTCGCCAAGTAAAATGAGTTCCTTCTGCTGTTCATAAACTTCCTGCAAAGTTCAAAATTGCCATTGTCAAGACTGTCCCTCTTGAAGAATAATCAAAAGCAAGCATGTGGTTGCATGAAAAAGAAGAACAAGAGGAGGAAACTCAACAACACCAGATGAATCAATTAACCACAAAAATATGAGATCAAACATATAGGTAAAATAGATAAATGAAAGAGGAAAGAAGCATTGACTTACAGCGGAAAGGGAAAGGACAGACCAAAAGAGAATCTTCAATAAGTAAGAAAAGGGAGGTGCATTGAGGAAGATATAAAGATAAAAAAGAGGAAGTATTGGCATTTGGAGGTGAAGGGAAAGGGGGTCTACCTTTTTCACTCTAAGCATTCTTAACAGATCAATCACAAGGAAACCACAGCCATAACATTACTAAATCCTTAGTGAGACAAAGAAATGTGTCAGTCACACGAGAAAATTAGTTCGGGTCTAGGTCTGCACAGAATAAATAAGAACAGGCTATCAAATCCTACTAATGGATAACCTACAACCATTAACACCAGGAGTATGGCCTAATGGAGCGCTTGGGACCAAAAGGAGCTTCTACGCTAGTGTTGTTCAAGGTAAATTACTAAAATCCCTTGACGACTACCCTATAAATTAAGAAGTGGAAGCTTCATTAGCTTCTTCATTGAGGCGTCTAAAAGCCCACTTCGAACCAGAAAATCAAACCTTTCTAGTTGTCAACCTGTAGGTTCAAATTTCTATCCCCAGAGTTGAAAAACTGTTCATTCCTTTTTGGTCCAAATTACCGTCCTTTCAGATTGATCATCTACAGGTTCCAAAAATAGTTAAAAGGTGGAAAAAATAACTTAACAGCAAATAACAAGTGGCTAAACACATTACAAAAAAAAAATTAAAGAAAATCAATGTAGCTTACTAAATTAATGGATATTCGAATCCATTACAGGTCAGTACTATACGGTTAAACATGAATGAAAGATAGCAGACAAATTAGATCAACAAAGTAAGAATTCTCTTAAGAGAGACAGAGTTAGATGGTTATTACTTCAGCAAACTAGCGCATACTGGAAGCAGAAAATTATAGTCGGGTGCGAGCAACAAAAAGTGTTGACTACAAACCTGAAAAAGGACGGAATGCAGCTATAAAACACAACAAATCAATTACCCTTTGTTTGATTCTCTGGACAGCATCAGGATCCTTCTTATGAATGATTTCATACGAAACAAGAATAACATCCTTTAAGGGCCGAGGCGTTTCTTCAACCTTTCCCGCTAAAAACATGCAAACTGTGGCAATTGTCTGCAAACACATCAGCAATTACAACTTAAAATCAAGCAAAAACAACCCAAAATCATTCCCAATCTAACATCTGAGGCAGTAGTTTCTTTTATAAGTCTGTAATTTCATAAGCTTTTGCAGCATTTTCACCTCAAGATCTCCCATTCCCAGAAAATTGTGATTACATCATTCCCAAAAAGTCCATTGAAGTTCTTGTCTCTTATTTACATCAATTTGCCAAGATATTTTTGTTTCTTATAAACAACTGAAGTACATGTATAGGAAGGCAAGAAGTAACACCGAAGCCGGTTTTGAGTGAGTATATCTCACCTGCCACCTTTCGTGCACTGACAATATTTGGAAGTGAGGAGCAAATTTAACGTAAAACAAGATTAGTAGCAAGAACCAAAGAAAAATAATGACTTCCATCCAAAATATAACTATTTATATTTCTTCCTATGCACAACAAGTAAAAGAATGTGTGTGCTCATTGCATAAATGCTACATACGACAGTGAAAAGCAGAAAAAATGCAATAGAGCAGGAGGTTGCACACGTCAGCAGACATTAGAACTGATACAGTTCCAAGCTTCTCTTTTTATTTTCACGTAGGAAGAGAGAGAGATCATGCTTCAGAACAAGCTGTAATTGCACCTTCCACTAGCAAGTAGGTGCTAAGAGTAAAAACTGCAAGTTGGATTATTTGGGAAGAAAAATAAAAACCCATAAAAGTATTACATTATATGGGTTGAACAATCAAGAATCGCTCACTGTGCTTCATGTAATATTTGTCATACGTACCAAAACAATTGGTAATTTTCACAGGCACGGGCCCCCATGTTAGTATGTTACCATGCTTAATTGCCATATCCTAATGTGCCCAAAATTGCCCTTGCAAGGAACATGACAACAGCTAATCTGCTTAATCATTCTAATAAAACTCACTGGTCTTTTACTACTAAGAAAACTTGGATGGCATCTGTATCACAGCAAGTCATGATTTGGATCCATTTTATTAAGTTGTAAATCTAAAGATCTTAAAAAAAATGCAAAGACAAAAAAAAAAAAAAAAAAAAAAAACAAGAAGCCACCGACATATATACTTTAAATAAACTTACTCGTCTATCATTCTTGGCATGTGACTGGCGAAGGAAAAAACGATGGCAGAACACAATTGCAGTGGCGATAGTCACTTGAGGCCTACATTAAAAATGAAATGTTAACACCATTGGATATTGCATTAACAGAATTAAACAGCTTTATCTGGACTGCTCTTTTTATATCTCTGAGCAGGAAAACGACCTGTAAGTTTCTGCAAGTAACATTGTAAAAAAGCAACCAATGAGACAAAAGAAACCTAGATACTTACAAGTGAGACAACAATCCATGCACTACCTAAACCACCGACACCCTAGACCAAAAAAAGAAAAAAAAAAAAGCTTGCTACAAGGTTTAGGAAGCATTTCAGTCTCCGTCACAGGGATTTGTAGGTACATGCAGAACATATTGACAAGTTGGTACGCAGCGTACACAATAATGCAACAATAGATTCAAAAAAAGGACGAGATGAACACAATACGGTTGGTATCGAAACAAATATATTTTTGTTTTCAACAAAAGAATGAAATCCAGAGCCCCAAATACTGAAACATAAGTTAAGACAACAGCAGCTGCAATTTTTATAAGTAGAAGTGCATTATCCTTACACTTTCAGCCTCATGCCCAAATCCTGCAAAAATGTGCAGTATGACTTTCGAAGATAAGTCTCTTTCTTCGGATCAATGCTGTCTCCCCTAGACGGAGAATTTTCTTCGATTTCCTTTCGACTAAAATACCAAGAAGAACCAGGACAACTTGCTTCCTCATGCCAGTCATAACCACTTTCGACCATTCTGCAGGGGGCGTCTCCTCGAATGTTTTCTTCTCAAAGTGTCGGTTAAAACATAACAAAATGTGCTACATAATGTCTTCAATTCTTTATGCTGTTTATGTTAATGAATTCAACAGCAAGTTCCTGAAAATCAACAGTAAGAAATCAGCGGCATAATCATTAAGTAAAAACCTGCAGTAGACTACCAACAGAAAGAAATAGGAAGTGACAAATAAATCTTGCGACTCGCAACCTATATTTTACAAACCAAATTGTTCTATCATAGCCTGAAAATTACAGGGAGAAAAATAAAAGACAAACACTATTATGTTCCTATTGCCATCCGAATTGCAATAAAAATAAAGAACTAGTTAGCTAAATAATTGAGAACACACTTCTATGTTAAGGTTATCGGTGTATGCTGTTTATAACCAGCAAAAAGAAATTTTTTAAATATAAATTGTTAGCTATAATCTGTTCTTTTGTTTTCTGATCACTTGTCATTAGCGATGCCGAAGAATTTAGGAACTCCATCCGTTTCCGCAATTGTCTCTGATAAGGTGATTACTAAAGCTAACATGTATTTCACCTCCACAATCGCTACAAGGAAAAAGAGAGGGAAAATGATCCCTAAAAATTGAACGGAAAAAAATACAAGTAAAAACGCGATCGTATATGAAATAGAAAGATAAAAAGAACAAAGAAAAAGACCAAAAAAATCAGATATCATATAGAAAGAAGCTTCAAAACGAACAAGAAAAGAATCCCCACAAATTGATTAGGAGAAGTGGAACGAAATAACATTATTAGATATCGACATATGATTCGACCCAAAGAAAATGTCTTGGCCCCTTTACTTTTTTTCCCTTGCGAAAACCCTAAATCGTCGAAAACCGATAACAGCAATAGAAATCAAACCGGAAAAAAAAACCTAAGATCCCAGAGTATTCAAATCATGCAACTATATACACGCATTGAAGAGAAACACACCTATGTTCCTCAAGAATTAACAGCTAAATAAATCAAAGGATCGAAATTTTACCTAATTTTGCGAAGAATCCACCTGCGACGACACGGGAACGAGAATTATGATCGAAACACGAATCTTTGAGAGGAGATTGGGGAGGAGAGAGTACGATTTTCTTGGGGCGGATCGCGATGAAAAAGGAAGCTAGGGTTTCTCTCACGGGAAACGTTGTGGCGTCGCATAAAAGAGGCTCATTTTATTACGGCGGTGTCGAGAGAAGTGGCGTGTATGCGGCTACGGGTTCTACGGGTTGTAGCGAGAGGTACGACACATCTCTCTTGTATTAAAATACTTCAGGAGTCGGCAGTAGATAGGTGGAGACATACAATGCTGCGCCGACTTCATTTGGAGTTCGGTGTTCGAAGTCTTTTAAATGAAGTCGGTAATGACGATATTTGGAAATGCCGAATTTGTCAAAGTTACGTAGGAAATGAATTTGAAACCTTTTTTCAGCATAAAAAGCAGAAAAAAAAAATGTGGATTATGCGAATCATAAAAGATGTTAGCTCGTTGTTAGAGACTTAACAAATTTCAATTTAAGTTTTTAGTTCAATCCAAACTGAACTTGTCCTAGCTTAAGTTCCTGATATTTTGGAGCTATTTATTTTTACATATCTTTATTTAATTTAAAAATTATTTAAATTTAATATAATTTTAAGTGGTAATTGATAGGCATTCGCGTGCAGGACATGATGTTTCATTTTGAGTTTATAACTTTGCCTGTATTTTACAAAAGTTTTATGCCTTTTTTCATATAATTATTTTTTTGCTATTCTTTCTTATAACATGTGCGTCTTTCATACAAATATTTTAGATTAATATTAATATTAAAAGATATATAACATGACTATTTTAATATATGAACAGTAAATTTCAATATGAATCTCTAATCATTATCCAAGTTTTAATATTATATTTTTCATACTTTTACACTTAATATATTAATTACTTCAATCAGTATTTTTCATCAACAATTTATAATTTATTTATTTTTAAAATATATTTATCTTTGCTCGGTAAATATGTATGAAGACGTTCACAACTGTAGGCAAATTTGAAAATTGACATCTTAAATAAATATTAAGTTAAATTAATTTAAAAATGTTAAAATTTACTGGTAAAAGTGAGCAGTGTGCAAATTACGAGCGATGTCCCGCGAAGCGCAAACGGAATAAGAGAAAACCCCGCCTCCAAAATCGGTAAAAAGCGGAACGCAGGTGCCGAAGATGAGGGGACGCGACCCTGCCCTAACACCCCCCGCACTCCTCGCTCCAAGACCACATCCACGAGGTGGAGGAGGAGCCACAACCGGAGATGAGGAAGAGCGCGGCGGCGGCGGTGGCGGCGGTGGTGGCGGCGGGGGCTGCGTTGGCCGCCGCGGCGCTCTGGTATCGCCGGAGCTCGCGGCGGTGGAGGCGCGCGGAGCTCATATTGAGGGAGCTCGAGGAACTGTGCGAAACGCCGGTGGAGAGGCTGTGGGCGGTGGCCGGCGCCATGGCCGACGAGATGAGAGCCGGGATCGCCTCCGAGGGAAGGAGCAGCCTCAGAATGATCGCGGATCCTTCTATATCCCTCCCCACTGGGTAATTCGCGATCTCCTCTTTGATTTTGAGAAAGTTTGGTTGGAAATGTAATGTATGATGCTGCAGAATCAATCTTTAGTTCATTTACTGCGATTCCGATTGGATCACCTTCCTCCTTGTTCATAATGTAGATTCTATACCTTTTTGTATAACGTTGATAATGTATTTGGCACCTAATGGCTAAATGGGCTTATATGGGGGGTGCTTGGAGTAAGGAATTGTGTATTTTCCTATGTATGCATTAAAAGAGGAGACAAATATACTTGTAGTTCATATCCCTATATTGAGAAGGGGATTACTCTTTAAGTTCCTGGCTTTTCATGCAGAGATTTAGTTGGGAACTTTTTCCTTTGACTGCAGTTGCGAGGAAGGGTTATTCTATGGTTTGCAGTTTGGCCCAGCTAGTGTTCGAATGATTCGCTTATTACTAGGTGGAAAGGGTGTTCATGTCGTTGAAAAGGAAATATCTGAGGTGCCCGTGCCATCTAAGTTGATGGTTGGAACATCTGAGGTGAGAAATCACAATTTGTCCCCATAGTGTACTTGTTTTAGATTTTCTAGGATCCTAAAGAGAAAAAGAAAATGAGGATTACGGTTATTTGTTTCAGGAATTATACAGCTTTATAGCTGCAGAGCTGGTAAAGTTCGTATCTATGGGCAATGCGTATTCGGGCCCTCATGATGGACTGCCAAGGGAAATCAGCGTTACATTTTCATTTCCCATTGTTCAAGACTTGGAATCAAAAGGTTTCAGTGTTGAGTGGACTATGGGATTCTCAATTACGGAGACGGTAAGTTTCAGCTAATAGTTGATTGGTTCTCTCGCCAAAGAGGATGATTTTTTACTTAAAAATTGCTGATTTTCTCTAGATTCAAGAACTGGACATGGTTTGTTGCTAAAAGTGTTTTTTGCAATAATGCTTGCATTTAGCTTTGACCCTATGAAATGGATTTAGGAGGGAGGCGATGCTGTGGCAGCCATGAATAAGGCTTTGGAGAAACATGGTGTTGAGATGCGCATCTCTTTTCTGGTAATATTCACCTTCGTTAGTACCTTTTCTCTGGTTCATCATCTGTAGCTGCTTACTGTGTTGTTTCTTATTCTTTTCCATAGATCAGTTGGCTGATTTTGGCTATTTTGTATTGTGTTTTTAATTATTGGTAAATATGTGACTAGGTAGCTGTTTGGTCGGTTGGAGCTCTCGAAAATAAATTTTCAGTGGAGTTATTTAAAGATGCACCAACAACATTTTTCATTAAAATCTACGAAGCAGCTTCTTGATGTAGCTTAAGAAGCTTTATATTGGAGCTTATCCTCATCGAAAGCTCCAAACTTTTTGTGAGCCAAATGCCTGGTTTTTGAAAAATTCTGTTTTGAGAGAAGGGGAAATATTCCAGAAGCCAGACCAAACATGTTTTATATGTAGAATGCTATTTTAGGGTCTATTTCCATGATCGTAATCAGGCTAATGATACCGTCGGGATACTGGCTGGAGGTAGATACTGCTGTAAGGAAACTGTGGCTGCTGTTATGTTAGGAATGAGGACTAATGCTGCCTACACAGAGTCCCTGAATAGGGAAAGCCCTTGTAGCAAGCACAGAGAGATGGTCAGTAGCTCTTTCATTTATATAGAATTACTCCAATATGACCATGCTACCTTCTTGTTAGATAAGTGCAGATGACAGTAGACCAAGCAAATCTATAAAACTTCTCTATCGATCTGATGCTGTGAATTGTCTGGGTTGTGCTGCTCCTTTTCCAGATTATTAACACGGAATTGGGGAGTTTCAAGTCACCTAATCTTCCAATAACTGAATTTGATACTGATTTAGATGCCGCCAGTGCCAACCCTGGAGAGCAGGTATAATTCTCGGCTCTTGTCTCTTGCAAATAAATGATCCATTAGTTTTCTATAACATTAACTTACCTCATCTTCAGATCTTTGCGAAGCTCATCTGTGGAGTATACTTAGGAGATATTGTTAGAAGGGTGCTATTAAAAATGGCTGAAGAAACTGCTTTATTTGGTGACACCATCCCATTGAAGCTTACAATACCTTTTGTGCTCAAGTATGCTCTTTTTTACCATATGCCTGTTTCTGTTAACAGTAATATAAAATTAAGATGCCATCTTGAGCCAGAGAACTGGAGATGCTGTTGGTATTAAGCATTAATTCGGTACTCTGGTGCTGTTTGCACTAAATGTCAATATAAAAACTGGGGAAAAAAAAAAACAAAGGAAAAAAAAACAGTACCGTGCTTTTTCTCTTCAAACCTATTTTGGATTATGAACTGAAATTATTGAAGTTTTGTTCTTTTTGTAGTTCATTCCACTCTTTGCTGGGAAAATAAAATTGAGCTGTCTTTATTGCTCATTTTTCTTATAGTTGGACTACAATGTTTCATTGATATTGGCTCAACAATTGCTTCTACTTTTAAATGAATTCATACTTTATTGAGTAGTTAGCTTACAGCACAGTGTGTCACATTTTTCTTTGTGTCTGACTGTGAATTGAGTTGCCAGGACACTTCAAAAATTTGTCTTCTCTATTTTAAATTCTCTTCACTCCAACACTGACCATTTCCTCCTTCGATTCGTCATCCACTTCATCATCATCCATTTGTACCATTCTTCCACATTGTATCTGCCCTAAAGCATGCATCAACTGCTTAAAAATGAATTAATCCTTGTTAGATTTTATTAAGTTCCGAAACCGCACGGATCAAGCACCTGGACAATTGCCAAAGATTTATGATTCATTCTGTAGGTTGTTTCAGTGGAGATTTCTCTCTCTTTATTCTCTTTTGCAGTATCTTTTTATTATCCATGATTCCATGTGTACGTTTGGCCATTTTCTCATATCTATTGCATTAGCTTTGTCCTTTGTATTTATTATAACATTTTCTTAAGTCAAATTCGTCATGACTTTTTGATGACTAATAGATCTTTAACGTGTATGCTTGTTTGCAGAATTCCTGATGTGGCTGCAATGCATCAAGACACTTCAGAGGACCTTATGGTTGTTGGAGAGAAACTAGATCAGATACTAGGGGTATGATATCATAATAATGGAGTGAACCTTGTAAGTTTAGACCATGCTTCTTGTTTGGAGTGTCCAAAAATTGGCGTCCTAACAAGACTATTTAACCAGAATATCAGACCCAACTTTCTAATTTGTTGAGCAAGCGGAACATTCTATTTATAATGAGTCATCAGCTTTTTGGCAACACATATTCAACCCCACTCCCTGAACAGGTCTCGGAACTATAATTTTTTAAATTTGAACCCACAGCTATATTGTTGGCTGATTTAGAAGTTCTACTATTGTCTTTGTAACTTATATTTATGGAGTATTCTATAAAATAATGGAATATTCTATATTTTTTTCTGGAAAACTTTTAGCTTTAAATTGCTGAAATTAAACTACAAGCCAAACTCGGATTAAATTTGAATTGCCAAGTAACCTTTGGATGGTGTCTGTACTTTACATACTCAGTAATGTGGCTTTTGTTTTTTCATGATTAGTATTGCGGATTTACTCAATATAGTGAGTTTTGAACGTATCTCTGTGACTAATATTATTCTTATTTGCTCTCTTTGTTTCATCCAGATTCCAAATACTACATTGAGGATGCGCAAACTTGTTTTTGAGGTGTGTGAGATTGTAACGAGACGTGGTGCTCATTTAGCTGCAGCTGGAATACTGGGGATTCTAAAGAAGATTGGAAAGGATAGCACAGATGAGAAGGTAGCTGTTGCAGTGGAGGGTAGCCTATACGAGCACTACCGACTGTTTCGAGAGTATTTGCATAATGGAGTGGAGGTGATGCTCCATGAGAGAGTCGCAAATAATGTAGTGATCCAGCACTTTAATGATGTCTCAAAAATCGGAGCTGCACTGCTTTCGGCGTCAAACTCACATAACGTAAGAAATGCTAAGTTTTGATGCTTTTAAGTGTCCGTTTGGCTTGGTTTCTAGAATAGATTCCCTGCAGTGATGCGTTCGGCAAAATAAAACTTTTGAGCTTCTTTATGATGGGAAGCTGAAATGATCTGAGAAGTTGTTTAAGCATGTTTATCGGATGAGATGTCGGTTGCCCATTTTACGCCTTTAATGATAATTAACATGTTTTTCCTTCTCCTTTTGGATTGCTGCAGGAGCTTGGCTATAGCTATGCAGACGCCGTCAAGAGAAGAGTCTCTTCTGAGACACTCAATGCCGGCATAACCAACTAATGTTCTGCAATCAGGGTTAAAAAGCTTGGGAGACCATTCCTTTTTCCGCACAAGTGTTGACAACTCTCCGAATTTACAGGGGATCACCTTTTTTTTCTCTTTTTCTTTTTTGTGAGCAAGAAGATAATGAAACCTATTGTATAGCAGCAGACTGAGATAATGCTAACAAGAAAGTGAGTATTATTATCTCATATTATTTCATGTCAACTGGTGAAAAGTTTCTAGTAGATACTATTGTTCGCAGTGGAAATCCAATTCAATATGCTATTAGTTCCTCATTATGAGCCAATGTTTACTTCTCTTGCACTGAGTTCAGAAACTCTGCGAAACAAGCTGTGCGCCATCTGTGTTTCATTCTGTTGGTAACTCTTCATTCTGCTCCAACAACACAAGTTAGATGTTCTGGCGTGGAAACCAAACCTTAAATAAGTTTCAGGAACTGCAGTTGGAAATTGCAATTCAATTTGATGCTCGAGAAATTTAGTGCAACACACGCTATTGAAGCTTATTTCAATGCCCATCTGGTACCATTTTTATGTCAGTAGCTTTAGCTTTTAACAGAGAAGCAGAAGCCAAGTTTTTGACAACAAAGGTCTACCGCTTGTGAGCTGAGGTAGAAGAGTAGCCAACATGCAATAAACAGTAATTACTCGTGAAAAGTTTGCACCTTTAAACATGATCTTGCTACTTTAACAGCAAGGTTATGTAGCATAATTACAGAGCTCATGAAACTTTTCTATAGGAGTGCATAATAATAATCAACAGACATTTTTACGTATATTAGTATCTTATAAGGTTGATAGCACATGAGCTAGGCTTCTAACTCATTTAACACTTCATTTGTTAATGAAAGAGACACCCTTTTGAATACTCTCGGCTAGCTCTTTCTTTGCCTTCTCCAAACCAGCCCTGCAATTGCCAAGGAGAGAGAAAATCGTATTGGTAAATTTGATCAAAATATTCTGTTAAAAAAAAAAAATTATAGCAAAAACAAATAAATTAAGCTTCAGACCTCTCAAATTCATTCAATGGTCCAAGAGGCAAAAACTCGTCGATTCCCTGTCGTCCTAACCGCACTTTTGTGGCAAAGAATGGAAGCTCAGTGACCTATAACATCTCCCGAAATGAGAAAGAGAAAAGAAAGGAAGGAAAAGGAAAATGGAAGATTATAATAATCTCGCAAATCAAATATGCGAGGGAAGGAGAAAAGAATGATAGGTACGAAAAGAACCTGAGAAGCCACATAAGAGCACTCGACAATGCCGGCATCTCCTCGCAATCCCCGCAAGCATGCGTCGGCAAATTTAGCAGCAGCATATGCCTACAAAGTTTTTATTTTTTTTATTCCACCAGTAATATGTTATTGGTAGCTGCAGTACAGAAGAACAGAAGAGAAGCCAATTAAGTAAAGCAAATCACAAAGCAACGAACCAACCATCGAGAGAGTAGCCGATCCTGTTCCAGCTTTTGCCTGCATTGAGGAAAGGGGAATGAATAGGTTTCAACTGAATGAGTACAAATAGCAGGTACTGTGACCAGTAATTTTAGCGACGTGAATTGATGGCAAACAGCATAAGTCAGATATTGAGAATAAATGATAATTTACCTCAACAACCTCCGTTCCTCCATTCTGAATGCGATCGGTGAGATATGTGATCTCTTCAGGCGTGAACGAACTAGGAGGATTAACCTGGTTGAAGTTAAAACAGCCCCGCCAAATTAGTTATTATTATTAAAAGAACTCAAACTACTAATGGATGTAGAAGAATCCAAAATTACCCTCAATGAGAAAGCAAATCAGTAACATTAATAAAAGTGCTACTCTTAACCTGTGAAAGGAGAGGTAATATTGTAACACCTGCATGTCCACCAACAACAGGAACATTAACATCTCTGGGATCAATCCCTAGCACTTCAGCCTACAAGCAACATCAAGAACACATCAACTCAACAATGCAGATGGTACAACTCGTAATTCTCCAAATAATAAGAAAAAAGATCTACCACCGATATGGATATTAGTGCGGTGAGCGAGTTCTGTTTATCACGCGTACCACAAATGTATTGGCTCTCGCTACATCGAGAGTCGTCACTCCAAGCAGCTTCTTGGGATTGTAGGTTCCGGCTTTCTTAAAAACTCCAGCAGCAATAGGGACGGTAGAGTTCACGGGGTTGCTGATCAAATTCACGATCGCATTCGGGCAGCACTTAGCAACCCCTTCGCAGAGGGTCCGAACAATTCCAGCATTGATTTTGAACAAATCGTCCCTCGTCATTCCTGGCTTTCGAGGAACTCCTGCAGGAATGATTACGAGATCCATTCCGGCGAGCGCGCTTTCTAACTGCGGCTGGCCCAAGAAACCGCGGACCTAGACAATTTTACCAACTTAATAATTTGTTTTAGGGGCAATTTTCTATGTACCCCTAAAAATTTTTCTGTTTTTAGATTTACCTCTCTTAGAAGGCTAATATTAAAACTACCCTTCTTACGTTCCAACTTCTTTCTAAAATACTCCTGAAGTTAAACTCTGTTAGTGTACCGTTTGGAGCTGCTGTTATCTGTGTGAAATTACTATTTTGCCCTTTTAAATATACCCTTCTACCATAACCAACTTTTTCTTATGTATCCTTAAAATTTTCAATAATTTTGATAGATAGGGACAAAATAGGTATATCTAATAGTTTTCAACTCCGATTATTATTTAACTCTAGTTTAACCCTAGTTAACTTAACAAAGGGAAACGGTAGGGATATTTTTAATAACGGTGAAACGTATGAAGAATATATTGGAAAGAAAAAAATAAGAGAGGTAAATCAGATATTTTTTCAGATTTCAGGGGTATTGTTTTAACTAGATATTTCTAAATTGTCCTTGATTGAAATTACCACAGCTCCGGTGTCCATGTGGCTGATATCGGCAGTGACGCCGGGGGAGTTGACGACATCGTAGAGATGAAGAACCGACACGAGAGGATTCATCTTCATCAGCATTGCCAGCGGCTGACCGATCCCGCCGGCGGCGCCCAATATCGCCACTTTGAATCCGGGCGCCCCTCCTTTCGCCCGGCAATTGGAACGCCTCAGCGACGAACTCTCCTCCATCTTCGGATCAAAACATCAGCACAGATAATTATTTAACCCCCATTCAGATCACACCATGAAGTAACTCACTCTACCACAACTATGGTAGATTGCGGATGTTTCTGCACTCACTAAACTTTGACATGAACTACAGTACTCACCGATTTACTCGTCTGATCTGAGAAATTTAAAACTGCAGGAAATTAAAGATCGAAATTGAGTGGGAAAGCAGACCTGGAGATTGGGAGGGTGGAGATGGGCGGCGAGTTTGGCGATGCGGCGCGACGCCTCTCCGCTCGGCTGCATCTTCTTCGGGGATCCGAATCGCGGCTAAAAAGGGGCCGGATATGGGTCTATATGTTATACGTAAATGTGCGATGATGCGTTTGAGGTTAGTAATAAATAAATAAATAGAAATTTATGGGGATTGGGACTGGGATTGGGATTGGGATTAGGATTAGGATGCGTGCGGCGTTCGATTCCTTATCCTGCTGCTGTGGTTCTCCGATCTCGGCGAACTCTGCAAGGGTTTTTTTTTTTTTCTTTTCTTTTTTTTTCTTCCTTAGGTTTCTACTCTTCCAGAATTAAACTTTTGAATGGACCTTGTTCACCACGTCATCTGTGGACCCGCCAATCAGATTATTTAAATAATAATAAATTTTCCGATGATTTGAAACTCCGAACAAGTTTCGATAATTACTCTAAATGGGCTGTTCCTTATATGTTGAGGCCCACTTATTTTGATCCTTATTGGTTACGAATGAGCTTTTGAATGCTAATTTACGGAATATTGGGCCTTAGTTCCTATTAGCCCGGCCCATAATGGCCTCTCCTCCGTCGAGTAGGCTTGGGCTACAAACCAACCAATCCTTTTCTTTCTCTTTTTCTTTCATTCTAATATTTTTATTCCAAACAAAACAATGCACAATGCATTCCAATTACGGTTCGTAACATTTTGATTTTTTTTCATATTTTTTTATTAAAAATATTCAAATCATCATCATTCAATTCAAATTGAATAATTTTAAAAAATATTAGTAAAATAGAAAAATCATTACAGATTTCAAATTTTTCGATGATAGAAATATCATATTATTATAGATTACCAGATATTCTTATTTCCACTAATTAATAATGAAATGTTCATTAATAAAAATATCTTAATTCTCAATAATCTTTCAATTCCGAATGTTTGATAAATTAGTAACAAATTTATCATTTCAAATATAAAATATAAAATATTTTTAAAATATTACAATAAAGAGATAATTGTCTGTGTACTTCTGAAATCTGAAAAAATATCTGATTTATCCCTCTTATTTTTTTCTTTCCAATATACTCTTTATACGTTCCACCGTTATTAAAAATATCCTTACCGTTTCCCTTTGTTAAGTTAACTAGGATTAAACTAGAGTTAAATAATAATCGGAGTTGAAAACTATCAGATATACCTATTTTGTCCCTATCTACCAAAACTATTAAAAATTTTAAGGGTACATATAAAAAAAAAAAAAAAAAAAAAAAAAAAAAAAAAAAAAAAGTTGGTTATGGTAGAAGGGTATATTTGAAAGAGTAAAATGGTAATTTCACACCGATAACGTTAGCTCCAAACGGTACACTAACAGAATTTAACTTCAGGAATATTTTAGAACAAAATTGAAATTGGAACGTAAGAAGAATAGTTTTAATATTAGCCTTCTAAGAGAGGTAAATCTAAAAACAGAAAAAATTTTAAAAATATATAGAAAATTGTCCCTACAATAAAATTATACTCGTTTATTTTCTCTGTTTTTGTCCAAATTCTTCACGTCGAACAAAAACATGTGCTACGTGACAGGGCAAAACAATGCGGCAGAAATTGCACTACTTCAACATAGACTTCCAAGGAAAAGAACAAAACATCTTTTTGACTTCAATTCATTAGCCACTAATTCATTGGCTATTAAGATATAATGTTGTTTGATAAATTACTATCAAAATAATATTAACAAAATATTTCTTACAATCTTATCAAAAGTACTAAATTAAAATTTTTAATTACTATATTTTCCGATCAAGGCTGCTTTTTTATTCAATTATTAGCTTTGAAAGTCTTAACGCCCGTAACGAAGAAAATGTTTAAATATTATTTCTATTTCAATCACCTAACAGGATTATCAACAAAATCATTGTTCGCCCTACTAGCAAAAGCATTAAAAGAAAAAAATGAAGAGTGTCTTAGTAGGGTGCAAACTCTCCTTTGCTGTGTTACCATTAGAATAACTCCGATCGATCAGAATTATCAAATGCTGAAAAAATCTTTTGTATATTTTTTACGCTTATTTTTTTACAGAAAAATAAAATCTCAGCAGAATTAATGATGATCATAGAATCTTAAAAATGAATATTAGGAGTGGTTTTCTTTCACCAATTTCTTGTTTCTTAGATAAATTATTGATCTTAGTGGCCTTTGGAGCTCAAAGAAGTGCTAAAAGATTTTGTATGCATAGTGATCTCTCCATAGTGGAAAGAACAGGAAATTAATTGATATTATAACAGGACAAAAAATGCTATTGAGGATCTAATTAAATTTGTGGCTTAAATTTAATGTTTTGCAATTTTTTAGGCTCTACTAGCTTCTTCTTTTGTTTGCTTTAAAAGAAAATTAATATATTATTTGCTTTATTTTAAAAAATAAAATATAAATAAATTTAGTGAAAAATCAAAATCAACTAAACTTTAAACTTAAGATCACTGACCGTTAAACTCTTTGCCACTTACGCTATAAATAATTATTTTTTAGTTTTTACTTGTTAAATATTTTGAATAAGCGTGTTACACAAATTCAATACACTCCGTCGAAAAATAAATACAAAATTCATCCGAAATATTAGCCAAATATAATGTGGAAAATTATTTGGAACTTTTCATGTCGTAGACAGCTGAAATGAATTTTGAAAAAATATATTTTTGTAAAGTATATTTTCTTTATAGTAAGAATTAAATTAAACTGAATCAAACATTCTGCGAGCTCAAATTTTAGAAAAAAAAAACGCTAGAAAACTCATGAACTTCTCACTTCAATAAATGAAGTGGTAATCAATCGTTCCTAACGCAAGTGGCAAAGGACTTATGCAATTCGAGATCTTGAGTTTGAAATTTTATTATTTTATATTTTTAATTAATTTTATTCTAAAATAAATAAAACGAATAAGCATGCTATCTTTTACTTTTTTTTTAAAAAAAAAAAAAGAAAAAAGAAAAAAAAAGAGTGGAGAGGTAATTGTTAGGTTCACTTGAACTGAATTAGATCCTTTCTTGAGTACAAAACGTCAACAAATTGAAGTCTCCATGCTTGAACAAAGATCATGGGTTTGTTGTGGAAATTTAGTTTTAAGTTCTCTCTATAAAAAAACAAAAAAAGGTGCAATTCCAATAATTACAGCTACACGACTACATGCAGTGAGTTGGTCAAAGCAAAACACATCATCACAAGAGCCATAAATTCCCCCCTGCCACTAGTGCTTTCCCTGTGTAGCCACGGAAAAAAGCTAAGTGTACATTTAAAAAAAAAATATATATTTCATATTTTATTTATATAAGAATAAAATAAATTTTATTCATCATTTAAAATGATGGATAAAAAAGTTTTTATTTTTGGATGAATGAAGGTGTAAAATGTATACCCATTTATAAATGTAAAGCACTCCTCGCGACATGACAGGCATTTTGCAAGATAATTAAAAAGAAAAAATTGCGCGTATTTTGATCTTTAAATTATGAGTCAGCCCGGTATTTAATTTTAAAATTTTAATTTATTATAATTTTTTATTTAAATATTTTAAATTATTCATCAAATTATCTACTAAATAGCTGATAATTGTAGATCCTCTGCTTGCAGATTTTTGAACCAATAGATTAGTAAAGCAATAGGAGAAGACAGGAGGATATATTGGTGGATGCCATCGATGTCTAAAACCTGTGACCCTTTAGATTTTTTCATAACGTTATTTATATATGTAATTAAGTTTTTATATTTTTAAAAATATCAAATTATTAATGGTTGTAAGT
This sequence comes from Tillandsia leiboldiana, assembly GCA_029204045.2. Taxonomy (NCBI): domain Eukaryota; kingdom Viridiplantae; phylum Streptophyta; class Magnoliopsida; order Poales; family Bromeliaceae; genus Tillandsia; species Tillandsia leiboldiana. The sequence goes on from CM055065.1 coordinate 3,142,434, forward strand.
TTTAGTTTTTAAATAAAAAAATATACAGTTAAAATAATATTGTGCCTATTGGGTTTAGTGGATGGTAGTATGATTTAAAGAATGAAATTAGTTAAAAGAATTCATCTAATAATAGAGAATTTATACGCACTAATTTATTTATTTTTTTGAAACGGAGATGTCTCACTTTTATTATTTAGTTCACTTATTTATTGAATGAAACGGATAGCATGTTATTTTTTTCTTATTTTTTTAATAATTATTATAATCAAATTTTATAATACAATTTAGTTGACTATATATTAATAAATCACTAATATTGAAATAACGTAATAATATTTAAGATTGATGATGTGGTAATAAGTAAAATATTATATTATTTTTATATTAGCAATGTGTTAAAATTTGATCGACTAAATTAAATTATGAGACTTAATTATAATAAATTTAAAAATTTAAATCATAATTTATAGTAAGTTAAAATTTAAGGACTTATCATAGTTTGAGAACCAAATTGCAAATTTTATTATAATTAAAATAAAAAATTTGAAGCACGAGCAATGCTATCCGTATACTTATAAATAGATATACAATATACACTTTATTCATTTCAGAATAAAAATTTATTTATTAATTATTTCAAAATAATTAATAAAATTTATTTTATTTTAAAATAATTATATTCAGAGTGTACAAGTAACATCTTTCTTTAAAGCACTTGTAGGTTGGAGGTGTTAGATATAGATAATTGGCATTTTGACTAATACACATGAATTGTGAGAGCTACATCTTCTAGAATCCTGAAACCTACCCCACCATCATTTATTGTCCTCACCTATCACTTAAAATAATAATAATAATAATAATAAATGGTTATGTTAATTATTGTTTTGTTTTATTCTACTTTACAATTTCATGGCTAATACTTTATCATCCCTATAAATATTACTGCTGTTATTATTTACCTATTAGACCTTTTTGGTAAAGTATTGTTACAATCACCAAACTAAATAGAGATTGGAGACTTAATTTAATTATCACTTTAATTAGTAGCAAATCCAAACAGTTGGAATAACAATTTTATTCCCAAAATTAAGTTTAAAATTAAAGTTGCCAGAATTTTACAACAATAAATACAAAATATTATTAATTGTAAATTATTAAAATATCAGCACTCTAGTAATTTAAACTTTTAGAGTGATTGATTATCCCACAAAGTAAAAAAGTACTCTTCAAATTTTCGCTAGATTATATTATTAATCCTCAACTTTAAAACCCGTGATATTTTGATTCTCAAATATTAAAGTATTATTATTTTTTATTTAAATTAACTTATTAAATTATTATTATCAGCTTAAAAATCTCACACTTTAATTTAAGCAATTGAGTGATAATACAGTAACAACAATGTGACTACTGTGTTAATAAAATAGTCGTATCTAATCAAATAACTATAACAATCTAAAAAAATTAAACGAAATCACCCATCTTATAATTTAGTAACAAAATATATAATTTTCAAAAACTAAATTATATCCAAAAAAAAATAAAAAAAAAATCTGATAATTCCGGATGATAAAAGATGTTGCATTCATCTAGAAAGATATAGTGAGACTTCCGTGAAAAATGTAACTTTCAGAATAACTTTATTTTTAGGGGATAAAAAAAAAAGAAAAATATTTTTTGTACACCCTCAAGTGGGGTGTACATCTTACACCCCACCTATTCAAGGATGGAGTAAATTTTATCGATCATTTCGAAGTGATCGATAAATTAGTTCTCATCCTTGAATAGAGTGAGATATGTGATGTATATTCTATATGGGGTGTACAAATAGCATTGCCTAAAAAAAAATAAAAAAAAAAACTCTAGAACACGTGATGAATCAAAGAATGGAAAAACAGCTCCCAGCAAGTGAACGGCTGTGTCACTTCACAACCAAGCGAGCACGGGAGTCAACCTGGGCGGCTTGGAAGATGTCCCCGCAGCTTCTCATCTCATCTCATCACATCACCAGTCTCTAAGAAAGCCACAAAACCCCGACTTATAAAGTCGACTACGTGTACATCTATCTAGATGGTACAATCGATCGCCCATCAAAAAAAAAAAAAAACGAGACACGACATCATTTTATACATTTTTAAAAAATTATAATATAAATATATGAATATTATTAACAAAATATAATATTATACTATTAAATTTATAAAAAAAATTTATTTATTTATTTATTTATTTTGACTATTTTCATTATTTAATTAGATCAAACTATTCTACTAACTATTCTGCTAACTAAATTATAGAAAAATTAGTATTATTCTAATTGCACATCTCTTCATTTAAGTACTAAAAATCTAATAATATTAATAGTATATAATTATAGTAGCCTAATTTATATAATTATATATATTTATTATATATAAATAGTTAATTTTATTAAAATATTTTTTTTGAGAACAAAATTTATTAAAATATTATTATATTTTTTATTCAAGTGAAAGTTAATAAAAATTTTATTAATAGTTTATAATTTTTTTAAAAAAATTACTATCATACATAATTTATTTGTATTGTCTACAAAATTTTATATGTATTCATCAAAAAAAAACTCAAAATGATTTATTATCTTACATATTATATATATATATATATATATATATATATATATATATATATATAATTAAGTTAGTATATTATTGATAGATTTTTAATCATTGAATGAAGGAAGGGATGTACGGTTAGAATGATAGTGGGTTCTTTGAATTTAATGGTGGTTGAAAAAATAATATGATTTAAAAAATAGAAATGATCGAAATAATAGATCTAACGGAGAAAAACTTGGTGACACCAAGTATTTGGTGCTATAGCATAGTAACCGAACTCTCTCTCTTTATATATATATATATATATATATGGATCTGCGTCAAACACGCGCTCATAACATGTCCGTGTTAGGCATGAATCCATTACAGATATGTGCATGTCTAACATGAATACGCAAAACTTATAAAAATATTCGTGATGTATAAATGCACATACAAATTAAAAATATTTGCACTAATTTTCTAGCAAAAAAAAAAAAAAAAAAATCACCTTCTTAAATTTACCCTCACAAAATTTTTATTTTTATATTTATTTTTAAAGAATTTTTAAGTGATGCAAATGTCCCCTTAAATTTGTTATTGTTTATTTGTTACTAAAGAACTAGTGATATTTTTGTCTCTACAAGTTTATTGTTATCTTATTCTTCCTCTATCTCATTTTTAGGAAAAGTCCCTCCTATTTTATTATCCTTGCTGTCTACTAGATTGCACCCAACGAATTCATCCATTATTCAGTAAGACTAGGTTTTGTTCATATATAAATTATAATTATTTATTTTAAAAATAAATATAAGTTCAGAAATAAATACGAACAACACCTATTTTTACATTTGGATAAAAATTGGGTTACTTATAGGAATAAAAAAAATACATAGTTAGATTGAAATAGTAAGAATAAAAATAATTATAATTTTAAAATAATAATATTTTATCTAAATAATTAATATAAAATATTAATTAAATAATAATTTAATTTATTTAATTAATTATTGTCTGATAACCTTGAATATTAATTAATAAAATAATTAGATTAGTTAAAATATTAGATTAATTAAAAAATTAATATAATAATTAAAATTATATTTCAGAAAAGAATAGTTATAGTCTTATACCAGTTTATTTCAGAAAGACGAAAACTGTTAATTGTTCTCATTCATAACCAAACGCGTTTGGAGAATAAAGAACGAAGCTTGAAAAATCTACATTTGATTCGCTGAGTTTACTTTGGCTTATCTATTTTCATATCTCAAATTTAAAATTCTCAACAATATTAGTACAGAACACCCATTCAAATAAAAAAAATAAAATATTAAATAGTAAATTAAAATTTTTAAAAATTAGATAAATCTATAGTTTAGATCAATTTTGCATGCCTTTTATCTTAAATATAATATAAAAAATAAATAACAAAATAAAATTAATATATATATATATATATATAGAAAAAAATAGCGTATTATACGTTTTGTTAATTTTTTTAAAAAAAAATAAAATTATTTTAAAAAATATAAAATAATTTAATTTTTATTTTAAAATTTTGAACACCAATCATCAATAATTTTTTTTTATTTTTTTATTTTTATTTTTTTATTTTTTATTTTTTTTTGGCTTGCACATGCAACCGAGGTAAGCAATAATAATTTACGGGCTCGACTCCACGATCATCACGTATCATATTTTGGGCCCACCAGACTACGTCAAAACTAAAAGAAGAAACCCCTTACCCCCCTTCCTACGTCCTCAGTATTAAAAAAAACCCCACCGAACTCAAAACCTCTTCTCAGTTCTCACTTCAAAATCCCCCCTCCCCTATCTCATAATTCTCATTCTCTCTCTCTCTCTCTCTCTCTCTCTCTCTTCCCACAATGCCCTCCTCCATTCTCTTACTACTCCTCTTGTTCCTCCTCCTCTCTCCACTCCCCGCGATCGACTCGACCACGAATCCCGAGGCGCAGATCCTTCTGGATCTCAGAGACTCTCTGGTGGCCGCGAACTCATCGTCCCAGGTTTTCGACTCGTGGGCGCCGACCAACTCCCCCTGTAGCTTCACCGGAGTCGTCTGCGACTCCAACGGCGGCGTCTCCGGAATCGACCTCGGCAACAGGGGCATTTCCGGAACTATACCTTTCGAGTCCCTGTGCCGACTCCCTTCCCTCACTAAGCTCTCCCTCGGATCCAATCACATATCCGGTGAGCTCACCCCCTATCTCCGCAACTGCACTTCCCTCACGTACCTCGACCTCGCCTTCAACCAATTCACCGGAACCGTTCCAGATCTCTCCCCCCTCAACCAACTCCAAGCGCTAAACATTTCCGACAACTTATTTTCCGGGGCCTTCCCTTGGAACTCGCTCGGTAACCTCACCGGGCTGGTCATCCTACGCCTCGGGGATAACGGTTTCGCGCCGAGCACGTTTCCGGATGCGGTTCTCAACCTCACGAAGCTCACTTCGCTGTATCTCTCCGAAATTAACCTCGTTGGCGAGATCCCGAATTCGATCGGCGAACTCACCGAGCTGCAGGATCTCGAGCTCTCCTGCAACAACTTCTCCGGAAAGATCCCCGCGGAGATCACGAAGCTCACGAAGCTCACGCAGCTCGAGCTGTACAACAACTCCATCTCCGGGACCCTCCCCGCGGGGTTAGGAAGCCTCTCGGAGCTCGCCAACTTCGATGCTTCGATGAATTATCTGGAAGGGAATCTCTCGGAGCTCCGCTTCCTAACGAACTTAGTCTCGCTTCAGGTTTTCGAAAATAACTTCTCCGGTGAGGTGCCTGCGGAGTTCGGGGATTTTAAGTATCTCGTGAACTTGTCGCTGTACACTAATCAGCTTTCCGGGAGCCTGCCGCAGAAGCTCGGGAGCTGGGCGGAGTTCAACTTCATCGACGTGTCGACGAACATGCTGACGGGCCCGATCCCGCCGGACATGTGCCGGAGGGGGACGATGCTCAAGCTGCTGATGCTGGAGAACAATTTCACGGGCGAGATTCCGCCCAGCTACGCGAATTGCTCGACGCTGCTGCGGTTTCGGGTGAACAACAATTCGCTGTCCGGCGCGGTTCCCGCCGGAATCTGGAGCCTGCCCGCAGTCAACATCATCGACCTCGCGGGCAACCGGTTCGAAGGCCCGATCGGCGCGGGGGTCGGCGAGGCGAAGTCGCTCAACCAGCTATCCCTCGCCGACAACCGGTTCTCCGGTGCGTTGCCGCCGGAGATCGGCCAAGCCTCGTCGGTCGTTTCGATCGACGTGTCGTATAACGACCTCTCCGGCGAGATCCCGGCGACAATTGGGAAGCTGAACAGTCTCATCACGCTCAATCTGCAGAGGAATTCTATCTCCGGCGCGATCCCCGAATCCGTGGGGTCGTGCGTGTCGCTCAACGTGATAAATCTCGCCGGAAACAATCTCTCCGGTTCAATTCCGGCGAGCCTGGGCAATCTTTCGAGCCTGAATTCGCTGGACCTTTCCGATAACCAAATCTCGGGCGAGATCCCGGGGAGCCTATCTTCCTTAAAGCTCAGCTCGCTGAACCTTTCTAACAACCGCCTTGCCGGGCCGGTACCCGCGGCGCTCTCCATCGCCGCCTACAGCTCGGGCTTCCTTGGAAACCCCGGCCTCTGCGTCGACAACGAGAACGCGCAATTCCTCCCTCGGTGTGCTTCGTCCGGCGGCAGCCAATCGCACGGCAAGCTCCGGACCGTCCTGGCAGTCCTCCTTGCCACGGCCGCCCTGCTGGTCGCCCTCCTCATCTTCGCCGTGAAGCGGCGGTCCGCCGAACACGCCGTCGGCGACCGCGACCGGTTTTTCGCCAAGAAGGATTCGTGGGACATGAAATCGTTCCGCATTCTCAGCTTCAACGAGCAGGAGATCATCGACTCCGTCAAGCGAGAAAATCTCATCGGCAGGGGCGGTTCCGGGAACGTCTACCGCGTCCAATTATCCACCGGAAAAGTAGTCGCCGTGAAGCACATACTGCACAACCCCTGCGGCGCCTACCCAGGAGAAAACTACGGCGGCGCCACCGCAATTTTAGGCGCTCCGCGGCGCATGTCGTCGCTGCGGTGCCGCGAATTCGATGCCGAGGTGGGGACTCTGAGCTCGATCCGGCACGTGAACGTCGTGAAGCTCTACTGCAGCATCACCAGCGACGGCTCGAGCTTGCTCGTTTACGAGCACCTCCCGAACGGGAGCCTCTGGGATCGCCTGCATACGGCGGCCGGAGAGAAATTGGGTACAATCGATTGGGACACTAGATACGAGGTCGCAGTCGGCGCGGCACGGGGATTGGAATACCTCCACCACGGCTGCGACCGCCCTATCCTCCACCGCGACGTGAAATCCAGCAATATCCTCCTCGACGAGTGCTTCAAGCCGCGGATCGCCGATTTCGGCCTCGCGAAGATCCTCCACTCTGCGTCCAATCACGAATCCTCCACCAACGTCATCGCCGGCACCCACGGCTACATTGCTCCCGGTATGTTCCCTGCTCCCCCACCCCCCACTCCTCCTTTTCGCATTTCATTGCCATCCTTAATTAATTAGACCTGCAATCTGATATCGAATGATGCGGTGCAGAGTACGCGTACACCTGCAAGGTGAGCGAGAAGAGCGACGTGTACAGCTTCGGAGTCGTGCTGATGGAGTTGGTGACGGGGCGGATGCCGATCGAGGCGGAGTTCGGGGACAACAAGGATATTGTGTATTGGATATGCGAGAGCATGGACAGTAAGGAGAAGGTGATGGGCGCGGTGGATAACAGAATTGTCGAGGGGTGGGCGAGGGAGGAGGCAGTGAAGGTCTTGAGAGTGGCCGTGCTGTGCACGGCCAGGCTCCCGACGATGAGGCCGTCGATGAGGGCGGTCGTGCACATGCTCGAGGAGGCCGGGAGGGTCCGGCCCTTCGCGGTTGCTCAAGCCAACGACCACAAGTAGTAGAATACTCCAGTATATATATATATATATATAGTAATTTAATTACTATATTTTTATGTATACGGCAGAAGAGAGATTGTAAATACTATCTGAGATGAGATTCTTCTAAAAAAAAAAAAAAAAAAAAAATGTTTCCTGCGACTGTTTAATTTATCATAATACAATGCTTGAAATTTAGAACAGTGTGAACGGATGATTAGATCTTATTATACGTAGGTAGTATAAATTACTATACCCACACTATTGGCAGAGATGCTGAATCTAAATTACTCTGTTCAACATCTATGAACTACTTGCATCTGTGTGTTGGTGTAGAAAGAGTGATGCTTAGGACATGTTTGGCCCAACTATGTGGCCGGTTAGTCCGCTAGGTAACTTGCTTCACCTCATAAACTCTGATTTTTGCCGGTTCCCGCCATTCGCCAGCATGTAAGCATGCATGTTATGATGCAGAATTGTACATTTTCAGCGTAAATGCAGTAGCTCTAAATTGAAGCTTTTGCGTTTAGACGATCCCGAGCAATCAGATAGCTAACCATATTGCTGGGCCGAAAAGGCCCCCATGAAGATTAATTAAACTGCTTTAGCCTTTAAGATTAACGACCCGAACGCAATACTCGTGTAATTCTATGACTAATTATAGCTTATCATATTAGTAATTTCCTTTTATTGAGTGTTGAGGAAAAATTAGGAGTCTTTTGATTTCACATAACCATCAATTATTAAGAAGAACTCAGAAAATTTGAGTTATAATATGACAGGATGAAATAAGTTAAAAAGTTTATTTAATTTTTTAAAATTTTTTTGAAGTTCGAACGTTTAATTGGGCTAACCAAATAGCATTGAATGTTGCAGCCTGTGGGCCACTCATTGGCCCATATTCTACTACTCTTGTAGGGATTATGGATTAATATTTTGAGGCCCGGAGCCCAACAACAAAATAAGAGAAGGTCTAGACAAGCTACTAAATGGGCCAAACAATTGGGCCCAAAGGCCCATTCATTTGCTCCAGTAATTTTGATTTAAATCCCGGCCCAATTTTTCATGAACATTTGGGCATTGAAATCTCCAGTAATCTAATTAAATCACCTTGTTGGCCTTTAACTAAAGCTAATCCCACTCTGAATGGTTTAGCAAATTTAAAAACTGCATTACTATCAAGAGTACTATGTTACGAGCTTAAGCTTTTGACTCTCAAAAATCAGTGCGGCGTTCGCCTTCCTGCTCAAAGATGAATAATTCTATCTCGATCTTACTAATCTGGACCTCCGCGTTCTCAAAGATTAAGTGCGAGAAAATAAAAAAAACGTGAGAAAGGGATAGAGCTTTTGTAAAAATTAAGTATTCTATATATCATTTACAAGCAAAAAATAAAAAAGTGCACACATTCTTTCTTTTCTTGACTTTAGCCAATTTCACTATTTATAGATTATATAAACTCATCCACTAAATTTACATTAAATACACTCATTAACATCTATATTAAACACATACTAAGCCCACTATAATTTTGTAGGTTATTTATGACCCTTGACATTTATTGAAAGTTTTGAAGATATTAATGGCAGCGGTTGCAAATCTCTTTATCTTTCATAAAAAGTACTAAATTTGAGTCTTCTTGACAGTCTGCTTCATTTAGCAAAGTTGGGTCAGAAACGTGAGTTAAAACTTTTTAAGTAGCTCACAACTATCTGTTGGGGTCAAAAACTGCAGTCGTCGACCGGCTCCGTGGTTCGATTGCCCCTCTAGAATGTGATGCGATGCGTGCCAATGGATCAAACGATCGGACTAAGAAGGGATCTGCTCGGCCGGATTCTTCTCATTTAAACTCTCACGATCGTATGACTTAAATCAGCCGAATCGGAATATGGAGATAGAGAGAGGCTGAGTCCGACCTAAAGTAGCCGAACCAGATAGTAGAAACAATGATTTGGCACGGCTAAGGAGACGATTAGAACTTTATATTAACTGGAAAGTGGTTACAAGGAGGAAAGGCAAAAAATTATAAGTAAATATATTTCTAAAAAATACGGTAAATGCAAATATGAAAGATATAAAAAACAGGGGAGTGGTCCAGACTTACGAGATTGCTGGGCCCCTTTCTCTTCGACGGCTCGAATATTTATACACTTCTCGAACCATGTTTACAGGCGTTGATTTGAAATATCGGTGGGATTTGAAAAAAATCACCGTGAAATCTTCGACTACTTCTCATTGAGTTGAAGATTTTTCAAATAGGATAATAGTCGTTTTTCCGTCCAGATCCATCTTCTTATTATTGCGCCGACGCATGATTCTCGACGCTTTCTAATACTGAACGCCGCTTGTCATTTCTGAAATTGTTATGAGATTCACGTCTAAATCTCGCATTCTTTTTTTTTTTCTGAGTCTTTTCGATTTCGATTCAAGCAGCCGAAAGTTGACCCTGACTTCACTTCTTCCACACTTCGACTGAAGCTATCTGTTATTTGTATTCGGCTAAGGTTAGTCCTGAATGTAGCGATAGTTTTCTTGTTGGTCGCTCCTTCTATTAGCTGATATTTTTTGCCGAAATATGCGCCACTTGTCGTTTTTTCGAAGCGAACAATTTTGTCACAACACTACCCTGCATAATTTGCCACGTTGAAATGCTAAAAAAGATACGATCATCATCTTACTACGATAATTAGTGGTCTAAAGCATCATTATGATCTGTTTTGACTCAACTTGATCTACAAATTTTATTTGTTTTCGGGAAATAAAGAGTAGTCAACTTTGAATAGTCTTAATTAATTCTTCCGTGTATGTCACCCACTATAGTCGCTTTTTGACGTCATTCCACACCACCATAAAAATGTACGGATCCAAAATATTCTTCTTGTCCTATCTAGGTTATATATATATATATATATATATATATATATATATATATATATATATATATATATATATATATATATATATATATATATATGGGTTAATTGTATACATGTCTCTCTAAATATGTCGGATTTCAAATATATCCCTGCAAATTTCAACTTTTCATATTTATCCCTGCAAAAATCCAAAGTTCTTCAAATATGCCCCCTGAGGTTAATTCCCGTTTGAAATCCGTTAATTTTTTAACAGATTCCATGTAAAATTACTTTTTTGCCCCTTACAAATATATCCCTCCAAAAGTTCTTCAAATCTACTTGTTTCAAAAATACCCCTCTCCAAAAATCCCAACGTTAAAATCCCAACGTTAAAATTCCAATTAACCTCAATTAAAGACCCAAACTCTACTTGAGCAGCAAGCAGCAAGCAGCTTGCTGCTTGCTGCTCAAGCAGCTTGCTGCTCAAGCAGCAGCAAGCTATGGAGTGATGAGTAAAACATTGAATGACATATCAACTCCAAAAGAACAAGAGATAAAATTTGACCAACAAAGTCACTATGAAACAATGACAGGAATTATTGAATAAGCAGAGTAGGAACAAAAGTGCTTACAATGAAGCTTATTTATCTAATATCTATAAAACTGCATAATACTAAATGGCAGATTTTTGCATCACGTGTCCTACAATCATCAACATCTAATACCCGTGCAGACTAACCCCAATGCTTGCACAGACTAACCCCAACATTCCAGATTTAACTCTTCTTTATCTCTTCTCCTTCAAAATTTCTTTGAAAAAATACACCACACCTGATCAAGACTCTCACACCTATCTCAATTGTTTTAATTACAACATCTGTCACTACATCTAGTTATATAATCTAAAAATAACCCTTTCTGCCATGTGCAAGTAAGTAAAGGACAGTATGCATGTGCATGATAAAAAAAGCAAATAACTGTGCATCTGTATATGCACACAGATGCAGAAGGGATTAAAAGGTCCACAGCACGCACAAAAGCAGAATTTCAATAATGTTTGACTATGTCAATCTAGACATCCCAGCATAATAGGTTCACTAAAAGATGAAATATAAGAATAAAAACTGAATTTATTCGGTGCTGTTCAACAGAGGAATCAAATCTACTATTGATAGCACAGGAACCTTCATACTATAGTCCTAAATTCGACGTTATGCCATCCAAATTGATGATCCACATCATTAACCATAATACAGATGATTAAAGTTACTAGGAACAAAAAAAATGAGATTTTTCAATATAATCTACCCAAAGCCCTAGAGGTCCCAAAATTGAAAATTTCAACTGCTTTATCAATGTTAAATGATCCAAATTACATGAATTTTTGTTCGAGAATACATCTGACTATTCAGATCAAGATAAAAAACTCTAATCTAGCATTAAAGAAACTAATCCCTCTATTCTCATCAGGATGAACAGTTTCGACCATTTCACGCAGTGAAAAATTATCTTTAAAAGTAACGATCTTTGGTTCCTAGAAACTTCAAATGCTCCACATCATGTTTAGGACTACAGATCATGGATCGACGAGTGCGGGATCGACCTCCCGCACCTCTTCCTGCGCGGTGACGAGTGCGGGATCGACCTCCCGCACCTCTTCCTGCGCGGCGACGAGTGCGGGATCGACCTCCCTCCCCTCTTCCTGCGCGGCGACCTCTCGCTCGACGAGTCCGGTTTAGGGATTTCAAGATGAAGATGAAGAGGGGATGGGAAGAGAAGAGGAAAAATCCAACGTTAAATTAAAAGAAAGGGTGTATATTCACTGTCTAATCTAACCAAGGTTAGGCATTTAACCTATGGTTAACTCAATTTTTCTAACAGAGGGGCATATTTGAATAACGGTGGATTTTTGCAGGGATAAATATGAAAAGTTGAAATTTGCAGGGATATATTTGAAATCCGACATATTTGGAAGGACATGTATGCAATTAACCCTATATATATATATATATATATGTAAGTGAGATTTTTTTTGAGCAATGCTACATGTACACCCCAAAGGGGTGTACATCATACATCTCCATCATTTTAATGGTGGCGATATTTTTTACGGGTCACATCAAGTGACCCATCATCACACCCCCATCCTTAGATGGGTGGGGGTGTGAGATGTACACCCCTTACGGGTGTACACATAACATTTTCCATTTTTTTTACTGGTCATTTCGATGTGACCAATAAAATTCACCTCATCCTAAAATGAGTGGGGTGTAAGATATACACTTCTAAGAAAATATACACTTATATATACCATATATATATATATATATATATATATATATATATATATATATATATATAGTTCAGCTGTTGTGTTTGTACAAATACCAAAGAATTGGTGCTTGTAAGTTTTCTATCATTAAATCTAATTCTTTGATTAATTCTACCTCATAGATCATATTATTATATCAACCACTCACTAAACCCAAGAGGTCCATCATCATCCTAATCGCACATTTCTATATTTAAGAGTAAAAAACTCACAAGCACAAATAATTTAATACTTTTACAAACATAAAAACTTAATTATATATATATATATATATATATATATATATATATATATATATATATATATATTTACCCATATATATATATGAGAAGTGCTAGATGTACACCCCCAAATGGGGTGTACATCCTACACCTACCCATCCTAGGGTGGATATTCATCCACTCGTCACTCGATGTGACGAGTAGAATTCACCCACCCTTCGAATGGGGTGGGTGTAAGATGTACACCCCATTTGGGGTGTACATCTAGCATTTTTCTATATATATATATACCCATTGGTGAATGGTGATGCTACTTTTTCTGGTATCATCAAATACCACTTCCTACTTGAGTGGATGCAAATGTTCTTCCAAATTAAAAAAGAAGCATTCTAGCTCCCACTACGAGGTTATGCTGTGTGACTACATGGACTTTGCTATCGCCATGTTACACTGCATGCAGTGGTTATGTCTACTTTATCCAGTGACTATTTATTTATGAGTGATGCTAATAATTGTGCATAAAAGATTAATTAAGATGAAAAGAAAAAAAAAAAAATTTAACATAGCGGTAGGGATGCCAACGGTTGAATTCGAGACGAATTTTTAAAAAATCGAATCCGAATTCGAATTTGAATTCGATGAATTTAAAAAATTCATATCCAAATCCGAACCCGACTAAAAATTCAAAATTCGAATCCGAATTCGAACCCGAAAATTCAAACCCGAAATAATTATTTTTTTTATTTATAATATTTCAAAATATATTATATTAAATTTAAAATTTTAAAATATAAATTTAAATATAATATCAAATATTTATATATATATATATATATATATATATATATATATATATATATATATATATATATATATATATATATATATATATATATATATATATATATATTATATAATATAAAATCAATTCAGGTTCGGGTCGGGTTTGGGTTCGGATCGGATACAATCAAAATCTATATCCAAATTCAAGTCCGTCGGATTTTCATTTTTTATATCCATATCCGAATTCATATCCGTTTAATATCGGATAAATCAATTTCGTTCGGATTCGAGTTCGGATAAAATTTTTAGTATCCGTACCGATCCCTACATAGCGGCTTCAATAATAGACTTTACTCATATTAAAGATTAATTTGATAAAAATAATTTAAAAATAATCTAAACAATTAACAACATTATAGTTACTGTGCATTATTTATTTAGGTTCAACAATGGTTATTTTTTCTCCATTATTACAACATGAAATATATAGTTAATTTCTCATAAAGATGGGCCAAACGTTTTACATGAGATTAATAAATTTATATTCAATAGACTTTTAGTCTTGTTTTAATAATAAAAATATTATTATTATTATTATTTTCTATATTCGCATAAGTTTACCTTTGACTAAGAACCGTAGCAATGCTTAATTACATGATTATTTTAGCTCCAAAGCAAAGTTAATAGAGACAGCTCTAAAAGCTCCTTTCTGGTTATTTCGTGGCGAATCGTGAGTGCTTTACCCAATTCTGGTCCAAGCTCAAATTAAGTGCCACTAAATAATAATTAATTAGCAACCAACATATTTTGGCATGTCACCATCTATTTTTTCCTTCTCACCACCTCTAGAGTACTTTTTAATTTTTTTTTTTTTTTTTTTTTTTATCTAAACAAGTGGGCATCTTTGTGGGCATCTTTCTTTGGCACATCGACCACACCCTTATCCACTATATAAGGATTCTCTCTTCATGGGCCAAAAAAAACCAATATGGTACACGACCTTATTGTACTTGGGCCTTTATATATATATATATATATATATATATATATATATATATATATATGGGTAAATATAAGTGTACATCCCATAAGGGGTGTACATCCTACACCCCAGCCCATCCTGGGGTAGGGCTTCTTCCACCGGTCACATGACCAGTGAAATTCACCCCACCCTAAGATGGGGTGGGGTGTAAGATGTACACCCCTCATGGGGTGTACACTTATATTTACCCATATATATATATATATATATATATATATATATATATATATATAGAGAGAGAGAGAGAGAGAGAGAGAGAGAGTAGGGTTACTATTCTCTTACGAGTATAGATTTTTTTGTCCTCATAAGTTATTTTAGATGATGAAAATTTCAAATCGATAATTCATACTGTTATATATTATTTAGAATATTTTAAATTTTTAGAAACTAAATTTCGTAATTTTTTGAAATTATAATAAAATTCATCAAGTGAGTATAAAATGAACAGTCGAAATTAAACGACCGTCTAAAAATAGAGAATCAGATTCTTCAATTTAAGATCGGAGTTAGAAATCTCTATATATCTAGATAGTGAGTAGAATTTTCTATAAAAAATTCAATCTATTCTGATTCTTTTACACCGTTAAACCAGCAACTATTCGATATCGGTCATTACAAATTATCAATTCTGAAATCTTTTGATTGTAATGTAAATGATATCGAAAAATCATGAAATTTAGTTTCTAAAAGTTACAAATGCTCTAAATCATATTTAACGGTATGGATTGTCGGTTCGAAAATTTTATCATCGAAAATAACTTATGAGTATAAAATCGATCGTATTCATAAGGGTATAATAGCCGGACTATAGAGAGAGAGAGAGAGAGAGAGAGAGAGAGAGAGAGAGAGAGTCTGACTACTATACTTTTATGAGTATAGATCATTTCGTATTCACAAGTTTTCGGCTCTTGGACGAAGAAATCTGCAGTTAAGATTATAGTGCTCCCCTAGAGTTTATACTATTTCACCAACATCCTACTAAAACTTAGGGGAATCACTATCATCCTAACCGCACATCCTTTCATCTAAGGGCGAAAAAGTTATAAGTGCAAAGTGATTTATACTCATAAGAGTATAGTAGCCCTACGCTATATATATATATATATATATATATATATATATATATATATATATATATATATATATATATAGTCCGATTAGAATCCGACTATTATTTTTTTAAAAGTACCAAGCAATTGGTGCTTGTAAGTTTCTACCGTTAGATCTATCTATTTGACTGATTTCAACTCTTAGATCATACAATTCCACCAACTAACCACTAAACCTAAGAGGCCTACTATCATCATAACCGCACATCCTTTAATCCAAGAGCTAAAAACCTACAAACACCAATGACTTGGTACTTTTAAAAAAAAAAAAAAAATTTCTTATATATTCGAAATCGGGTGTACATCTTACTCCCCACCTATTCTGGAGTGAGGTGAATTTCACTGGTCACTTCAAAATGACCAGTGGAGAAGTCTCCACCCAAGGATAGATGGGATGTACATCGTATAGCATTGCTCATTTTAAAATCATAGGAGCTTGATTCTTCATATATATATATATATATATATATATATATATATATATATATATATATATATATATATATATATGGTCCGACTACTGTACTTTTATAAGTAAAATTTTTTTGTACTCATAAGTTTTCATCCTTTGGATGAAGAAATGTACGGTTAGGATTATAGTAGTCCCTAAAATTTATACTATTTTTCCAACAATCTAGTAAATCCTAGGAGGACCACTATCATCCTAACCGCACATTTTTTCATCCAATGGTAAAAAAGTTATGAGTATAAAGGGGTTTATACTCATAAGAGTATAGTAGTCCTACGCTATATATATATAGTCCGGCTACTATGCTTGTAAAAGCACAATTGGTGCTTGTAACTTTTGTACCGTTAGATCTATCCCTTTGACTAATTTCACCCCTTAGATCATACTATTCCACCAACCACCTACTAAACCTAAGGGATCCATTATCATTCTAACCACACATCCTTTTATCAAAACGCTAAAAAACAACATATATATTGAGATTCGTACTATTGTACTTTTATTTTCTCTCTCCTAAGTTGACTTGGATGGGTGGAGTGCGTATCATACACCCCAAAATAGGATGTATGAGTAGCATTGCTTATATATATATATATATATATATATATATATATATATATATATATATATATGAGTAGGACTTGTGTACTTTTAAAAGCACGGAGGCGTTCATGCTCCCAATTATTTTCGATATTAGAACTTTCGAATGTACGATCCGCTCCTTTAGACTTGATTTAAAATATTTGAAATATCTAGCAAATAAATTTTATAATTTTTCGATATCATTTACCTACTAATCAAAATCACTCAAAATTAATGGCTGAGAATAAAAATCTCACAAAATGTGATGATATAATATTAAAATTTTAGATCAAAAATGTTAATCTTATTTTATATAGTATAAAAAAATTTCTATCAAAATTTTACGTGATTTAAATATTTCTATACGGTTAAACTTGCAAACGGCTCACCAAAAGTATTAAAATTATTGATTTTGAGCATTTTTAATCCAGGGGCAAATAATATTAAAAAATTTTAAAAATTATTTTTTAGACTTTTTAAATACTCTAGATCAAGTTTAACGGAACCAATCGTTCATTCGAAATCCCAACATTGAAAATAATTTGGGAGCACGAAAACTTTCGTGCTTTTAAAAGCATACGAGCATATATATATATATATATATATATATATATATATATATATATATATATATATATATATATATATATATATATATAGTGAGAGAGAGAGAGAGTTCGGCAACTATTCTATCGATAGCACCAAATATTTGTTGCTGTCAAGTTTTCTACCCTTAGATCAATCTCTTTGATCATTTTCATCCGTTAGATTTTACTAATTTTCTAATCATCTATTAAATCGAAGGGGCCCACTATCATCTCAACCACACATCTTTTAATTCAAGTGTTAAAAGCTTAATAGCACCAATGACTTAGTACTATTAATAGCAAAACTAAATTTATACTATTTCACCAACATTCCACTAAATTTTTTTAGACCACTATTATCCTAACCGTACATCTGTTTATCTAAGCACAAAAATTTTTTTAGACCACTATTATCCTAACCGTACATCTGTTTATCTAAGCACAAAAAATTTATAAATACGAAGGAGTCTATACTTATAAAAATATAGTAACCCTTCTCTCTCTCTCTCTCTATATATATATATGCACATGGAAAATTTATTGGTAAATAATAAGAGCAATGCTACTCATACATCCTAAAAGGGATATATGATAAAAATTCCATATATTCAACGATAAAGTGTATTTTATTGGTTACTTCGAAGTGATAAGTAAAATTTATCTTTATCTTAGAATGGCTGAAATATTAAATATACACTTTTTTTACAGTATAAAAAATATATTTCTAAATAATAAATAGGAATCAATACTATCCATATCTCAATTATTGGGTGTAAAACTTACACATGGATTCTTTGTCCCACGTTAAGCAACTTTGTCTTCTAAGAAAAAAAAAAAAAAAATAGTCAAACCTGAAGGAATGAATCAATCTTTAAATATTTAGGTGTAAAATGTACATCATAAAAGAGCTTTTCATAAATATGTACAAAAATACCGTTAGTTTTTTTTTTGACGTTGGATTTATTTAAAATTTAAATTAAAGAGCTTAAAATAATTAATAACTTCATCAGCTATGGGTCGTTCACAGATTATAAAATATGCAATTTTGTTAGATTAAAATTTAATAAAATGCCAATTAAAATTGAAAACACGAATTTTAAAATGGCCTATAGTTGAGTAGCCTTTACGTAACTTAACTAAATCCTATCATCTATTTAATCACGATTATGTAATTTAATATTTTCCAGTTACGTATTAGTAATCCATTTCATATAATTAACGTTTATTCGTAATTTCTTTCTTGATAATTCCACGTGTCGTTCCATTACACGTCCTTGAAAAGTTTAAATGATGATTAATTACGATTATTATTGGGTGTGATCAGGACCCCATAACCAAGTTGATCATCTTATACTTTTTGTCACAAGATGAAGTGTTAATAATATTTTTAAAAATAAAGTCCTCGTTATTTTATGAATATGCTCATAATTTTTCTTTGGCCCCTCCAAAATATTTAATTTATTATTACTCTAAATTATTCTTGTTAGTTCATTAAACAATTATTTAATTATCTACGCTAGTTATTTTCTCAGGTATTTTTTTTTCTTCTAGAAACCGCGCGTGTGATGCTCAGAAATGTTTAGTAACTTGGCAGATTGGTTACTGCAAACATTAGAAGATCTAATTAAATCCAGATAGATAATTATAATTACAATGATTAATGTAGTTGAAATAAATATTTAAATATTTGTTGATAATAATAAATATTTTATTTTTAAATTTTTTTTAAAAATTCTATTACTAACATAATATATATCAGAATCAATTCTAAATTAGCTTAGTTTTAATTATTAAAAAATTAGTTTATGTACGATATTTAGTTGAGGATATATATGTTAAAATTATTTCTAAATTACTTTTTATCTTATAGATTTTTCTGATAGTTTAATTACCTTAGTGGCCCAAATACACGTGCGGAAACACGTGCGAACGTAACCGATATGTTGACATAAAACAGAGCAACGCACTTTGTCTTTGTGCACACATCAAGTGAGCATAACACCAAAAGCTGCTTTTTAGCATATCTCCTCATGCAAACCCACCCTTTATACCATTCCCTCCTTAGCCATGGATTGTCACCAACACTACTCTCGTTTATATGCACCCTTTCACCCCCTCCCCCCGCTCTCTCCCGTACAAACAGCAGGAGAGAAAGCACCCCACCTAAAAAAAAAAAAAAAAAAAAAAAAAAAAAAACACCACACACACACACACACACACACACACACAAATAATCCGCAGCAACAAATTAAATCTTTTACACCATGAAAACTCTTAATTACTCGCTTCTCTTTCTTCTCTCCTTTCTCTTCTTCTTCTTCTTCTTCTTCTTCTTCTGCTTCTCCGGCCTCTCTCTTCGCGCGGCTGCGGTCGTCGACAAGCAGTGGAGTTTTCTTTCTCTGATGAAGAACTCCCTCGGGGGCCAGTTGAGGGCCCGTTGGGACTCCGCGGACTACTGCAACTCATCGGGGATCTCGTGCGATGCCGACGGCAATGTCGTAGGCATCGACGTGCCGTCGTGGTCGCTGGTCGGGCCGTTTCCGTCGGGCATCTGCTCCGCCCTGCCGTACCTCCGCACCCTCCGCCTAGTCGGCAACAGCATCCAGGGCGGCTTCCCTGTCGACTTGCTCAACTGCTCCTCCTTGGAAGAACTCGACCTCAGCGCGACGGCCCTCACCGGCCCCGTCCCGGACCTCTCCCCGCTTCAGTCCCTCCGCTCCCTCGACCTCTCCATCAACGCCTTCTCCGGCCAGTTCCCCTCCTCCGTCGCGAACCTCACGAATCTCGAGTTCCTCAACTTCAACGAGATTCCCGGTTTCGAGGTATGGCGGCTCCCGGAGTCGATCGCCAGGCTGACGAAGCTCCGCGTGCTGATCCTATCGACGAGCTCGATGCGGGGGAAGATCCCGCCGTGGCTGGGAAACATGACGTCGCTCACCGACCTGGAACTCAGCGCCAACTTCCTCGTCGGGCGGATTCCGGCGACCCTTGGGAATCTCTACAACCTGCAGCTATTGGAGCTCTACTACAACAGGCTAGAGGGTGAGATTCCGAAAGAACTCGGAAATTTGACCCTGTTGACCGACATCGACTTGTCGGAGAACCATTTGACTGGTGAGATCCCGGTGGAGATCTGCAGCCTCCCCCGACTCCACGTGCTGCAGATGTACACGAACAAGCTCACCGGCCGGATCCCCGCAGTTCTGGGCAACTCCACGCAGCTCACCATCCTATCCATCTACCGGAACCTGCTCTCCGGAGAATTGCCCGCCGATCTCGGTCGCTACTCCAATCTCATCGTCCTCGAGGCGTCGGAGAACCTCTTCTCCGGCCCGCTGCCTCGGTATTCATGCGCGGCGGGGAAGCTCCTGTATTTCCTGGTGTTGAGCAACCTCTTCACCGGCGAGCTCCCGGAGGAATATGCGGAGTGCACGGGCCTGCTCCGGTTCAGGGCGAGCAACAACCGGCTGAGCGGCCCGATACCGCAGGGGATCTTCGCGCTCCCGCACGCGTCGATCATCGACCTCTCCAACAACAGCTTCGAAGGCACGATCCCGCGATCCGTCGGCAAGGCCAAGAATCTGTCTTCCTTGTTTGTATCCGACAATCGGATCTCCGGCAATTTGCCGGCGGAGATCTCATGGGACACAAACTTGGTTAAGATTGATCTCAGCAACAACCTCCTAACAGGTCCAATTCCCTCCGAAATCGGAAATTTGAATAAACTGAATCAACTGTCATTGCAGGGGAACAAGCTGGATTCATCAATACCACAATCACTCTCCTCACTCAAATCCCTCAATGTTTTGAACCTCTCCAATAACCTTTTGACAGGGGAAATCCCTGATAGCCTTTGCACTTTGCTACCAAATTCCCTAGATTTCTCAAACAACAACCTCTCCGGGCCGGTGCCGCTCCCTCTGATCAAAGAAGGGCTTCTCGACAGCGTCGCGGGGAACCCAAACCTCTGCGTCGCGTTCCAACTCAACCTAACGAATCAGATTTTCTCCCTTTGCCCCAAACCCAGCTTGCAAAACAGGCTCAATAACATCTGGATCATTGGTGTTTGTGTGATGCTGTGCATTCTCGGATTTCTTTTCTTCTTGCACCGCTGGTTGAGTCAGAAGAATCCGGTCATGGAGCAAGAGGGGCTCTCGTCTTTGTCCTTTTCGTACGACGTCACGAGCTTCCACAAGCTAAGCTTCGATCTGCACGAGATCATAGAAGCGCTGATCGATAAGAACATCGTGGGCCACGGCGGTTCGGGGACGGTGTACAAGATCGAGCTGAGCAACGGCGAGTGCGTTGCGGTCAAGAAGCTCTGGACGAGAAAAACAAAGGATCGGTCAAATTCCGCGCAGTTAATCTTGGACAGGGAACTCCACACTGAGGTTGAGACCATGGAGAGTATAAGGCACAAGAACATTGTGAAGCTCTATTGTTGCTTCTCAAGCATGGACAGCAACCTACTAGTGTATGAGTACATGCCCAATGGAAACCTCTGGGATGCTCTTCACCAGGGGTTGAGCACCTTGGATTGGCCTAAGCGGCATCGGATTGCGCTCGGGATCGCGCAAGGGTTAGCATACCTGCACCACGATCTCTTGTTCCCGATCGTTCATCGCGATATCAAGACCTCGAACATACTTCTCGACGCAGAGTTCGAACCTAAGGTTGCCGATTTCGGCATTGCAAAGATGCTGCAAGCTAGAGGAGATCACGATTCTTCCACTACTAGCATAGCCGGCACCTATGGTTATCTCGCACCAGGTATTAATTCATTCATATATAAGCCTTACTGTAAGTTTATCTTTTAAGAGAGAGATTTTCTGATTATTCATGTTCCTCACAAACAATTTTGATTGCTATGACAGAGTATGCGTATTCCTCGAAAGCTACGACAAAATGCGACGTCTATAGCTTCGGTGTGGTACTGATGGAGCTGGTCATGGGTAAAAAGCCGAACGAACCCGAATTCGGCGACAATCGCGATATAACGCAGTGGGTTACGAGCAAAATCGGGGCCAAGGAAGGCGCGGTAGAGGTTCTGGACAAAAGGATTTCGTGGAGACCGTTTAAGGAAGAAATGATCCAAGTGTTACGCGTCGCACTCCGCTGCACCTGCAGCATCGCAAGCATCCGTCCGACCATGAACGAAGTCGTCCAACTCCTGATCGAAGCCGACCGGTGCAAGTACGACACGAAAAGCTCATAATTTAAGCTCGACGCATCATCAAACCACAATCCTCAAGCACTAAAGCACAAAATTGAGGGAGAAGAAGGGGTTGAGTAGGAGTTTAAGACAAGTTAATAAATAAATTAAGTCTAATCTTATCTTTGGCCATATGAGGTTACACAGTAAAGTAACTTAGTACAATTAAGCTCTCTCTCTGTGGAGAGCATCTGAACGTGAAGTGTTCTCTTGCTCTATATTTGTGTCATTTTCGTTTCTTTTTGTTTTCAGCAAACGGGTTTTGTTGAATCTACCTATCATATGCAAAGCTTTGTATTCACGCAGCATCTAATACCTTTATTAGTGGGCCTACATATTCATATTCTCCTCCTTTTGGTTATTCTCTTGCTCTTTTTTTTAAATACAAAAAAAAAAAAGAAGAGGACAACATAGATAGATAACGGGGAGCGTATGTTTCTAATTTATTTTGTTGTTTTTATTCTCCCTTTTTTTTCTTTTTCTTGGCCAAAAGTTGATTCCTTGATCATTGTTACTCTTTGTGAGCCAGGTTTTGGTTGGTTGGATTCGGTTTGTGGCCCCCACCCTCACAAACTAGCCGTTAAGGGACCAGTGCGATTTTAAATGGGCAAATTATATATAAATAAGCCCCTCAACTATTAGGATTTTTGCAAATGATCCCTCCACTCTACTTTTTTTTTCTTTTTTTTTTCTTTACAAATACCATTCTAATTTGTATTCTTCGTTTAAGTTGTTCTAGTTAGTCCACTAGTTGTTAGTCATTAAATTTTCAAATTCATTCACTAAATAGTGATCAAAGTCAGATGAAATTGCCGATCAACAAAGATAATTAAAATTTTCTTTATATTTGTATTTCTGACGTGGCACGGTTTTTTTGTATATTCAAAAATAACGAATATTAAGATAATTTTTTTTATTTTTGAAATAGTTTATTATTTTGAAATAGTCAGAAATAAAAAAAAAATTATATTTGATTTGTAGCATTGTTATTT
Source organism: Tillandsia leiboldiana (assembly GCA_029204045.2). Lineage (NCBI taxonomy): Eukaryota > Viridiplantae > Streptophyta > Magnoliopsida > Poales > Bromeliaceae > Tillandsia > Tillandsia leiboldiana. Next base: position 3,166,112 of record CM055065.1, read on the forward strand.
TTAAAAATAACTAAAATTATGTTCGGTTAATTTTTAAAAATAGTAAAGAATAGTGAAAAAAAAACTAAATTTGATATAAAATATAATTTAATAAAAAAATTTGTTATACAAATAATGTATTATAATATTTAATAAAATTTAATTATTATAATATTTAAATATCATTTATTTATTATAAATAATATATATTAACATATATATAATTACTAATTTTATAATAAAAATAATTTATTATAATATATAATAAATTATATCGATATAATTTAGTTTTAATTTAATTTATAATTTTAATAAAATTTAGAATTAAATATTATAATAACACTATTCCACCAAAATGGTGGAATAATTTATCCTAAGTTATTATAAAATAACCAAAAATAGTAAGATTTAACTGAAATAAAATATTATGGTAACAAATGATGTCGTTGGGCAGACTTAGCATATATAAGTTTCGTTATTTCCATTTTATTTCCAAACTAAACTGACGTTAGAATTTAAAATAGTTATATTTATAAAATATAATATGGCTACATCTCTTAACCCAATTTAAATATTTTGGGCGATGGTTAGATTCAAAAGATTAAGAAAGTTAAACTTGCTAAAGTTAGAGTAAATTACAAATGAGTGACCTACTGATAAATAGAGTGTTACAGTCAGAAATATAATGGTTCCCGGGCTAATGATTCTTGTTGGTGAAGTATGGGGTGTTACAGACAGAAATATGATGGCTCCCGGGCTAATGTTTATTGTTGGTGAAGTATGGAGTGCCCTAAAATTTGAAATAGTTATATATATATAGCGTAGGGCTACTATACTCTTATGGGTATAAATCCTTTTATACTCATAACTTTTCCGTCCTTAGATGAAGAGATGTGCAGTTAGGATGATAGTGGTCCCCCTATGGTTTAATGGGTTGTTGGTGAAATAGTATAAATCATAGGGGATCACTATAATCCTAACCGCACATTCCTCCACCCAAGGACCGAAAACTTATGAGTACGAAAGCATTTTACTCATAAAAGTATAGTAGTCGGACCCTATATATATATATATATATATATAGAAAGAGAGAGAGAGAGAGAGAGAGCTTATATACTTTCAAAAGTATAAGTCTAATTATACCTGTGAATTTTTTACTATTGAATTTGCATTGAGATTTATGTTATTGTAAAGCCAACTAAAAGAGAGAAAAAAAATTATAATGATACAAATCTCAATATAAATTTAATGATAAAAAATTTATAAGTATAGTTGGACTTATGTTTTTGAAAGTATATAAGCTCTACTCTCTCTATATATATATAGAGTAGAGCTTATATGTTTTTAAAAGTACAATCACATTTATGTTTGTGAATTTTTTACCATTATATTTGTATTGAGATTTGTGTTTTTTTATTTTATCTTTCTCTTTTTTTTTAGTTGACTTTATAAAAACACAAATTTCAATACAAATTTAATGGTAACAAATTACAAGTATGAATGGACTTCTGCTTATAAAAGCATATAAGCTCTAATATATATATATATATATATATATATATATATATATATATATATATATATATATATATATATATATATATAGTTCGGCTACTATGCTTGTACAAGCACAAGTAATTGGTGTTTGTAAGTTTTTAACCGTTAGATCTATCTCTTTGACTAATTTTATTCATTAGATCATTTTATTTTACTAACCACTCACTTAACTCAAGAGACCCATTATCATCCTAACCACACATTTGTTTATTCATGAACTAAAAATTTATAAGTATAACTGACTTTGTAATTTCAAAAATATAAATTTTTTATTATTATATATATATATATATATAATATAATATAATAAATTTAGTTTTTTTTAAAATAAGTCTCAAAAGTTAATAGAACCAAATGTATTAAAATTAAAATAATTATAAAATAAATGACCTGGTAAGTGGAATGTCGCATTTGAATTGGCATCTTTGTCTTGATCTCTAGTGATAGATAACTAGGAACATCAACTGGGAAATAGATGCCAGAATATTTTCCTTGTTAAGAGCTTTATCATTTCTCTGTAGCTTTTTTCTGACATAGATTCCTTTCAAATGGAGGGTAAATATTCTTTGAGAATGACCCAAAAAAAAAAACAAAAAAACAAAGGAAGGGGAGGTAACATTTTGCTATGATAGTTGAATGCTCTGTTAGCTCCATTAACCATACATATATATAGTGCCAGTAAGTCCACTTACAACTTACAAGTGGGGGAGTAACTTTTATGCTATGATGGTTGAAGGGCACTGTCATTGATTAAAGTCCAATACAATAAAGAGTAGTGAGACCTGTGGCATCAATTTAGCCACTTCATTTTATTCCTCTCAATGCTTTTTACTGTGGCACATTTCTGTGCTACATTTTTTCTTAATTGTAAGATATAATTTTTTATATAATTTTTTATCGCTCTAAATAAATATTCTGAGAGTTTAAATTCACAAATATGAAATATAACGATCCAAATATTCAGTGTCTTTAGGGATAGCAATTCTATGGATAGAGTGGACTCTTCAATCTGAAGTATCTCTATAAATTTGCTAACCAAACATTGACTTTTACAAAGTCTGTCCAAATACTTTCTTTCCTCATTCCTTTTATTTCCTAATGTAATCTATGGATCTGAGGATTTTCAATGAATAATTTATCTATATTTCCCTTCGTAACTATTTTGTTTTTGAATTTTCATTAAGTAGATGATTTTGAGGTAAATTTGTTCATTTTGTGGTTGGCAACACTGATAAATCATCAGCCAATTTATAATAAAGCTATTTTTTATATAATATCATACACAATGTTTGATTAAAGTCGAAATAACAGGTCTTCCAAATATGTGAAGTGGTTGGGCTGGGTTGGGCTAGATATTAACTTAGCTAGGACAAGGCCTGAAGGCGTAAACTTCGAGCCCAAGTGTTGATCTGGACGGGCCATCTCATGAGATATTATTGCTAGATCTGCTCTCTCATCTGAGAATAAACTGCTTAACCACATGCCTTTCATTTTATTACCTACTTTTAATTCAGCAATTCAACTAAATAATAGCTTTAAACTTAAATGCTGTGTTTTGTTTAGATATAAGCTAGGACTGTTTATCTGTTTATTTCAGAGATAAGTATAAGTTTAAGAACAAGCAGGAACAAAACAAATTTTGTGTTTGGATGAAAATTGAGTAGTTTGTGATAATACGAAAAATAGCGTTTGGATATTTAGATTGGAATAGTAAGAATAACAATAATTATAATTTTTGAATAATAATATTTTATATAATTATTTAATATAAAAATATTAATTAAATAATATTTTAACTTATTTAATTAATTAGATAATTCTAAATATTAATTGATAAATTAATTAACAATAATGAGTATTATTATTAATAAATAATTTAATTAGCTACAAATAATTTAATAAATTAATAAATTAATTATTTGATTATCTAATAGTTAGATAATTAGTAAATAAAATAATTAATTTAGTATAAATATTAGATAATTAAAGAATTAATACAATAATTAAAATTATATTTACTTTAATTAAGCTTATTCTCAATTAATTGATGAAATAATTAACAATAATGAGTATTATTACCTATTAATAAATAATTTAATTAACTATAAATAATTTAATAAATTAATTAGTTAATTATCTAATAGCTAGATAATTAATTAATAAAATAATTAGATAAGTCAAGATATTATATTAATTTAATAATTAAAATTATAATTATTTTAATTAACATTATTCTCTAGTGGGAACAAATTCGTTCCAGAAAAAATGTTGGAACTACTATTCTACCTTTATATCAGACGAGAACAACTGTTCCCATCTACAACCAAATGCGTTTAAAAAATAAAACTAAAATAAGATCTTATTCCCGACTTGTTCCGACCCAAACGCTACCAAAATGCACGGTGCTGGACGTGCATACAGTAAAATGGACTTTGTATGGTAAATGCTACTTGTACATCCCAAGTGAGGTGTACATCTTACACCTCACCCATCCAAGGATAGGGTGAATTCAACCGGTCACTTCAAAGTGACCGATAAATTAGTCCTCACCCTTGAGTAGGGTAAAATGTATGATATACACTCCATTTGGGATGTATATGTAGCATTGCTCACTTTGTATAAGCAGAAATAGCAGCAGCAATTTGAAGCTCTTATTATTTGTAAACACCCGAGCGGCCGCGTGCAGAAGCTGCTTATCTTGTTCAAGTAGAAATTGGGCCAAGCGACCTCATAGGCCGGCCCAACAAACATAACGGGTTTCAGAAGCCCAATTATATTAACAACTAACTAATTTGTCCGAACCTACCATCCTATTACAAAATTTACTTCGTTGTGATTTCGTCTCCATCTCTATTATCTCATGAAAATCCTTTCCTTTCATTTATTTGATTTTATATAGCAAAAAATAAATAATTCATTTTATTTACTAGTAATTCCACCAAATTTCACTTCCCTGCTAAATTAATTAATGATCAAAAGATTACAATGCTATTAATGTAAACAATATTTTAATTTAATTATTTGAAATAAATTAAATAAAAACTAAGGAGTTTTTTTCCACAAGCTTGTCGGTGAGGGGTCTCTATGGCTGCGTTTGGAATCGGGTTGAGGTAGAATTAGCTAAATCGGGGATAAGTATAAAGTACGGAACTAGAGCGAAAAAACGTTTGGAATGGTTCCAGGGATAAGAGATTTTATGTTTGGTTTAATAATAAGAAATAGGAGGAATAAAGAGGATAAGTTGGGTAAATTATCTTTTTGCCTTTAAGAGTTAATATGTGATAAAGAAAAAAGAGGAGAGAGAGGGATTTGTGATGATGAGAGTGTATTGGGAATAAAAAAGAGAGAGAGAGGAGAGAGAGGGATTTGTGATGATGAGAGTGTATTGGGAAGAGAGAAAGGAGGGGAGGAGGGGTAGTTTGGTAAAAAAAAAAATTATAAAATAATGAATAAGAACTGTTGTTCCAGCTTATTCTAATTGTTGAATAAACAATACCAGATAATTCCAAATGTATTTAATAGAATAAAAAAAATAAATCCGTTATTTCCGATTCTAGCCCACATCCAAACGGCCTATACATTTTTTACACGCTACAATCTCTATAACACCGAACACGCTATTACACGTACTGGCAGAACCTCGTGATCTTAAGAGCGGTAATGGCAAATTCGTTATTTCATGAAATTACAAGGCCTTTCTCAATCCAAAATCGAAAATGGGCGGCAAAATATTGGACGGCCTTTAACCATGGTTAAACGCGGGTGGTTAGACTATCACACCGTTGGTTGGCTCTTCGCTGGCACCCGGCCATTTAACCACGGTTAGACTAGCTCCGGTTAGGAAAGGATTACACCAAGTTCACCACGTCATCTGTAAGCCGACAAAATTTACCATTTATCGGACGGTTATTGTTGAAAGAAGTGGCGATGAAGGGTGGATTCCTTTCAGGTTCAAGGATGACGTGGTGACCATCGGTGCAGGAAACAGTTCGTAAGAAAACCCTAGGACCCCTCCATCGCCGCTCCTCCACTCCCCCTCCACTATATAAAAGGCGAAGCGAGGCGACAGGAGCGGGGTCATCGGAAGGCGTCTTCGTACACCCTTCCTTTCTCTTTACTCTTCCCTGTTCTCTCTCTTTCTCTGCACCCCTCGATCCTTCGATCTCGTTTGCGATCTCCTCGTTTTCGCCGCGAAGATGAGAGAGTGCATCTCGATCCACATTGGCCAGGCCGGTATCCAGGTCGGGAATGCGTGCTGGGAACTTTACTGCCTCGAGCATGGCATCCAGGTTCGGTCTCTCCCCTTGATCTCTCCGATCTGTATTTGTTTACCTCATTTTTGTGGGGTTTTTTTTTTTTTTTTTTTTTTTTTTTTTTTCAGTAGGCCTGCTTGTAGATTGTCGAAATGTTTGTTTTGCTGAAGTTTTGTGATTTTTGGTTCATTTGTGGTTAGATCTGCGTTTTTCCGCTTAGAACCTGTTTGATCTGTGCAATGTGGGTTGTGATTTTGAATAGATCTCTTACGGATCTAGAGTTTTATAAGCATTATGATAGCTGGATCTGGAGGTACTAGCTCTGTTTGCGCTTAGTTTGCTTTATCGAACTTTTATGTGGTAGATCTAGTTGTTTACACTGAAGGTTCGGCAGATCTCTGTAATGTGGGATTCTACTTTTGGATAGCCTCTGTGATTTTGAATAGATCTGTTTCTTATAATGCGGATCTAGGGATTTATATGCATTATGATCGCTGGATCTGGTGGTACTCGCTTCGTTTTCGCTTAGTTTTGCTTAATCGGACTTATTTGTGGTAGATCTAGTTGTTTATAGTAAAGGTTTGGCAGATCTGTGTGATGTGGGATTCTAGTGTTGGATAACCTGTGTTGTGATGGTATTTTTCTTTTTATCGTATAGATCTAGAGTTTAATATGCAGTGTGCCTGATGGATCTGTGTGCCGGGGCTTCTCGATCATTGGCTAATGTTTATATAGTGACTATTTTATTTTATCATTCAGATCTAATATTTATTATACGGTCTTGTTGATGGATCTGCCAAAATAACTGTTATTTTAGTGTAATGTTATTGCTCTCGGTTAGATCTATGTAGATAAAGTTGTGTCCGTCAATTGCTATTTATATCTGATATACCATTTTTAATGCATGGACTACATAATATATTGGAAATTAGGTTAGTCCTGATGTTGAGAATGCAATTATTCTACATTTGAGAATTTTTAATGAAAACTATGCTTCAAAAACAACTGACCGGAAATCTCTAGTGGTTACTTATGTAGGAATACCGAAATAGTCAGCTTTAGTTTTGATATATTTATGCTGACTATGACATAATGTATGTTATACTTACATTTAAAGGAGAATATTCTTCCTCTTATGTAAAATTCATGCTTTGATTTTTCACTAATACCGCAATTGTTCTTCTACTCTTCATCTTAATATAAATAATTTGGCTAGCAATGTAAATGTCACTTAATTATCTATACTATTTTATGCTGCTATGCAATTTTATTCATTGTTATTCCTCCAAAAATTTGGGGTATTTTACTTGTGCTTTTGCTGCTTTGAATTTAATAACATGGCATCCTTCTGCAGCCTGATGGCCAAATGCCCGGTGACAAGACTGTTGGTGGAGGTGATGATGCATTCAACACCTTCTTCAGTGAGACTGGTGCTGGAAAGCATGTTCCCCGTGCTGTGTTTGTTGATCTTGAGCCCACTGTGATTGATGAAGTGAGGACTGGAACCTACCGCCAGCTGTTCCACCCTGAGCAGCTCATTAGCGGAAAGGAGGATGCGGCCAACAACTTTGCCCGTGGCCACTACACCAGTAATTTTATTGCCCATCCTTCCTATTCTTCTCATGGTAATTCTATTTAGTATATTAACATTTATTCCCTCTGTTATTGCAGTTGGCAAAGAGATTGTTGATCTCTGCCTTGACCGCATCAGGAAGCTGGCCGACAACTGCACCGGCCTCCAAGGCTTTCTTGTGTTCAATGCTGTTGGTGGAGGCACTGGCTCAGGCCTTGGCTCCCTCCTCCTTGAGCGTCTCTCTGTGGACTACGGCAAGAAGTCGAAGCTGGGTTTCACTGTGTATCCCTCTCCTCAGGTCTCCACCTCTGTTGTTGAGCCTTACAACAGCGTCCTCTCCACCCACTCCCTTCTTGAGCACACTGATGTTGCCGTCCTCCTTGACAATGAGGCTATCTATGACATCTGTAGGCGCTCTCTTGACATTGAACGCCCCACCTACACCAACCTCAACCGCCTTGTGTCTCAGGTTTGTTTTTCTTCTTTTCATGATTTAAGCCTCGTCTGCAAAAATTGCTTCATGGGTTACTTAAATCTGATCTCATGTTTTTCCAGGTGATTTCATCTTTGACTGCCTCATTGAGGTTTGATGGTGCCCTCAATGTTGATGTCACGGAGTTTCAGACAAACCTGGTCCCTTATCCTAGAATTCACTTCATGCTTTCCTCGTATGCTCCTGTCATCTCTGCCGAGAAGGCCTACCATGAGCAGCTCTCTGTTGCTGAAATTACTAACAGTGCCTTTGAGCCTTCTTCCATGATGGCGAAGTGCGACCCCCGCCACGGCAAGTACATGGCCTGCTGCCTCATGTACCGTGGTGATGTTGTCCCCAAGGATGTGAATGCGGCTGTGGCCACCATCAAGACCAAGCGCACCATCCAGTTTGTCGATTGGTGCCCGACTGGCTTCAAGTGCGGCATCAACTACCAGCCGCCAACTGTTGTACCAGGTGGTGATCTTGCCAAGGTGCAGAGGGCTGTGTGCATGATATCCAACTCTACTAGCGTTGCTGAGGTGTTCTCCCGCATCGACCACAAGTTTGATCTCATGTATGCTAAGCGCGCCTTTGTTCACTGGTATGTGGGTGAGGGCATGGAAGAGGGGGAGTTCTCCGAGGCCCGTGAGGACCTTGCTGCGCTTGAGAAGGACTATGAGGAGGTCGGCGCAGAGTCTAATGAGGGAGATGAGGGTGATGATGGCGACGATTACTAAGTAGCTGTTGTTTTATCTTTCCATCTCTGGGTCTGCTGTGTGTAGTTTCAGCAGTGTCTGCATTATCTGCTTATGTTGTTGTTTGCTTGTTAATGTTCTGCCAGTGCCAGTCTTCGATGAACCTCCCAAACAGCTTTAGATGCCGTGCCTCTTTCAAGTATGCTTTCTCTGTGCCTCTTTCAAGTATGCTCTCTCTGTGAACCTTATCTCTAAAATGTTGCTGTGCCCTTGCAAGTGTGCTCTCTGGATGTTTCGCATCTTGTTATTGAGTTTGAACTCTGTTTGTCATCTTTGTTCCTATATGCTATATTTTCACAGCTCGGGCTCCGACATTAGATATTTTTTTTTTATTGTTGTCTTGTTGGTTTAGAGCGATGATTGTTGAACTATAGTGATAATCTCTGCTCAGGTCTTTTCATGATGTTTCCAACAGAGCATTGGCCCCTACTAAGTAAAAAATTGTAGATTGCTGGCTCGTCTCAGAACTGTCACCAGGCGATTAGATTGAAAGAGAACCATTAAAGTTTGATTGCAAGTAGATTGCTGGTCGTAATACAGAGAGCCTATTGCTGTAAAAATGTTCCCTCCAACCCATTTAATCTTCATACCAAACAAACCTAGGGACCGTTTTGGAGCTACCTATCATGCCCCCCCATTCCCCCTTTCTTCTTATTTTTCGAGAGAGATTTCTCTCTATCTTATGATAATTACAACCAAAAAATCACAGAGCTAATTTGACAGGCGTCAATGCGAAGTACTCATCTAAGGAGGGTTTCTGAGCATTTAGGTTGCCTACGTTAGGCACTATCAGAAAATGAAAACAAAAAAAAGAAAGAAAAGAAAACGGCATCATGCATACAAGGCCCAATGTAATTCACCAATAGGAAGGCCCGATGCCGGCCTACTCATGGGCCAGACGATGCAAAATTCTGTCACAAAATTGCTTTCGTTGAGAGTCGAACTCAAGAATGTAATTCACCAATAGGAAGGCCCGATGCCGGCCTACTGGGCCATGTCACAAAATTGCTTTCGTTGAGAGTCGAACTCAAGACCTCCCGCTTACTAAACGGGTGCTCTAACCAACTGAGCTACGAAAGCCATAATATTTAAATTTCAATATTATATTTAAAAATAAATCACACTTTCAGTGAATTTAAGGGTTTAACCCTTCGATTTTTGGCCAGTATGTGAATTCCAATATCTTGCAAGGCTCCAACTATAAGATACTTTTTTGTACTGCTAAAAAAAACATATAATTTAGAGTGCGCACATATTAAGGAGTTGCAGACATGTTTTCAACACATCCATCAACCTTATTCTGAATGGTACATCAATAAATTTCACCAATCTGACAAAAATCAAACGCTCACGGGTCGCAACATGTACCTTCCAAGTTTATCCACATATTTTGGGCCTATTTTATTAGGCATTAATCAGGCACCATTTTGTTTTATTCGGAGACAAGGAAGAAATAAATTTTTATTTTTCTCTTTATATTCAAATATAATTTTAGATGAGAGAACAATAGTTTTTAATTTTTTAAGCATAAATTAGTATCAATCTAAAATTGATGTTTTCATCATTTTTGGGGAATAAACTCGCTTTCACTTGAAAACAAACGTATTTATATTAATATAATTTTAATTAATATATTATTTTTAAATTTAATTTAATTATTTTATTAACTAATTATTAAATTATAAAATTATTAATGCTAATTAAATTATTAATTGATAATATACATTGTTAATTATTTTACTTAATTAATATTTGTGGTTATCTAACCACATTCATGATTAATTAGTTAATTAAATAAATTAAATTATTATTAAATTAATATATTTATATTAATTAATTAGATAAAATATTATTATTTTAAAATTATAACTATTTTTATTTTTACTATTTCAATCTACCTATTCAAACATTTTTTTTCTTATTTTCAGAAATAATCTAATTTTATCTAAACATAAAATTAATTTTATTCCTATTTACTTCAAAAGTAATACCTATTTCAGGAATAAGCAATTTCCGTTTAATCCTGAATCCAGAAATGCTAATTGAAATGGTTGTTAATTCTAAGTTTCTAACAAACTGGCGAGTGGCCTAGTGCAAAGGAGTCTGGTTATCTTAATTTATGCTATTATTTTCAAAAAATAATAAAATAAAAAAATAAAATAAAATTTAAAGCTTAAAAATAGAATATTCAATTTAGAACTTTAAGTTCTATATATAAAAAAAAAAGACTTATTGCAAATATTATAATATAATATTTCTTTCAATAATTCCATATGTTATACTAGGACTAAATAAACCATAAATAATATGTGGCCTTTGGTGTGCGAGTGAGGCATCACTATTTAGATGTTGACAAAGCAGGTCTTTCATTTGAACTTTATTAAACACTGTTTGGTGAAACAAATGGACGATTACAATATGTTCTAGGCCACTGTATTTTAGGTTTTTGTTGGGTTGGCATTTATTAAGCTTTGGTCCAACATTATTGAATGATGTTGACTTTTTAAATCGAAATGATTCAATTTGATACCATGTAAAATAATTATTTTTTAAATCAGTAAACAGGAAAATTAGGTGTACATGATTTTTAGGCATCCAGAAAGGCCTTTAGCGGGATATTCATTAGCAAATCAAACTCATACTGACACGTAGACAATATGCCTACTTTTATAACAGTTCTTGTGCGTAAACTGGGACAAATCTCTTCACTTTCCAATTCTTGGCATGCCCTAGCATGTAGGGCAGTCAACCAACATGAGCAAGTTGGGGCGCAACCCCCTTCGTTTATTAAAGGAGCAATTTCTTACATACCTCTACAAATTTTTCTGTTTTCATATTTACCTCTCTTAGAAGGCTAATATTAAAACTATCATTCTTACGTTCCAACTTCTTTCCAAAATACCCCTGAAGTTAAACTCTGTTAGTGTACCGTTTGAAACTGCCGTTATCTGTGTGTAATTACTATTTTGCCCTTTCAAATATACCCTAAATCCTAAAACTTTAAACCCCTAAACCCTAAAACCCTAAACTCTAAACCCTAAACCCTAAAACCCTAAACCCTAAAACCCTAAAAAACCCAAAACCCAAAACCCTAAAACCTAAACCCTAAAACCCTAAAAAATTCTAAACCCTAAACCCCAAACCCGGGCAAAATAGGTATATCTGATAGTTTTCAACTCCGATTATTATTTAACTCTAATTTAACCCTAGTTAACTTAACAAAGGGAAACGGTGGGGGTATTTTTAATAACGGTGGAACGTATGAAGGGTATATTGGAAAGAAAAAAATAAGAGGGATAAATCAGATATTTCTTCATATTTCAGGGATACATAGGCAATTATCCCTTTATTAAATGAGCTAAATATAAATTAATTTATTAAAATATTGAACTGAAAAATTTAATTTGAATTTTGCTCGTTTATTAGCGAGTCGAACAAAAATTGATTCGTAAATAGCAAGTTAGATTGCTAACTCTACTACTAGATATAATTTTTTTTTAAAAAAAATTAAAATTAGAATCTTAATCTAAAAATTAAAATTTATAAAATATATTTTTATTATATTTGAGTCCATCTAAAATTTTAATATATATATAAAATTAGACTGGAATACTATCAATAGCACCTAGCCATTGGTGCTATTAAATTTTTAGTCTTTGGATTAAAAGATGCATGGTTATGATGATAATGGTTTTCTAAGATTTACTAGGTGGTTGGTTGAATAGTAAAAATTTTAAGGGACCACTATATATATATAGAGTTAGGCTGAAATACTATTAATAATACTAAGTCATTGGCGTTATTAAGTTTTTAACCCTTAAATTAAAAGATGTATAGTTGAGATGATAGTGGGCCATTTGTGTTTAATAGTTAGTTGGAAAAATAGTAAAATCTACTCTCTCTCTCTCTCTCTCTCTCTCTCTCTCTATATATATATATATATATATATATATATATATATATATATATATATATATATATTCAAGCTATATATATACGATTTATTAGGATTTCAAAATAAAAAATTTAATTTATATTCAACTCATTTATCCAACCAGCCAATTAATTTTTAACTCATTTTGAATCGAACATAACTGGACTCATGAACAACTAGCTGGATTAGAGCCCTACTAGCACGTATCATTTAGCTGCATTTGGTTCGGATATAAGCGAAAAATAATTATTTTCGAAATAGATATAAATGTGAGAACTAGCTGGAACTATTGTAAAAATGTGTTTGGTTGGGTATTACATTAGTATTAGATATAAAAGAATTTGTATTTGGTGTGATAATGGAGAATAAAAGGAATAGAGAGTAGTAATTATATAAAATAACAAAATTACCCTCAACCATAATAGTTTTTTAATATAAATAAAAATTTTACTGGTATAATTTTAAATATTTAGTTTAAAATACTTATTAAAAAAAAATTTATTAAAATTTATATTTTACTTGAATATAAAAAAATATATTAAAAAATTTTAAAATTTTAAAACTTTATAAATTTTTAAAAATTAAAAATTTTGTAAATAAAAATTGGTATAAATTTTAAAATTTTAAAAATTTAGCATAAATTTATTAAAAATTAAAGTTAAAAATTTAAAAATTTATATAAATTTTAAAATTATAAAATTAATAAATTTAAAAATTTTATAAATTTTTAAATTTATAAAAAATTAAAGTTAAAAATTTTAAAAGCCATAAAAATTTAAAAATTTATAAATGTTAAAAATTTTAATTTTAATTGACTCAAAAATTACAAAAAAATTTAATTTTTAAATTTGTATAAATTTAATTTTTTTTAAAAAAAATTGTATAAATTTAAAGATTTTAAAATTAATAAATTTTTTTAAAAAATAAATTTTTAGATTTATTTAAAAGTAAAATAAAAAATGTTAAAATTTGTAAAATAAAAAAAAATTAAATTTTCAATTTTATAAATTTAAATATTTTAAAATTTAAAAAATTTTAATTTAAAAAAATTAAAGGAAAAAAAAGAAAGAGGTGGAAGAAGGTTGGGTACGGAACAGCTGTTCCCCCTCCCTTCTTTTTGATTGGGAATAAGATGGGGATACCCTTTATCCCCATTATAAAGGAAGCCAAAAAATATTCTAGGGATAGGTATGAAATACGGAACTAGAGGAAAAAGCGTTTGGGATGGTTTCAAGGATAAGAGATTTTGTGTTTGGTATGAGAATTAGGAATAAGAAGAATAAAGAGTATTAATTGGAGTAAATTATCTTTTTGCCCTCAACTTTATTATGTAATAATGAGATGAGAGATGGTACCTCGGTAGACGTAGAAGATTATTTAAAGAAAAAATAAGAGGGTGATTAAAAAAAGTGAGAACAGTAATTACAACTTATTCTAGTTGTACTAGAACAAGTTATACCGATTGATTCCAAATACGTTTGGTAAATCAAAAAAAATATTCCTATTATTGTTGGTTCTAGTCCTGAATCAAACAACCCCTTAAGTAGATAAAAGAGAACAGCATCTCCACTGAGCATCCGTGGACTGTATAGCCCAAAGATAGGTTTAACCAGTGGCACGGATTAGATGAGATAAAAAGTTGCATGGGATGATTCCCACAGTACTGTGTCCACTTAAAATGAGAGCCTCTCCTTTTGGGTTCTCTTGGGGACGCGTGGACCATTCATTTGTCTGTGATTTTTTTTTTTTTTTTTTTTTTTTTTTTTTTTTTTTTTTTTTTTAATATTGTTGTTGTTGAGGTTGAAAGACCATTCATTTGTCAAATTATGATCTCACACACTCTTTTGGTTCCCCAAAAAAACTTACCTAAAACCCACATATGGGACTAATTCCAACCCATATCAATTTAAAACTTTTTTTGAGATAGGACATACTATTTTATATCAAATCAAATAATGTGGTGTGTTGGATCAAGATTCTTTTCTTTAAAAAAAATTTAAGGGCGAAGACAAAATTTGAAATTAATGCATACCTATTTCATTATTTCTGATTTAAGATATGTCATGATTGATTTGATGTTTGATCAAGTTATTATTTACCAAGTGATAATAATTTGTGGCTAGTACAAAGTGTATATATTGTTCATCTTAAGTCATACTGGTGATAGTTTATTAGATATTTTATATTTGATCTATCGGAAAAATTATCTTAACCTAAAATAATAGCTCAAGAACCGTATGTGTGTGTATATATACTGTCCCTTTGTGAATATAAATGACTTTTGTGATTAACTAACCGTACGTATCTCTTGATCTTATACCTAAAAATGAATGTTTCTGTCATCTAATTCATATCACCAACCATCTCATTTTCTTCAGGTCAAGGCTGCAATTATCTATAGTTCCAAGATTCTCTCTTGAGACCTCAAAATCAAAATCTTTATGGCATATTGATCATCTTTTGTTAGATGTGACTCAAAATCAGAATCGTTTCGATATTATGATTTAGGTTCGTCGATGGCTTCGCGGTGCGACTAGAAATTTTGTGGATATCTGTGGTGGAAGCGAAGGGTACGGATTCGATCCACTAAGAAAAAATCCTAATTTCTCTTTTATTTGCCGTAGAGTAAGATCGAGCGATTGTACGTTGTATGAAGCAGAACTCTTGTATTCCCTCTTTTCTACATAGTGAAATCTTTCCTCTTTCGCCCGTAATTTTTTCCCCGCAAAAAATTTTTCACGTAAATATGTGTGTTAATTCTCTGTCGTGTAATTTTGATTTTACTTTTCTATCGTGATCGACAATTGATTTTGTTTAGTTTGTGCGCTCGTTACTAACACTTCAACCAGCTATATATGTTTTCTAATTTGAGTTGATCGTTAGGTCAATAATATGACTCCATTCTCACAGCTAGGGCTATCCTTTGATCGGCGGTGCATGCAATCCATCCTGCGATTTAGGGCCCGGTCGGGGTTTCCTCAGACCCAATCCAACAAATCTATGTACCCTAGGGTTAAGCCTAATCCGATAAATGATATCTAAATCTATGGCGGTTTAGACCCGACCTGAGTCCGATCGTTTTTGGTGCTTACATATTTTGAGCCCGAAAAAGATGATCGTCATGCTCTCGTCATTTTTGCGGATCCACTCACTAACCTGATGGGCAAACACGATTTGATCCACTTGTATTTCTAGTTGGACTGTGAATTGCATGCGGGTCAATATATCCGCGTGGCTAGATCTTGAAGGGAGCAGTGTTACATTCCAAATACGATCAAACAATCATGCTTCTCCATAGTGGACCCAACCATGGCTTTATCAATGTGGTCCAATGTAGTGTACTGGTTTTGGATAACTTGAAAAGGCGCAGATTTGATCAAGTTTAAAATGTGATTAAGAGAGTTTAGAGTGACTTTAGACCGAATCAAAACGTGTTCGGATTAAAATAGAGTTGAAAAAGTCGAAGTCTGAGCTTCAGACTGAATTCGGACGTCCAGTTTGACTTTCATCGATGGGTAGGGAGATCAAGGCAATCTCGAACTATACTAGGAAACCAGAACATGTGTCCGGCACTCGAATGTGAGCCTAATTGCAAGAACGAACCAATTTTTGAAAGAACGAACCAATTTTTGAAGATTTGTGTTCGCTAGTCTTGAAAACGAGCTATTTGCGAACGTGAGCCTAATTGCAAGTGACTGTAAACAATTAAAAGCATTTTTAAGTAGATTAGTATGCATCGAATAAATTTGGTGGCCTCTCATATCTAGTATAATTAAAGGCTAAAAAAATATATAAACACTACTTTGAATTGCATCTGAAAATTAAATTATAAATATAATGAAAGGTAAAAAATAATATAATAGTTTAGTCGGTTATGTTATTGTTATTTTCTCGTATAATTCTTATGTATACATTAATTTTGATTAGAATATTTTGATTTGTATAAATTGTGACGTCTTGAAAGGATAGAAAAATTTTTATTCGTTCGACAGTTCGACGGTTCGACGGATCTGTGAATGTGCTCGATAAAATTTTTGTTGCGGACTCGAGACGTGACATCCATGGGGACCATTGACACGTTTCTTTGTGTCTGATAGCAAACATGGAGATGAACCATGTCAATAATTGTTCGATTTAAATGTAGCCAGAGGGGGGGGGTGATGTAACAAAATTTGTTGTCTAATGTTTATTGAACAAAATAGTTTGATTCTTGCTTCTTATGGAATGAATTAATATAATGTTTTTAGTGATCAGGACCCTTGTCCAATCCGGGCCCAAATTCCAGTATTATCTATGCGATTTAATTATCGAAATTTGATTTACAATTTTTTTTTTCTTTTTTTCCTTTTTAACAGTTACGTATAGGCTTTTAAAATACTAAATATGCATTTAATAAATATAGTATAACTAAAATTATATCTCCGCATTGAAATACTTTATCATTATTCGCTATAAGATCAAATTTCACATTTACTGCATGGGATTGGTCCCTTGCCTTTGGTAGATTCTTTGTACTAAATTAATTTAAAAAGGAAGAGAGGTAAAATGTTTCATTCTCCATTTTTTTTTTTTCCTTTTTATTTTATTTTAGGAAATAAAGTAAATGCAAACAATGCGTGCTATAAATCATGTAGGCCTCAACCGAAATGTTCCCACATGAACACAAACAACAACAATCCATCTCCTTCTTTAACACACATCCATCTTTCACCACTCCCACAAAGAAGAGACGAGAACACTGCAATGGAGGTGGAGGGAAAGACCAAATGCATGGAGGAAACCTGCGATATCGACGTCGACGTCGACGGTCTCCAGCATAAGCCCGAACTCGACGACGATGGTCGGCCTAAAAGAAGAGGTACTGATGCATTTCCTATGCTTCCTTTTCTATGATCAGAGACTGTAAACTTACAGAAAGATAATGAGATGTGTTTTTTTTTTTTTTTTTTCTTTTTTTTTTGTATATGGGAACTTTGTAGGGACTTTGGTGACAGCAAGTGCACACATAATAACTGCTGTGATTGGGTCAGGAGTGCTATCTCTGGCTTGGGCAGTTGCTCAGTTGGGTTGGGTGGTTGGGCCTGCAGTTTTAGTTGCTTTCTCTCTCGTCACTTGGTTCTGCTCCAGCCTCCTTGCTGATTGTTACAGATCCCCCGACCCGGTCCATGGCAAAAGGAACCACACTTATAGAGATGCTGTGAGAGCTAACCTAGGTACTCATATAAAAATCTCAAGTTCTAGTTACGAGACGAGCGCACAAACAAAAACGAAATCAAACCATATTGGAAATATGAAATCTAGACGATTTTCAATTTCGAACCACATTTAACTGTTCTCGTTTTGGTATCGTCGCTGGTTTTCTTTTGGTTTCGAAACACAAATTTCACACAATAAGATGTTTGTTTGGAAATTAGAAATAAGAACTCGATAGTTCCTTCTTTTTGTTTTTGTTTCTTAATGTTTAGTAGTTGTCGTTACGCATCAAGCTATCCAAAAGCCTCCGATTCTACAGCTTTTATGTTTTTCTTAAAATGGTGAAGGAAAGGCAAATCCAAATGAGGCCTAATTCTCCAAAATTCACATGCTTTGATTGGTTTTTTTAATTTTTTTTTACTCTTTTCTCTCTTTAGGAGGTGTGAAGTGCAGATTATGTGCACTGGCCCAATGTGTGAATCTGATTGGAGTGACAGTTGGCTACACAATAACAACAGCCATCAGTATGGGGTGAGCAACAAATACAATCCACATGAATGAAAAACTTAATTACACCTACATATCTTACATGGAAAAAGAAAAAAGAACACCTACATGCAGGCTTATACATATCACACTTTTGATCTTCTTCTTTTCGATGCGATCAGGGCGGTCAAAAGGTCCAACTGCTTCCATCGCAACGGTCACGATGCGGTTTGCGACGATTCCAACACTATCAACATGATCATCTTTGCAGCAATTCAGATAGTATTGTCTCAGTTGCCAAACTTCCACAAGTTATGGTGGTTGTCTTTACTAGCAGCTGTTATGTCTCTTACATACTCTTCTATTGGCCTTGGGCTGTCCATTGCCAAAATAGCAGGTTCTCCTCATAAGCCCAAAAAATAACAGTTTTACATGTATGTTAGATAATATATCGATCAAACTTACAAATAAGTGAAATTTTGACATGCATGTTAAAGATTGCGGATATATAATTTGTATCTGGATTTTACAATAGCATTTATATTGTATCTTAAAACTCTTTGTTTTGAATTGTAGAAAGGGAGAATGTGAGGACCACACTCACAGGAGTAACAGTAGGAATAGATGTATCTGCAAGTGAGAAGGTGTGGAGAACCTTTCAGTCCCTTGGGAACATAGCCTTTGCCTATTCTTATTCCAATGTACTTATTGAAATTCAGGTAAAAGATAAGATTGCCATTTATTGTAGAGAATTTGCGTTTAATGTGCCCATATTCCTACGTTGAAATAAACTGTTTCTCTGAGAAAGCTTATCCTAATGTAAGTGCAATCATATTTGTCCATGAATTAATGTACATGAATATGAAGAGACTTTTACTATATTTGGAACTCCACAAAGAAAACAAGTGTCAGAGATCATTTTCATTAACAAACAAGAAAAGATGTTTCCTAAGTTATTAGATTATGCCCATTTAAGAAGAATAAACATGTACAGAGAGTGTAAAGAGCAAGGATCATCTTAGCATAAAAGGAATCAAAAATAAAACCTGTCATTGTGAAAACTAACCTACAAATGCACTTTATGCAATTCATGGACCTTTTATGCCTTCTTTTCTTCTTCCTTTTATAATAATAATAATTATTATTATCATTCTTTTTTCTTTTTTCGCTTAGTGCAGTAAAGTGGGTCAAAAACAGAATTAGAGCCTCTAAGAAAAAATTAGTTAAATGTAACAAATAAAACAATTAAGTGGGTAAAACACAAATATTAAAGTTTCTATATCGTTTTTCTTTTAGACTTACACTCAACGTACCATTTGATTCCACAATGGTCAACAATGGGCAGATCAAAATTTCTACATTATTTTATTTTATTTTTATTTTTATTTTTTTTTGGGTTAGGACACATTGAAATCGAGTCCACCAGAGAACCAGGTGATGAAGAAGGCCTCCTTCATTGGTGTCTCCACCACAACTCTCTTTTACATGTTGTGTGGTATTTTAGGTTATGCTGCTTTTGGGAGCCATGCACCTGGTAACTTCCTCACCGGATTCGGCTTCTACGATCCCTTCTGGCTTATTGACATTGGCAACATCTGCATTGTCATCCACCTAATTGGAGCTTACCAGGTATGTTTTCTCAACTTAGAATAAGAAAAAGCATTTCGCAACAAACTACACATGACATTTCCGACTGCGCCCCCAAGGTATTTTGCCAACCAATTTATCAGTTCGTCGAGGGCTGGATCCGCAGACGGTGGCCTGACAACGCCTTCTTTACGACGGAGCATGTCGTTAGCCTTCCCGTAGTGGGCGACTTTCCCTTCAGCTTGTTCCGCTTGATCTGGCGGACGCTGTACGTGATCCTAACCGTGCTGGTGGCGTCCATCTTCCCCTTCTTCAACGACTTCCTCAGCCTCATCGGTGCCCTCTCCTTCTGGCCGCTCACGGTGTACTTCCCTGTCGAGATGTACATGGCGAAGGCCCAGATACGGAAGTTCACCGTTACGTGGACATGGCTGAACATTCTGAGCTTGGCTTGCCTTGCGGTGTCGCTTGTTGCAGCGTGCGGATCCATTCAGGGACTCATTCACGACGTCGGGAATTATAGGCCGTTTAGGGTTTAAACGGAGAAGAGGAAATGATTTGGACTGTATAATTAGAACGAAATCAGGATTGGCATGAATAAAATTGAATACAAACAGTGTATTTGTATTTTGGAGAGCTAATAAATAATCTACAGTTCTAAACATTTGCAATGGCTATACTACCCAAATAGGCCTGTATAGTTCTATCCTTTTCCAATGATGCTTAATGACACACGCATACATTTCCTTATGAGGCAGACATCCTATCACAAAACAAAGAAAAAGTATAAAATAAATAAATAATCACCTAAAACCATATTCAACAACCACAAATTCTGATCTGGTATAACTGCATTATCAGCTTTCACCAGAACATGTCATGTCATGGTCACCATACCTGATTCACAACATTTGCAAGAATACTAATTCACCAATTAAAGAAGAAAAACCTCTACATACAGTGTAATCACCCTTTTGCATGTTGTTTTCCAGGTTCACTTGCGCAAAAGCAATGTGTTCAATTATACTAGGTTTCCAAAGCCCATGTTCTTCTACATAGAGACAGCATACTAAGCTCTAATAACACAAAGCAAACATCTAAACATTAGCCAAAGAAACCAGAAGTTGCATTCAAAACTAAAACCATCATCTATAATCCCACAACTACTTCAGGAAAACAAAAAACATGGAATCACTACAGCAACTATCCAACGCTAAATCAAAATTTCAATTTTTTTAAAAAAGCCATAGCTGTAACTCTTCCTTGAGCATCTGTTCTTCTTCAACGGTACTGAAATGCGGAAGAGACAACCATAAATTTGTATTAAGGTAAACATGAAATATTTAACCAAAGATATTTGTCATATTTTGACACGCAGTAAAGAACTAAGAAGTGCTAAGTGAAAATTTATGGTACCTTAACGAAGCCAATGTTCTTGGCGTTGCTGCGGAAGCACTGTCTGCAGCACATGAGGCCATGCTTCCGAATCAAACCATGTGGGTTGCCGCATACACGGCTGCCAAGTATAAACAAAAAAACTCATTAAAGGAATACAAAGAAAAAAAAAGGATAGAAAGACAGCATCAAAAATTTTGAACTAACAAAACAAGAATATGTTAAATAATACAACATGACAGTACCAAAAGGAATTCAACAAATTGCTTAATTTACTTGGAAAAATAGAAACAATGAATAGCAATCCTTCTGCGTAAATTACATCTTGTTGAATTCAAAAAAAAAAAAAAAAAAAAAAATCCAATCCATTAGTTTAGCTGATCATCATTGTTCATGTACAGGGCTTATAACACTTATCAATTTCAGTCTTTCACCACACAAGCAGTATCAGATGTCTTGTTGATGCCTAGTTACTATCCTACACCTCTTTTGGCTAAGGAAATGTTCTTTTCTGGAATTGAATTCGTTCTTAATGAATTTCTGAATTGTTGTTATTATTGGTTAAGCTTGCAAACTTACCTGATGAATAAAAATCAAAGAAAAAAAAAAAAAGGTTACCTATTTTTTTATTTGCCAAACAAATAGCATGAAAACAGAAAAATAAAACTGTAATCTATGTTGAATACTGAATAACATCTCCCTAAGATCCTGATGCTTCGTTATCAACTTAAAACTAAAAAATTACAAGTATTTAATAGTTCTGACTAGGAAGCACCCAAATACTCATTAAAATCCTACAAGGAACTTCGCTAATGAATTACTGGTCGAAGTAGACCTAACACAAAAAGGCAAATCCACATCAACAAAGCAATATAGTTTCAAATTAACATACTGTTATTATTTATCTCCTACACTGGACAGAAACCTCAATATTGCTAAAAAAAGTTCTTTTTTTTCTATACAACAACGAGTACAGTTGTTAAGACCGGGCATTGTTAAACTCTAAAGCCAACAAATTCACCAAGTTCGAAACAATTAGCTACGAACGGGGAGATGAAAACTCATGAACAAAACCAATCCCCTCTCTATATTGATTCACAACTATAATCGATGGAACAGCAGCAATATACATATATACAGGGATAGAATCGCAGCATTACATTAAAAACATGATTGAAAATCATATTCTCGATCAAATCACGGCTTAACTAAAACAATTTCCACCAAAAAGACGCACTACTCAGTAAAATCGAGCAAAAACGATGAAGAGAGTAAGGCGATGATCCTCTTTACCAAACCCTAGATCCGGGGCCGTAGTTCTTCGGATGAGAGCTCCACACGTTGGAGTGACCCATTCCCTCAGCGTTGATCAGAGCAGCAGGGAAAACCCTAGTTTTCGATCGAGAACGAGGGCTCGAGAGGCGTCGTTGGGGATGGCGAAGTGAATTGATCGAGAGAGATGAGTCGGAAAACCCGTCCTATTTATATTGTTTTGCGTCAACGTTAGTAATGGGCCGGGCCGGGCTGGTCCGGGCCGGGTTATTTCCAAGGCCCGGTTCGAAAGGATAATGCAATTAGCCTTGGGCCCAGGTTCATTTTCTTAACTTAGGCTCAGGCTCTTTCTTACAAGGAAATCATAATGAATCATAAAAAATAGTAAGGTTTTTTGAATGATGGAATTGAGGAAAATGAATGAAAAATCCATCGAATTAAGTGATCTGTGTGTAAATAATCATGGTGTTCACATATTTTCAGAATGACCGAAAAATTAACCAATTTCATCATATGGCAAACAACACAGAGGAACTCTCAGGAAGGAATGTGGCACAAGAATTTTATCTAAACATTCGGATAGGAAACAACTGAAAACATAATCAAGCTTAGTTTTCTGCATTAAGAAAATTGTACATACGCAATGTGTACAGAGACTTCATAAAGCACAACTGAGAACAAACCTGAGATTAAACAGAATCTAAACCATCTTTCATACTGAGAGGGAGAGAGAAATGTAACACTAATTAAGAAAAGAACAGCACAAAGCTGTTCATTCACATTCACCAGAAATCTTCACGAAAACAGACATCATGTAAAACTAATACAACAATTAAAACTAAGAAATTAGTTCAGAACCTAGCAGAGTCAGATATATCCTAAAGCAATTAGGCCAACGACATTCGATCTAATGTTTATGGTGAAGCAACTAAATTCCTTATCCTGCTCGATCGCCGAACCGGGGTCATCGCCTCCTCATCACCATTTCCCTAACATAAACAAGGTAAGAAAACAACCAGAAGTTAATAATCTTCTAAATATAAAGATTATAAACAAGCATCAGGTCGAGGAACAAAAAGAAATAACAATTACTTACTTTCTTACAAGAGATTTTCTCGTAAGTGGTGAAACTCCCAAAGGAAGAGGAAGTGGAAACCGCGGACTCCCTCCTCAATCTTTTCTCACTGCTCAAAGCCTCTTCCTCCTCGACTTTCCTAGACCTCTGGCGACCATACGATGAGGTGCTGTTGTTCAAGCTAGTGCTCAACTCCGAAGGACCTGAATCACCCATCATCTCCGTATAAATGAGCGAGTTTTGATAAGGAGATCCCTTGTGGTGTAGATAGTTCTCATTACTACCTGAAACTGATTTAGCAATGACCACCTTCGGACTTGGGCTCTCAGTTGCAACAATGAGAGCTTGTTTCCTCTTCATACGCAAAAAGATCAAGGCGGCGACAAGAGATACAATAAGAAAAGCAAATCCTGCGGCCTTCTGCTTCGAAATCTTATGCTCCAAACCATTCTGCATTATTTCTTCCAACTTCAGACCATGAGAGGTTTGATGCTCCTCAATGTTACCATTGCTATTCACACCGAAACCATCATAATCATTAAGAACAGTGCCGGTGAGAGGCAAATTACATTCAGCTTCATCTTTTTGAATCTCCACTTCTTGTGGCTGGGATTCAATGTATTCACTCTTTATCTGAACCTCCGCTTCGTTTCCGCTGAAACTCCCCTCTTCTGCCACTTCTTTCATACCATCTTCACTCAGCTCTTCACGGACTTCCATCTCGATCTCAAGTTCCGTCATATTATCTTCCTTCACTTCTTCCACTACTACTACATCAATCTCTACTCTCACTGCCTCGTTCTCTGCATGAACTATCTCCTGACCTTCCCGAACCTCAACTTCACCGCTTTTCTCCTCTTCGTATTCTATAACAGGTTCTTTCTCAATGTCCTCACCGGCAACTAGCTTCGCTCCACAATTTTCCCTCCTTGTTTCTTCTTGGATTGTATTTTTTTCCATATACTTCTGATCTACATCAACAGCCTGATCCACAGCTAAAGCAGTCAAATTCGCCGCATAAGACGGACTTACTTCTTCTTTATGAAAAGTACGCATACTAGAGTACGCGAAAGATTTGATCGACCAATCCCCCACCCTACTAGCCAAATCTGTGAGATACAACCCAGAAACCACAATGTTGTCTACACCATGCAGCTCTCGAAATGTCGCAAAAGTTGGTGCTTTCAATATGGAAGAAGAGGAGATTATAGGAGAATCTGACAACGGAACACAAAGGCATGCTATGAACAGGACCAGAACAAGAGGAGCACATCTGAGATGTAAAGAAAGCCGAGAGTTAACACGGTTGCTACGCAAATTGGGTAAACATTCTGATTTGGATACGTCGGCTCCATTAATACATTCTTCAGCTTCTACTTCAGAGAAGAACTCTTCCGCAGAAGTTTTCTCTCGAGAAGAAGATTCATCTTCCTCCGCATTTTCACTGCTTTCCTCACAACTTTCCGAGGAGAAGCTATCCTCAAGCCTTTTCCCCTCTACCATCTCAAATATATCACCTTCTCCGTTGAGATAGTTCTCAATGCGGGGATTCGGCTTGTAATGTAGGAACTGGGGCCTCGGGGAGAGGTAATTGGTCTTAGGGTCATAAGGAGGAAGAGAAGGATCAGCATCCAAAGGGGCAATAGTCGAAGGAGGAGAAGAAGAAGAAGAAGAAAAGGGTCGGACAAGAACAGTGTGGTGATGATTTTTGACTTCAAGATCCATTTTTTCCGGCTCGATCCCACTCGATACATCTTGGGAATGAAAACCCACCTCAGGTTTCGATCCAATCTCTTCGATAGCAACCCCTTCGAAAGAAATATTGGATACCTTCGGAGGTAAATCAGATTGGGGCACATTCTTCTCCATCGAAGGAGATTGGAACGAGTCAGAAAAAGAGGTGAAAGAAGAAGACCTGACGAGCTCGTTTCGCTCTCCGAGGATTTTCTTTCTCGGGGAAGCGGCGATGGCCTTGGATGAAGCCGAGATCGTCGGGGCCATGAAGTTCTTCGCCCCCTTCAAACACGCAGCCGTGGGAGATCTCATCTTCGCCGGCTTCGATGCGTTTGAATCCCTCTCGTTCTCTTTATGCTCAAACGAAGAGCGCAGAGACGGCGCCGCCGCTGCATCAGTTTTCAAACAAGAACTCCTCAGAGGGGAATCTGCGCAGAAACCAATCAAGCCCGATTAACATAAAAATCAGAAAAAAAAAAAAAAGGAGTTCAACAACATCCGAGAAATGGAAAGGGAACAACTTTTACCGCATGGATTGGGAGTTTTGAATGAATTGAAGTTGATGCTCTTTCTTGTTGGATTTGGGGAAGGGGATCTCGTGGCCATGGAGCGGGAGAGGGTTTTAGAACTCGCAACAAAGAGAAATGGAGCTACGTTTGAATTTGGAAGTGGGAGAGCCGTTAATGGAAACAAAATCGCTTAATGAGAAGAGCTTCGAGGAAATCTCGGAGAGTAAGGATTAGTATTTGGAAAGGTTTCTTCTTACTCGCTGTAACGGCTACTTCGCTCCTTTATATTTCGAAAATTTGGTGAAGTGACCGTTGGGCGTTGGATCGGCGGAGATCGCATCAATCCGACCGTTGAGATAATTCGACCGTTGGGGTTGCATCGTTCGGACCGAAGGATCTATCTCTTCCGTCGCCCAGATCTTCACGGACGCAGCATTGCGTGCCCTCGCATAGACATCTTTATGCGGGAGAAAAAGCTGCACTAGTTTTTCTCTCTTTTTTTTTTTTTATTAATTTATTTTTTTCTTGAAGGGTGTTTTTCCAAATTACTATTTAAGTAGAGTTTTTCTGTAAAAATATAGTTCATTAAAATCCATTAATAACTTCTACTAGCCAAAGCAAAAAAAAAAATTGATTATAATCAGTATTTTGCTTTCTAGTTCTAAATCTAGAAGTGCATTTTTTACTTTCTCAGAAGCAAAAATTTCAAATTTTTTTGGCGGCTAATATAGTTACTGCCTATGCAAATGAATAATCTGATTACTATCCAACCAATTAAATCCTAACCTGGAAACTTTGACGAGATGATGTAATTAATGATCAAGAAAAAAGAATTTTCTGAAATGGCTGGTATGCGGACATTACATTGATCATCCATAATAAACAAACATAATTTCACAGCGAAAGGGCAGAGTCTGAATACTTCAGCTCAAGATCAAAAAAAGCTTCTAAGAAATCACCCTTCAGATTTAATCACAAAACATTGATTTGAGAAAACGCAATTTTCTTCACAGAAAAAGGAAAGGAGGAATCCCTCAAGAAGAACAAAAGCTAGGTTACTTTTTTTAGCTTAAACAAGCAGTTTCTACAAGATAACAATTTCTCTGCTAACAACTATACAGAACAATTTCTCTGCTAATGTTCATAAACACCCTCTTAATGTACAAAAACTTTGCTGGCAACCAATATGGGAAGTTCTAAGTTTAAGATGAACTAAGTTAAGAGTGTAGACTCATTTCCGGATGCTCTGCCCTTGATCAAGAGATAACCCCAGCACTCATTCAATCGCATAACTGTATGGATATTGAGGTCCAACCAATTATCATTCCTGGAACTGAGGTAATTTCAGAGCATTAGGATTCAGCAGAAAATTCCTTCACAATCTGTTCCATTAAGCGCCCTTCTTATATAAGTCTGCCATTTTCTATATCTGTTCTACAAAAGGCACATTTGATTGATATGCAATCACAAAGAATTTGCATTGAAATCTCAATTGAAAGAGTGACTAAGATATAATTGTACGCACAACAAAAACAACAATGCTACGATACGTATCCTTCAACCACAACACTGTCACTGTATGCTCTAGATTGTAAATTGTTCAATCTCAACGACTTCTCTCCGAATGCCAAAAAGGAAGCCTCCTCACTCCCACTCCAAACAGGGCATACTTCCATGATAACTTTTTGTGTCAAGTTTTCGTCATAAACGTTATCTAAAAGCTTCTGCAAATTTCCATCATCCCCCCTAAAATCCAATAAAACGCTGCACAAACCCCGACTCCCACAAGCAGTAAGCACAGAACTTAGTGTTAACGTTTCAAGGACAACAACTTCAATCTCCTCAATTTCTGACTCCACTGTTATGGGTTTGTCTGCAAAAATTACTACTTTAGCTGCAGCTTCTTTAGTGAGAAAGGGAAGGCGTAATGGAGCATGTAAACCGGATGCTATGATAATATGAAGAGGTTGGTTTGCTCCAGTTTCATGTGAAGTTGGTAAGATCGAGAGTTTGGCAAAGTTGCTGGACATTATAACACCATCATATTCATGCAATAATTTTGAGTAGTATCCACCTGATTCTTCTGCTCCTCTTCCAACTCGATTTAGAATCATCCCATTGAACGAGAGAGTATACCTGTCAGTAGTATACACTATATCAAGTTGAACGCCCAAGGGAAATACAAAATAACCAAGAAGTAGCATCACTTGAACAAAATAAACATAATACAAATACAGCATGTTATATTAGACCATGCAGATTGTTAAACCTGCTATTTCTTATTGGTTCATTAAAATGGAAAGCAAAAGCGGTGAAGCTCCCACTGTGCACCATTTTGTGCATACTGTGCATGTTACATCAATGAGTCATCAGCCGTCTTTTACATCCAATTAGCAATTTAAAGATTCAACCAGTTACCTCTTTCTTAAGAAAGACTAGTATTTTGATTAGATTTACATCTCGTAAGAGGTTCTGAGTTTAACATAAGCGGAGGCTTTAGGCATGCATTACGATGTTAGGTGGTTACGGTCTAATTACGTAGGCAGTCGACGACTTTACAGTATTTACTAGGCTGCCGAAGAAATCTTGAAAATGCTATTACAATTTCTTCTTTATTTAATATCAGTTATACTTACATGACCACATTTTCGATCTTCTACATTATTTCACAAGAATCTCTGCTCTCTTTCATTTGTCTCTACTAACCATCCAAAATTACCTTTGTTTTCTCTAATAATTTATACTAAAAAGCCAACTACTTATCAGCCCTGCAAAAGAAAAGTGATGAAATGCGTACTAGAGAGCGACAAAAGAGGAAAAATAGCAATTTAACTTAAATATCATGTTTTCCAAAATAGATTTCCAGTTATGAAGCCCCGTTACCTATGAACGCAGATGATAATTACAAACTAATCCATGATTCTTCTTATCAAAACTAATAAATATTACCTTAAAGTAACAAATGGCATCCCCGTAAGCATTCGATGAACATAGGCTTCATTAAGTTTGCGGCACAATGCTTCCTCCACTCCTACTTCAACTTCTATTCCAGCTTGTCTCAGCCTTTCAACTCCTTTCGATGCAACGATTGGATTCGGATCCAACATTCCCACAATGACTTTTCTTATTTTGGCACGAATAAACGCCTCGGTGCATGGCGGGGTCCTCCCGTAATGGTTGCACGGTTCCAGGCTCACAAAAGCTGTTGCATCCTGAGCCAATTCCCCGGCATCTTCGACAGCGAAAACCTGAATGTATTGAACACTGCACTAATATTGTCGAACTCCATAGTACGAGTAATTTGAAAAAGGAAATAATAACATGGCGAAATTTATGAACAACCACGCATTTCCGAAGATGGATCAAATCGCAAAAGATTTTACTTCAGAAACCACTTCAACTATCCAACTTTCTATGTTTTGATACCCAATCTTTTGATTACAAATTAGTAATGAATAAACTGAAAAAGTCACAAATTTTGCATCAACATATATGCGTTTGCATTAAAAAAAAAAAGGGGAAAAAAAGGAAAAATAAATAAATAATTGGGGTAACTAACCTCGGCGTGAGGTTGCCCTGCTTTGGGATGGAACCCTTCCCCGACGATCTCGCCGTCTCGCACGATGACGCACCCGACCATCGGGTTCGGGCTCGTGCGCCCGAGCGCCTTCCGCGCCAACTCCACGCAGCGCCGCATGTAGAACCCCTCGTCCTTTACCTGGCATCGGATCACAAATGGACGGCCGCGATCGCCAGGGAGAAAGCGAGAGCTTGCGGAGAGAGCGGGGAACGCGTAGGGTTTGAGACGTGAGGGTTCGGTGGAGAAGAGGGAGGAAATCGCCATGGATGGGGGGAGTGGAGCTTGAAAGATACGACGAGGGTGTATTAGATATTAACAACAATGTAGGCCGCTCACGGCCCATATTAACCTGGGCCGAATTGGACCTAGAGACGGCCCCATTTTAAAAATTATATATTATTACTTATTCCGCAAATAAATATTAAATAGTTTTTTTTTACAAGTTAGATATATATAAACAAATCAAACAAAAAAAAATAGAGTATAGGTCATTGTTGACTTAATTAGTTAATTCATAAATTATTCTTAAATTATTAAAAATTTGAATTAAACGTTGCGAATTTTTCTTAAAAATTTAAAATAAAATATAAATTTTTAGAGTACTTTTAGTAATTCACGAATAATTCGGCAGGCCAAAAATTTCGACAATTTTTTGAATAATTCTAATAATTCAGCCAAAAATTTGAGCAAAATATTTTGATAAATTTGTTGTGACTCCAACTCTCCGTTTACTCGTCCTAAAAAAAAAAAAAAAAAAAAATCTATTGTTAAAAGAAAATTATCGCTTACTATTTACTTTATTTTATAATTTTTTTATTTTTATATTTTTAAAAATTGTAAATATTTATACTAGTAGCATAAATTTTTTTTAAAAAATTTAATTGAATAGTTAAATTTTTTATTCTAAATTTTAATTGATGAATATATAATTTCTGTATAAATCATCTATCCAGATAGTTCACGAATTTATTTTTCAAGTCATCCATTTTAATAAATATAAAAATTAAAATAAAAATTTTATTCGTATTATATCTGTACTTAATTTTTACCGATTTGTTTGTTGACTATTTATTTATGGGTTAAATAGGTCCAACTTTCTGCCTCATGACAATAGGCCCAGGAGACTAATAAGTTAAGTTGGGTGAGCCCAATAAGTTGACTGGGGCTGCGGTCCACAATAGACCTAACGGCAAGAGGCCCAACAATAGACCCAACGTCCAGGTGGGTTGAGTCCGGTTGAGACCCGTGGGCGCTGTGTCGGTACACTTTAAGTGAATTGGTTGCGTATTTTTAACAGCTCGAGCTTTTGGGATTAATGGTTAGCGCCAATGATCCGACAAGTGGTATCAGAGCCAGTGGCACGGGTTCGATTCCCACACAGCGCAGGTGTTGGGGGGAGATTGTTGGCTATTTATTTATGGATTAAAAATAGATCCAACTTCCTATGACAATAGGCACAGGAGACTAATAAGTTGAGTGGGGCTGCGGTCCACAATAGACCTAACGGCAAGAGGCCCAACAATAGACCCAACGTCCAGGTGGGTTGAGTTCGGTCGAGACCCGTGGGCACTGTGTCTTTACGCTTTAAGTGAATTGGTTGCGTATTTCTAATAGCTCGAACTTTTGGGATTAATATGATTAGCGGTCCACAATAGACCTAACGGCAAGAGGCCCAACAATAGACCCAACGTCCAGGTGGGTTGAGTTCGGTCGAGACCCGTGGGCACTGTGTCTTTACGCTTTAAGTGAATTGGTTGCGTATTTCTAATAGCTCGAACTTTTGGGATTAATATGATTAGCGCTAACGATCCGACAAGTGGTATCAGAGTCAGGGTTCGATTCCCACACAGTGCGGGGAAGGATTGTTGACTATTTATTTATGGGTTAAATGGTGTTGGTGTTGGGGGAGGGATTGTTGACTATTTATTTATGGATTAAATAGATCCAACTTCCTGTCTCGTGACAATAGGCCCAGGAGACTAATAAGTTGAGTTGGGTGAGCCCAATAAGTTGAGTGGGGCTGCGGTCCACAATAGACCTAACGGCAAGAGGCCTAATAATAGATCCAACGTCCAGGTGGGTTTAGTACGGTCGAGACCCGTGGGCGCTGTGTCTGTACGCTTTAAGTGAATTGGTTGCATATTTCTAATAGCTCGAACTTTTGGGATTAATATAATTAGCGCCAACGATCCGACAAGTAGTATCAGAGTCAGGGTTCGATTCCTACATAGTGCAGGTGTTGGGGGAGGGATTGTTGACTATTTATTTATGGGTTAAATGGTGTTGGTGTTGGGGGAGGGATTGCTGACTATTTATTTATGAATTAAATAGATCCAACTTTCTGTCTCGTGACAATAGACCCAGGAGACTAATAAGTTGAGTTGGATGAGCCCAATAAGTTGAGTGGGGCTGCGGTCCGTAATAGACTTAACGGCAAGAGGCCCAACAATAGACCCAACGTCCAGGTGGGTTGAGTCCGTTCGAGACCCGTGAGCGCTATGTCTACGCTTTAAGTAAATTAATTACGTATTTCTAACCGCTCGAGCTTTTGGGATTAATGGTTAGCGTCACCGATCCGACGTAGCTAACTATGGAACTATAGGAATCGATTCAAGTTCATTTTGTGCTTGGCTCGAGTTGTCCAAAATCGGTTTGTAAATTGTAATTCATTCGATGTAAAAGCTGGACCGGGTAACTCATCGTCTTCAATCGCTCAAAAGGGTTCAAGCACGCGCCCCTCCCTCTCTCTCTCTCTCCTTATTCTCGCGCGGCGCGTACTTTACAATCCGAAGAAGAAGAAGAAGAAGAGATGGTGATGAATCTTCTTATTCCGCTTCTTTGCGTTTGTTTATTCCACCTTCCTCTCCATCCCGACTATTTGGGTTCATTGTTTGTGATTTTGCAATAACATTCCTATACTAAGATAGGTAAGTTTTCAATGTTGAGCTTGTTTTTCCTATCTAATAAGCATGCTTGGTTCGCCGTACCAGAATGTGCCCTTATGTGTTCGTCCCGTCCAAGCAAGCTCTTGGAAAATCTTAAAATAATTATGTATGTCTCTGTATCTCTGTATGTAGACTATTTTGTTTTCTTTTTGTCTTTTAACGATGTTACTGGCCCAGTATTATAGTTTACAGGATGCGATTGAGAAGCTTTTTAATCTAAGGTATGAATGAAGCATCATCGTCTTTTCCGCATTTGGTGGAGTATTCATTATTTCAATGAAAGATGGTAAATTTACTTGGAAACTTATTTGAAGAGCATACTACATTTTAGTACTATTAGAGTAAGGTAATTTTTTGTTGAATGAAATTTTTTAGCAACTAGATGCTTATGCTGATGGGGTAGCATGTGTTGCTGCGCACTCTGTTCTTATATTTCAGAAGAAAATGTTTATCTTCTTTGTTTTGAAATTTCTTGTGATTGTGCATCTAGTTTCTATCCTTTTAGAAGAGGGCCAATGAGTGATCGTTTGAAATTACCTTTTGCAGTCTTTTCTCTGAATTTTTTTTTTTTTTTTTTTTTTTTTGGGACTATTGAAATTATAATCTTCTTCCATATCATTGTGCCGCCATGCCTGGACAATAGGAAAACTGTAGTGTCTCACTATGAAGATGAAGGAACAGGTGAGGTCCTCATCTTAGGTGGAGATCGAGGACCGCTAAGCAATTCTTCCACAGCAGATGAGATCTATAAGAAGAGTGATACAGTGGGTTTATTCTTTAATCTTATAACTTGACGTGGAATTCATTGTTGTTGAAGGCTCAATCTATATGCTGCGGAACTGCAGAATATTGGAAAAGTATTTTAGTTATCTTGAAGTTCATAAGCACTACTCTGTTTTTGGTTACTTTTCAAGTGAATAATCTTTCTTCATGGTTCTTGATCCACCTATCTCTGCATGGCCCCTTTGAAGTGCACTAATTGTCTACTCATTAGATCAGAAATGAAAATACAGTCATCAATCAGTAACTTAGAGGTTACTGACACGGTCATCTATCAGTAACTTACAGTCATCTATTGTTGTGTTTCTCTTGTTTGCATTAGTGTACTTGGATCAGAGAGGATATTGCCTACGCGTAAGACCCTCTTTCTCGTATTGTGATCTTGTTCCAATTAATGCAGTAGAGAGTTACTTAAGTTAAAATAGATAAACGATTCCCTTTCTGCTTTAGTGAAGCAAAGAAGTCATCATCACTCTTTGCAGAGGCGGGACTTCCGTTGCGGGAACAGTCATCTTGCGGTAACCGTCAATATCCTTATCTGATATGTCGTTCTTGTATATAGTATATACAAATATAGAAAGCTATTGTGTTGTCCGTACTTGAACCGTTGGAAGGCCGTTGATCATAAATATAATTTTTATATATAAGAACAATTTATTTAAGCAAGATTACTAAACACAAGCTTTAGAACTAGTATTTGTTATCTATAAAGAATTACCTAAGAGAAGAATTTGTCGTATGTTGTGGGCAATTGTGAGTAACACGATTTCCATTTTTACTACATATATATTATCTGTTCTCGTTTGCCATCCTCAAAGTTGTTCTATATTTGGAACGTTGTAACAAGATGAAGAGTTGTGTTAACTATGACTTGATAACTATCATGTCAAGTGCCTTTCAATTACTTTTTAAATGGTAACTGACGTCGTTGAATCTGATGCTAGATATTGATTTAATCGTAAAATCTGACTTTTCTTTCACATGCAAAGTTTCTTCAACTATAACTTGTGTTTAAGGTCCTCCTTACTAGAAAAAGATATGACTGAGGATCAGAAATGCGTAAATTGGCGAGTCATTTATGTAGTAAATATAAACAATTGGGATGGTTATACCCACTCCTTTACTTACAGAGTAACTGCTATATACATGAAGGATATAGTAACGAAACATGGCCATTGTTCATGTTTCCGTTAAATGACCGTTAATACCGTTATAGGAAACTCTTGATTCCCGCATGGCTAAATATGCAAAGTCATTAAAAGATTCATGCAGATTTATGTACCGGAAGAATCTCCATCAAAAACCATACATTCTGCTTTCGATTGACACCTTATATTGCCAGAGAATTCATACGCTGTTTGTTCATGACAGGTCTATCAGCTGCAAAATAGTTAATGGCACATAGAAACTAATTAGTTGAAAAGGTCAAAGACAATTACATGCCAATTCATGCATTTAGTCACTTCATTTAATTCTTGTTCTCTATTTCCCCTATAAATCCAACACCATCGTCTGTTCAAAAACCAACGATATAATCTCTTTCTTCCTTTGTCTCTCGTCTTATTTTATAATCAGTTCTTAGTGTTCATCCTAATGGCAGAGAACAACAGGGTTAGTAGGGGTCGCCAGAGGGTGCAGTTAAAGAGAATAGAGAATGAGGATGCTCGTCAAGTGTGCTTCTCTAAGCGCCGTAACGGTATTTTCTCAAAAGCGAGTGAACTCTCTACTCTCTGTGGTGCGGATGTTGCAGTCGTGGTCTTCTCGCCTGCAGGTAGGCCTTATTCTTTTGGTAGTCCAGCTGTGGATCCGGTCATTGACCGGTTCATGTCGACTGCTTCAGGTCAAGTCGGTTTGGATCCTAGTGGTCCAGGTTCCTCCGGCTTAATTCCTGCTAGTTCAGGCCCTTCTGGCTCGACTCCTGGTTTCGATCCTACCAACTTGGCCATCAGCATGTCTAGCTCATTTCCTGATGGTTCGGATCCTTCAGGCTCGGTTCCTGTTTGCTTGGGTCCCTTGGGTTCGGAACCTGGTGGTTCAGGTCCCTCTGGTTCGACAACCAACCAGGATGCCTATCAGAGGGGGGTTATCAACCATTTGAACCGGGAGTACATGGAGCTAGCAAGGCAAATTGAGGCTGGTAAGGCACAAAAGGCTGCGATTGATGAGAGGATCAGGGTAGCGATGGAGTCGAGCCAAGAGTGCCAATGGCTCGAGAAAGTCGACCAACTCAATCTGGATGAGCTGAGACATCTCGCAGCGGCGCTTGGCCGGGTCAAACTCATGGCGGAAGCAAGATCCAATGAGTTGGTAGGCGGTCAGGGATCATCATCGTCAAATGTTGTTCGAGTTGACAACTATACAAGGCTGCCACCTGGTAGAATCATGACTAATAATCGTCGAGCAGGAGAGAGCTCTTCCTCTTCTAATACCACTCTCAGGGTCCCACCGATTCAAATGGTAAATCCATTTGGATCAGGTGGGTCTAACCCCCCATCAAATATGGTCAACCCAAACCCGGTGGATCAATTTTATGCTAGCTCTGATGGGTTCAACCGTAACACCTATGGTGGATTCAACCCTAACTTTGGCCCCTCGTTCGGGTTTGACCCTAACTTAGCTGGTGGCTTCAATCCTAGCTCAGTTGGCTTCCATCCTAACCCACCGGGTGGCTTCAACCCTAACCCAACGGGTGGGTCCGATCCTAATTTAGTTGGCAGGTTCAGCTCTAACTCAGGGGGTGGTTTCGGTCCTAGTTCTGCTGGCTTCAACCCAGAATCGGATGGTGGGTTCAACCCTAGCTCAAGTGGCTTCAACAGGGATCCTAACACCTCCACATGAAAATGTTGGCAGGTTTTAATTGCGGGCTTGAGTATTCTACTATCATAAGACTATCAATTGGTATCGTGTTTGCAAACCAAGTGATCTTTCTCTGATAGATGCTCAGCTTTCTTTCTTTAGGTTTCTGAGTTATTCATCAAGAAAGTTTGGTGTTTTTATTATCGTGGATTGTCGACAATAATGTGGTTGTTTTCCTCCTAGCTAAAAGATTCCAGTGTAGTTTTCTGATCTTGTTGTTCTTGTGTGTGTTTTGCTTCCTTGTATGGTATGTTGAAAAGTGTGTTTTTAATTTTCCTTTAAGAAAGATGGTACCAATTCAGCAATGTTATTTTGTTAATCTTGTTCTGCGCATTTTGTTTCTCTATGTTGGGTCTGTCTCTGTAATTGTTATAATGCTTCCTTTTGGGGGAAAGAAATGACATTGTTAGACAATTTTATTAGATGATGATTTACTATTGAGAAGGAATATCTTGTTGGGTGAATTATAATATTGTTCTTCGGGCCGTTTATGTTACTGTTCGGTAGAATTTCGTTTAGATTAAACTTTATGATTTACCTCAGATTATCCAAGCTTTT
This sequence comes from Tillandsia leiboldiana, assembly GCA_029204045.2. NCBI lineage: Eukaryota > Viridiplantae > Streptophyta > Magnoliopsida > Poales > Bromeliaceae > Tillandsia > Tillandsia leiboldiana. The sequence continues at coordinate 3,202,608 of CM055065.1, forward strand.
CTTTCCACTTATTGACCTTTTTGAGCATTTCTCCATATTATAGATTAAGGTAAAACTAGTGTGATTATGGATGGGATTCATAGAGGTTGTGAATGCGAGTTGAGTTACTAAAGTTTTTTTTTTTTTTTAGAGAAAAATAGTATGCTACATGCTTCGTTTATTTTTGAAATAAACTTAGCTGAAAATGTGAAGCAACTAGGCTTCGAACTTGGGTCACGGATATCAACTATCAAATCCTTTGCCACTTGCACTAGAGACGGTTGATTGAGTTACTAAAGTTGATAGATAAGTTTAATCCATGAACTTATATACCTGCGTGTGATAAAATTAGCAATTGTGAATATTTTTCTATAACTGCAGGTGGATTTTTTTGCATCTTGATTTCGCCATTAAAGAAATTGGCAAAGTGGATTTTGTTGTAATTATGGTATAAATAGGAATGACACCCAAAAAAAAACGGATGATGAAGAGGTAACATTTTCATCAAACAGTGTTAAAGATTAAGGTTATAACAATGACTCAACTCTACTTCAAACTGATTTTGAAAGAAACAGAAATTTCATTTTATAGTATCAAACACCTACAAAACTTTTCCATTTTTATTTAAAAAAGAAAAGGAAAACAAGCACCTGGAAAACCAATGACGCGAGCAAAGACGAGCATCCATGGATCGATCAGAAGGCGGCTGAGCCAAAACCCTCACCGGACTAGTCTTCTGGCGGCGGAGTGATCGGTTCAAGCGGGTTCGCCATGTTTATGGCGATATCGGCCGACGCAGTTTGCGAAAAGACAGTAGCACCTACCAATGCTTCGTGTGCGTCCTGCAGTGCGGTATTCACCGTCGTCCCTCCACCTCGGAGTAGCTCATTCATCCGCTCGTCGGCTTGCAATTTGAGCCGCCCCAGCGACTCTTTGAGCCGCCAAAGCTGTTCCAGGCTAAGCCTTTCCACATTCTCCAGCCACTTACACTCGTCAGCTTGGTTAGCCACTCTCAATCTCTCCTGCAGCACGGCCCGTTGCGCCACACCGGCCTCGAGCTTCTTACCGAGCTCCATGAATTCCTGGTTCAGTTTCTGCACTTCATTCGTCGGTCCACTTCTCGTGCCCGCGGAGGGAGGCGGGGAACCGGACAAATACCGGTGCACCACCTCGTCCACCGTGGGGCTACCGAAGGAATAGCACTTCCCCGCGGGGGAGAACACCAACACCGCAATGTCCGCCCCGCACAGCGTTGCGAGATCGCAGGCCTTGATGAAGAGGCCCGTCCGGCGCTTGGTGAATGATACGTACCGCGCATTCTCGCTCTCGATCTTCTTCAATTCGATTCTTTGCTTTCCCCTGGAGGACTTGCTTCTGCTCGACATTACGTTCGAGGTGAGCACGAGAACAGGAAGAGCGGAAACCGAGGATTATATAGTTTGATAGAGGGATTAGTCATTCCGATTCGCTTAATCTTAAGATGACTAGTTTCTTCTAATGTTCGCGAAAATGGTAAAGAATGATGGTAGAAATCATCAGGTCATGAATGCAGAAGATTTCAGTTTGCTGGCAACTAGGTTGCATCAGCCGCAGAGTGACAAACATCCGTCGAACCGCGCAAAAATCGAGGCTCTGCAGTGTGGAAATGTGTGATGATTCACTTAGGAAGGATCCAGGAGTATCAAAGTTTTAATTAACGGTCATAACCGTCGCCACGGTTACGTATCGATACATTGTAACTAAATACTAAATTTAATATTTGCTTACAATGTGATGAAAATGTTCTTAGTTGTCCATATTGATCAGATGCATAATGAGCCATTCCAGGTCAACTTGATTCGAAGCACCCTTTCACCATTATTATTATTTGTTTATTTTTTTTTTTTTTTTCACAAACATAAGCCATAAGTTACCGTTATAGTTTGATAGAAGCAACCTTTCGAAGCCCAAAAAGCTTATAAACTGTTATTATTTGGTTTAGATTTGTATTTATTTAAATTGAAGTTAAATCCTAATCTAATTAGGATAATATGAGATTTAGATTGTTGGGTAAAACTAGAATTTAATTAGGAGTTTAATTAGACTACAAATCATAATTAGATTCTAGTTTGGAGGCATATATTATATATAGCATATCTGACCACTTTAATGACGCCGCAACTTTTAATTAGCCGAAGCGCTAATTAATCCACTTTAATGACGCCGCAACTTTTAATTAGCCGAACCGCTAATTAATTTAGGCCAACCAAGGAAGATACGTGTTGTTGATGTTGGTACATACGGTCATATTAATGAAGCCGGAATTTTAATTAGAGGCCATACTATAATTCGACATATTTGGAGGGACATGTATGCAATTAACCCTTAATTTAGCAACCCGAGAGGAGAGAGGCCGTATTGGAGAAGCCATATCTTGCTAATGAAGCCGGCAATTAATTAAGAAATTGAAGCTCTAAGGTGAGGGCGTCCATACGATCGGATTCTTAGGAATCGTTAGGGTGGACGCAAATTTTGATATTTCGGTTTTATTTGGAATTTCGGTTTCTTGAGAGATGTAATCTTTGTATTCTACTTTTGACTTTAATAAAAGTCTTTGCTCCGTTTTCGCCCGTGGATGTAGGCCGGTGGCCGAACCACATAAATCTTGGTGTGCACTTTTCTTTTCTTTTCTTACATTATTATTATTCTTGGATCTATTTTTCGCCGTTTCAATTTAACAAACTGGTATCAAAGCTTTCTATTCCCTTGAGGATTAAGAATTATGACGACGAAGTTCGAGATCCAGAAATTTGACAGGACCAACAGTTTTACATTATGGCAAGTCAAGATGCGTGCTATACTAACGCAGCAAGGATTGCAAAAGGCACTGTTGGGAAAAGAAAAGATGTCCGATTCGTTAACGGCGGAGCAGAAAGAGGAGATTGATGACAAAGCTCTTACGGCAATACAATTATGTTTATCCGATGAGGTATTGCGAGAGGTCTTGGATGAAAAGACCGCTGCAGGGCTTTGGCTTAAATTGGAATCTCTTTACATGACGAAGTCTCTCACCAACAAGTTATATTTGAAGCAACATCTCTTCATGTTGCGCATGGCGGAAGGTACCTCTATTAAATCACATTTAGATGAATTTAATTCTATTATTATGGATCTTCGCTCGATAGATGTTAAGATCGATGAGGAAGATGAAGCCCTTTTATTATTATGTTCTCTACCACTCTTTTATAAGAATTTTCGCGAAACCTTCTTATTTGGTCGAGATACTCTATGTCTCGATGATGTCAAATCTTCTTTATTATCAAAGGAGAGGATTGATATGCAGATAAGTAATGAGACAGGTGGAGTTTCAGGAGAAGGTTTAGTTGCTAGAGGGAGGTTTCGGGAAAGGGGTTCCGGTAATAGAGGTACATCGAGATCAAAGTCAAAACACAGGAATCTGATTTGCGGCTATTGCAAGAAGAAGGGTCACATAAAAGCTGATTGTTTCAAGTTGAAAAATAAAGAGCAGCGGAAGAATAACGGTGATAAGAATCAAGATCAGAAAAACACCAATGCTAAACCAGAAGCAAGTGTTGCAGCAGGAGAATCAGATGGCGGTGATATTGTCTTCACAGTTACGGATAAGACACACAGGCAGGATGAGTGGCTTATGGACTCCGCATGTTCCTTCCATATTTGTTCACATAGAGATTGGTTCTTGACGTACAAGCCTATTGATGGTGGAGATGTATTGATGGGAAATCACTCTAAGTGTACAGTTATTGGTATTGGCACTGTTCAGGTACGGATGTACGATGGAGTAGTGAGGACTATATCTGAGGTTCGGCATGTTCCGAATATGAGAAAACAATATGATTTCATTAGGTACACTTGATGCTAAAGGTTTTAAGTATTCTTCGGCTGATGGATTAATGAAGGTCACCAAAGGGAATCTTGTAGTGATGAAGGCCAAGTTGACCGACATGTTATATGTTCTACAGGGTTCCACCGTGACAGGTTCAGCAGCGGTGACTTCCTCATCTATGTCAGATTCAGATAGCACCAAATTATGGCATATGCGACTGGGCCATATGAGTGAGTATGGTATGATGAAGTTGAACGAGAGAGGTTTACTTGGTAATCAGAGTTTAGAAAAGTTGGATTTCTGCGAGTATTGTGTTCTTGGCAAACAAAAGAGAGTCAGCTTTAAGGCCACAGTTCATCGAACAAAAGGTACTCTAGATTATATTCATTCTGATCTTTGGGGACCATCTCGTACTCCTACTCATGGTGGTGCTAAATATATGTTGACTTTTATTGATGACTATTATCGTAAGGTGTGGGTATTCTTTCTGAAAAGTAAGGAAGATGTGTTCAGTTATTTTAAGCAGTGGAAGGTTATGATCGAGAAGCAAACTGAAAAGAAAATCAAAAGATTAAGGACTGATAATGATTTGGAATTCTGTTCATCAGAGTTTGAAAAATTCTGCAAGAATGAAGGGATCGTTCGACACAAGACCGTTAGGCATACTCCACAGCAGAATGGGGTGGCCGAACGGATGAATAGAACTCTTTTAGAGAGAGCACGTTGCATGCTCTCTAATGCTGGCTTAGCGAAGAGTTTCTGGGCAGAGGCGATCTCTACGGCATGCTATCTGGTAAATCGTTCTCCACATTTGGCACTTGATTGCAAAACTCCGGAGGAGGTATGGTCTGGTAGCCCTTCTGATTATTCTAATTTGCGCATATTTGGTTGTCCTGCTTATTTTCATGTAAATGAAGTCAAGTTAGAACCTAGGGCTAAAAAGTGCATCTTTATTGGTTATGCGACGGAGGTTAAGGGATATAGATTGTGGTATCCTGAATCGTCTAAATTAATTATTAGTAGGGATGTCACGTTTGATGAGTCTATTATGCTATAACCTAACCGAAATTCTTCTGATGAGACCCCGAGTGCTAGCAAGCAGGTGGAGGTAGAGACCGATGGTATAGTTCAGTGACAGAATTCTTCTCAGTTAAAGGAAGTTCAGTCGCTAGATACCTCAGTTACTGAAACCCCATAAGTTGAGAGGCAGAGCATTGCTGCAAGTAGAGCGAGGAGATAGATAAAACCACCGCAGATATATGGTTATGAAGATATGGTTGCCTATGCTCTTTCAGTGGCACAAGATACAGAAGAAGAAGGAGAACCTTCCACATATAATCAAGCTATTTCTAGTGCCAGTTCTGCGGAGTGGTTGTTGGCAATGAATGAAGAAATAGAATTGCTCCACAAGAATCGCACATGGGAGTTAGTAAAACCGCCTACCGGCAAGAAAATTGTTGGCTGCAAGTGGGTCTTCAAGAAAAAGGAAGGAATCCCTGGCGTGGAAGATACAAGGTATAAAGCTCGTTTAGTTGCTAAGGGCTACAGTCAGGTAGAAGGTGTTGATTTTAATGATATTTTCTCACCCGTCGTGAAGCATACTTCTATTCGTGTTCTTTTATCGTTAGTAGCCATAAATGACTTGTATCTTGAGCAGCTTGATGTTAAGACAGCTTTTCTCCATGGAGAACTTGAGGAGCAAATTTATATGAAACAACCAGAGGGATTCATTATTGAAGGGAAGGAGGACCATGTTTGCCTGTCAAGAAAATCGCTTTATGGCTTGAAGCAGTCTCCTCGACAATGGTACAAGCGGTTTGACTCCTTTATGATAGGTCACGGATATTCAAGAAGCAAGCGTGACAGTTGCGTATATTTTAGGAAGCTTGATCAGGGATCTTTCATATATTTATTGCTCTATGTCGATGATATGTTGATTGCTTCCGACAACATAGTTGAGATTAATAAGTTGAAGGCTTCATTAAAGGGTGAGTTTGAGATGAAAGATTTGGGTGCTGCTAAGAAAATTCTTGGTATGGAAATTAAGAGAGACAAAAATTCATGACTTCTGCATTTATCACAAGAAAAATATATAGAGAAAATTCTAAAGCGTTTCGGTATGGCAGATGCAAAACCGGTGAGCACTTCTTTTGCGGCGCATTTCAAACTTTCGGCCGAGTTATCACCACAGTCCGATGATGATAGGGAGTACATGTCACATGTTCCATATTCTAGCGCTGTGAGGAGCATCATGTACGCCATGGTTTGCACACGACCGGACATCTCTTACGCAAGTGAGCATGGTTAGCAGATATATGACCAATCCTGGTAAGGCTCATTGGCAAGTTGTTAAGTGGATTCTGAGATACTTACGAGGTACCACTAGCACTTGTTTGGAGTTTGGGAGGTGTAAGGATGGTGTGGTTGGATATGTTGATTCGGATTTCGCAGGTGATTTGGATAGGAGGAGATCACTTTCAGGGTATATTTTCTCTATTGGAGGATATGCAGTTAGTTGGAAAGCTTCATTACAAGCCATTGTCGCCTTGTCTACGACCGAGGCGGAATATATTGCTATGATAGAGGGTGTGAAGGAAGCTATGTGGTTAAGAGGCTTATATGGAGAGCTTATTTCTTGTTGGGAGCCGACGATTGTTTATTCAGATAGTCATAGTGCTATTCATTTGTCTAAAGATCAAATGTTTCATGATAGGACGAAACACATCGATGTAAAGTTTCACTTTGTTCAGGATGTGATCGGAAAGCGCACAGTGACTGTTAAGAAAATTGGTACCGAGGACAATCCGGCGGACATGCTTACTAAGTCTCTTACAATTGCCAAGTTCAAACATTGTTTGGACTTGGTGGCAGTTAGCAGCATTTGAGGCCCTATGGGGCGTTTGGAGAAGATGGAGCACGGAGCATTAAGGAGCATTAAGGTGAAATTCAAGTCAAGGTGGAGTTTTGTGGCAACCTCAACACAGCGGCTAAAGACTACAAATCAAACCAAGGTGGAGATTGTTATTATTTGGTTTAGATTTGTATTTATCTAAATTGAAGTTAAATCTTAATCTAATTAGGATAATATGAGATTTAGATTGTTGGGTAAAACTAGAATTTAATTAGGAGTTTAATTAGACTACAAATCCTAATTAGATTCTAGTTTGGAGGCATATATTATATATAGCATACCTGGCCACTTTAATGACGCCGCAACTTTTAATTAGCCGAAAGCGCTAATTAATTTAGGCCAACCAAAGAAGATACGTCTTGTTGGTATAGGCCGTATTGGAGGAGCCATATGTTGCTAATGAAGCCGGTAATTAATTAAGAAATTGAAGCTCTAAGGTGAGGGCGTCCATACGATTGGATTCTTAGAAATCGTTAGGGTGGACGCAAATTTAGATATTTCGATTTTATTTAGAGTTTCGGTTTTTCTTGAGAGATATAATCTTTTTATTCTACTTTTGACTTTAATAAAAATCTTTGCTCCGTTTTCGTCCGTGGATGTAGGCCGGTGGCCGAACCACGTAAATCTTGGTGTGTACTTTTTTTTTTTCTTTTCTTACATTATTTTTATTCTTGGATCTATTTTTCGCCGTTTTAATTTAACATAAACATATCTAAGCTCATTATGCAATCCAGGTAACTTTTATAATTAGCATTTTTGAAATTTTTTTATTATTCCAAATAGATTATTTCTCTCTACTTAGAATATTATTTGGTTTTTTTTTTTAATGTTCAAATAAAATGCAAAGTTGCAAGTGTAGTTCTTGGGAATGACGCGCGTTTCCCTAATTCCATGGCTTCTAATTATTATATAGTTAATTAGCTGGCCAATCACTAGCTAATAAGTAGATTAATATTTTATTAAATCCGCAAAAATATAGTATTCATATTTTAACATTAGGGTCGGTTCCATCACTTGGAACAGTAACATCGGTTGGTTTAGGACTAAATTGATATTGTAACAGATAAAAGCATCTGTTTCAGTATTTAAAAATTTTAAAAAAATTAAATGTGCTTTTAAATTTTTTTCTTACAATGCAATATAACTACGATTAACAAATTTATTTTTTTTTTGGGAAAAAAAAAGAGAGCATGCTAAGAAACAAGATAAGGTGAATTAAGAAAAAAGAATAAGACAACATAGTCTAGTACAGATAAAAAAAAAAATAAAATAATTTGTTCTGATAGTAGGCGAGGTTTCGTTCTATCCTCTCGAATTTTGTTGTTCTACTGATCAATCTTACAACGAGTAAAAAATTAATAATTTTTTATTAAAATATCATCTTATTTTTAATTATCTAGAGAATCCATCGGAATTCCGATAAAATAATTTTTTTTTTTTACGACTAATAAAGATAAAATCGAGATTAGAGAAATAAGTATATTGCTGAATACATGGCTAGCTAGTGCTCGTCGACCGACAAGAGTTAGGAGTACATCAACTCCAAACCACGTACTCCACGCCACTCCCTGGAACATTTAGTTTTTTTTTTTTTTTTTTTAAAAAAAAAAAAAAAAATTAAAAAGTTAAATTACAAAAAATTCTCTTATAATATACTTTTTTTTTTTTTTTTTTTTTTTTTTTTTTTTTTTTTTTTTTTTTTTTTTATTTTGTACTTCAAGAGACTACATTTTATCCCCTCGTAATTATGAAATTATTTTTAAGAATAACGAGATTAACATAACATGCGAAATGACGATAATGCCCTCTTTATTTCTGTGTTTTATAATGACGGCAGAGAAGCTCTCGCGGATGCTCCGCATCGACTGGCAGCTGCTCCGCCGAATCCGCAGCGCCGCAGTCGTCGTCGTCTCCGCCACCGTCGGAGAGGTCGAGGTGCCCAGGAAGCTGGGCATGGAGAGGGAGCGCGTTCCCGCGCGGACGAGTGAAGCGTCCGCGCGGCGGCCTATCTCTCACCCCGCGCTGACCCGCGCCAGAGGAGGCGCGGGTCCCCGCGCGCTGACCTGCGCCAGCACGTGCGCGTTTCCCCGCGCACGCCTGCTGCGCGCAGTGGTGCGGTGAGTGGGGCGCCACCACGTGGCGCACCACCAGCCTCGGGCCGCGCGGGATACCAGCACGTGGCGAAACTCATCCTCGAGCCGCGCCATGATGGCCTGGAGCGCCGTCGCCGGGGAGGGCCCGGGCGGCGACTGCGCCGATGATCGCCGGGGGCTCCCGATGATGGCGGCAGCGGAATTCCTCACGAAGCAACGAAGCTCGTCGACTGCGCGGAGGTAGCGCTCTACCTCGGAGCGATCGGGAGAAGAAGAGGTTGAAGGATATTTTCGATATATTATCTAAGAAATTGACGGCTCACTAACAAAACGCTGACTGCCGGGTGTAAATGCACAATTCTATAATTACGAATAAAAAAAATATAGATCTTTTGAAAGACAGAAGGAAAAAGTGTAAAAGCAGTATATTATGGAGGGTTTTCTGTAATTTTAGTCAAAAAAAAATACTTCGATTGTTAAATTTTCTGATTTATAATATTTTAATAAAATTATATATTTTATATTTAGAATGATAAATATATCGTTAATTAATTATACTATTTGAATTAAAAGGCTTAAAAATTTGAATATTTTTTTTTAACAAGTTATTCATAATTAAAAAGAGTACTATTTAACTGAAAATTTATAACGATTTTTTTTAACTATAATATCAACGCTTTTTATTACTTCTTAATAACTTACGTTAACAAATATAAAATAAAAAAATAAATATTTTTGAGCCGTGAAGAAATTTAAAATATGGTTATTCTCGAACGTCAAAATGGAATAAAATTGTGCATAAGTAAATTATTTTTGAGAAAAAAGGTGTCAAAATTAAGTACCTTTACCATAAATTCAGAGATTTATTTGTGTACTATATACCTTAATTAGTAACCGATTAAACAGCCCCTTACTCTTTTTCACTCTTAATTACAACTCATAAATAAATCTCTCTTCATATAACCCCACTCTCTTTCTCTCATATGTTAAGTACCATCCCACAGTAGTAGTTGGAGAGTGTTGTTTCACCCTCCTCCCTCTTCGAGTCCTTTTCCATTTCCCACTCCTCTTCTGCTAAGCCCTTCTTCAGGTATACCTCTCTCTCTCTCTCTCTCTCTCTCTCTCTCTCTCTCTCTCTCTCTCTCTCTCTGTGGTTTTTTTTTTTTTTTTTTTTTTGGTTTTTGGTTTGTAACATTTAAGGCCTAAATATGCCTCACTTGTTCTTTTCTTTTTCTTTTTTTTTTTTTTTTTTTTTCTTTTCCTTTGAGCCACCTTCTCACAGACTTTGTCACATGCCCTGTACTTAGTGATTGATCTGTTTCTTGTAATAGGTAGTTTGATTCAATTAAGTGTGAATGCTTTCAGTTTTTGAGTACTTTTTTTGTGGTTTTTAATCGGTTTCCAAAGTGTTTTTGCTGCCGTTTTCTTTTCTCTCTCTCTCTCTTCTTTTTTTTTTAAAAAAAAAAATGTTTCAAGTTGAATCTTTCATTTTAGTAGCTTATGCAGCTCTATATGTGGCCTAGTTACCATTGAAAATTGTCCTAATAGGTTTTTCCTTTTTTTTGTTGGAAAAAAATGCCTAGCTAGTAGTACTAAAATTGGAAAAATCCAACTCTAATTTTGGTTGCAGGAGATAGAGTTTTGATCTGGAGATAGGAAATTACTGTGTACTCAACCATGTTGAAGCAATCACATAGCAGGATCCAAAGGACCAAGGTGCTCAAGGTGAAGCATGTTCTTCAAGTGTTCCTACTATCCGCAGTTTGCGCATGGCTTGTTTTCCAATTGAAGCATTCTTACTACAAGAAACAACAATTTGACATGAACAATGGAGAGATCTTGAATGAGGAATTGGCAAAACTGGGCAGGAAGGGCCTCTTGTTTGGCGAAAAATCCGGTAGTTTAGATGAGGTCTTCGACGAGAAGGAGGAGGAACTCGAGCGCGAAGAGGAGAAAGAAGAGGATTTTGAATTCGGTGACGGAGAGATGAGGGAAGAAGAAGACGAGGAGACGGACGAGCAGGAGATAGAGAGAGGAGACGAGGGGGATGATCGAGAGGAAGATAAAGATGGTCGAGGCCGCAAAGAGGACTCTCATTTGGAACGCGAAGATCCCCACGGTAAAGAAGCTGAAGACGGTGGCGACGAGGAGGATGAGAAGCAGCTAACTGTATTGGCGAAGTACGACGAGCAAGACGGAACTAATGATCCAAGTATTGGTGCTGAAGAGATTCCGAATGCGAATCAAACCGGCGAGGGCTCTGCTCGTGACAAAGAAGGATTAGCTGTCGGCGCGAACAAAACTGAGGGATCGGTTAATGGTGATGAACAAGTGCCTGTTAACTCCACAGCAGCTGATACTAGAGCCAATATTGTGGTCCAAGAAAATTATAGTGGTAGTTCTGAGTCGACACAGGAAAATGCTACTGCCATCAAGAGTGGAATTCATGATGAATTGGTGAGGCACAGCTTGGACGAGCCAAATGAGAAATCGAACACAACTATTTCGCAAGACGGTTCAGAAGATCGGTCCACTTTAGCTACGAACAGCAACGGAGATACAACCCCGACGGTCGAAGATGCTGGCACGGATCGGGCGACTATACCTGCCATCGAAAATGAAGTGAAGAATGTCAAAGACGAAGCCGCAGAATGACGGTAAATTCACGGGTCGTTGCGAGGTTTCTAACTTACTGATGTTAAAGGATAGGTTTACATGAAGTGTATCTCTATGTTCTGCTCACTGTGGAATACTCTGAGTGAATGTAATATTTCTGCTACTGGAGAGTCATACTATACACATACTCCCTGCTATCCCATGGTTTTGAAGATTAAGAAATATAGGATGCAAATAAATAGCATCTTCAAGGTCCAAATAGATTGTATTAACAAAAAATTGTGGAGATTACAACCTTTCTACGCAGGTTTATTTCTAAGCTATAGTTTGGTGTGTGTGAAAAATTTCACCATTCTTCTGCTATTCTCTCTGATACCTGCTATAGAAATTAGAAAGCTTACTCATAATTCAGCATTTCGTAGCTAGAAATATTTAACATTACGTTGCTTGTCAACTTCGTTACATTTGCCACAAAAATGCTCAAAACTGATTTTTTTTTTTTTTTTTTTTTTTTGAATAACTTATGCCTTATACATCAACTTGATTAGGGGGTAAAGTTCAAAAATTGAAATCAGAGTATAAGGAAGCACAGCAAAAGGATAGAATGCTATATTGCCATTGCAAAGTTGACAAAACCCACAGATAACATTCAAGTTCAGAATGAATATAATAATAATATAAGCATAAGCAGAGTCATTAAATTCATAGTTGACTAATACTAGTGGTTGGTTAATTGGTCATGTATGGTAAACTCGCACTAAGGCAATTGCTTTTGACTCGAACCTAGTTGTGGGTTCGGTTGCCTTTCAAAAGCTCCGAGTCTGAGAGTACCAACATGTTGTGAATTTCCAGAGTTTGTTTTCACATCTCTTTTCTCCTTGGGAGTCATTTTAATTTTAACAAAGCACACTGAATTTGTTGCCAAAGAATTCGATCATGCCTTCCACATAACCACTGATCAGATTCAGTGTACCTGCTACATATATGCAATTAACACACAACACCTTTGCATGAAATATATGACTACTCACCATAAACGAAAATCGACTGCACTAATCAGAATATTATTCTAACACAAAAGCACAATTTTTTCCGCAAGAAACCAAAGCATAAATCATCTAGCAATGATGTGCTGTGAGAAAATAGACATAAGAACAACTGATGAACTCTCAAATGAACTTTTCAGCACCAGAGTTGAAGAATTTTTATTTGGTTTGGCCACAGGCATGCCAAATTTCACTTGATCAAATAGAGAAAATAGTCGGACGTAAAGAGCACAACGCCTGTAAAGTGTGCTAATGTTCGGGGTGCTTCACCTCGAACAGGCCATCAGGTCCTGGAAAGTGTAGAAACAGGTTACCCAAAGAGGAGTTAGAAGAGTACAAATATTAAAGAATCCGAATGCAAATGATCACAAACTAAAAGAAAACTGTAGCAGATCTCTAGTCCAACCAGCTACTGCAAAAAGAAACTTACGAAACAAATGCAAATGATCACAAACTGCAAAAAGAAACTTACGAAAACAATAATTAAAATCTAGCCCATTAATAATTCAACAGGTAAACTCTGTGCAAAAAGAAATGAGATCATATTCTTGCTGAATATGCCATATATCACATTGCAAATACAATGCCAACAGAGAGAACTTGTAATCAAAATCTTCTTGGCTAAAGAAGATGCAAAGCCTATTTAGCTTGCTAGTCCAGTCAGAGATTGGAGGCAAATATATGATAATTTTAAGCATATGTTGCTTTACTGTCACAAGCACTATTTTCTTCAACAAATTCTTTGATGAGTTTTTAAAAACGGGAGATCTGAATGCACGCTGCCATGAGATTGTTACCGCAAATGAAGAATAGACGCATAAAACAAAACCTACACAGGAAAGAGCACGAACAACATCAACACAGTAACAGAGAAAATAGCCGTATCAAAATGAATACGCATTAATCAGTTTCACAGGGACTTGTTAAGATTCTTCTTGTAGATTTTTAGCAAGTACTATAAGAGGAATAAGGAGTTGAATGCAGTAACATGTTACATTTAGTCCTAGTGTTTCCTATAGTGGTTAGTCATCTGCTCTGTTATGTGTTTATGAGCATATCTAGAGAGAAAAAAGAGGTGCAGCAACAATAAGCAATCACTCGTGTCAATTCCAGACTATTAACAGACAATAAAATCACGGATATTTATTTGAAGAGAAAGCTTCCAGTGATCTATCATAAAGGCAAAATTTTAAGAAATCATGCCCACTAAATTAAGTGCCAAAGGTCACAGCTCTGAGATATCATTCAATGTGCAATGCTTTAGGCCTTGCTTATCCCATATAAATATTGCATCAAGTTGTCTACCGTTATTGCGAAAAACACATTGCCTTCACACACCCTGATAGACCATAATCAGTATCAAACAAATCTACTGTTATCATAATAATTAAAAATTTCCTGAACATATGATGAATGATGCATCATTTTTTTCCATTTCTCTTGGCATGTCCATCACTCAACATTTTACATTCGAAACAAATGAAGTCCTTCCATTCTTTCAATAACAGACGCCATAATCAAGCCTTCGTATCGTTGTCGAGACGGTGAATCAACTAAGCCCTCTTTCTCAAAAACAATCCATTAGTAACCTTATGGATCAACAATGTACGACCACAATTTTCGAATAACGATTACCACATAGCCAAGTTATAAAATCCATTTCAAATTAACATGGACAAAATAACATAAGGGATCAGGGCACTCACCCCAGGGGAATTCCTTGTTCCTGATGTGCAGATACGAGTACGCCTGCAAAAAGATCTCTTTTTTTTACATTACCCCATCACAAAACGACCGAAATTAAAGCACCAGATCCAAAAAAATCCACGAAATCAATCATACCGGGGGATCGGAATGATGAGGGTGGCCCTTGGACAAGTTGTAGATGGAGAGGGCGATGCAGGTCACGATCGCCGCGTACGTGATCTTCTCCCATTTCGCAGCCTCATCTGTTCGAAACCGATCAAAAGCGATCACTCCGAGTCCAAGTAATCACAAAACCCTAACCCTAACCCTAACCCTAGAATCCAAAAAGGGAGGGAGAAGGAGGACGAACATGCGTCGTCGTGGCGAGCGGAGGAGGAGAAGACCCTCTTGGTGGAGGGGGAGGAGGTCGCCTTCTTCGCCGCACCGACCAGCGATCGGAGACCGGATCTCGCCATGGACGCCGCCATGTGAGCTTCGCTTCTTCTTCTCTAACCTTTCGACTCTTTCGATTCAACGCACCCTTTTCTCAATGTGCGGTTTAATCTATAATAAATTAATAATAATAATAATAATAATAATAATAATAATAATAATAATAATGAAAATGCTATGTGTACATCCCTTTCGGGGTGTACATCATACACCCCACCCATCCAAGGATGGGGATGTGATGATGGGTCACTTGATGTGATCCGTAAAAAATATCGCCACCATTAAAATGGTGGAGGTGTATGATGTACACCCCTTCGGGGTGTACATGTAGCATTGCTCTAATAATAAAGAGAGGAGATGGAAAATGGAAAATGCTACTTGTACACCCGTAAGGGGTGTACATCTCACACCCCCATCCATCTAAGGGTGGGGTGTGATGATGGGTCACTTGATGTGACCCGTAAAAAATATCGTCACCATTAAAATGGTGGAGATGTATGATGTACACCCCTTCGGGGTGTACATGTAGCATTACTCATGGAAAATACGGTGGTGGACCTTGTCCAGCACGTCAAAGTGATTGGTCCACAATCTTTAACTTTTTCATTTCAGTCCCCGAATTGTTTTGAAATTAAAATTTTCCTTTTATGATTAATTGCGTTATTGATCCAGCTCGTGTACGGCGATCCTTTTTAACACCATTGACGCGACGAGGCACTGATCGAGCCCATAACTCCAAAACGATGATTACATAATTAGCTATCTTTCTCCACGAATTGGCACATTGATGCACTAACTTAGAAGTATTTACAGTGGAAACTCGATATGACGTTTCATATAGAAGGAGATAGCGTGTATCATCCCCCTGTCCTTTCTCTTGCATCGAGATAAAACCATCTTTTTCACATTCCATTTGCCAACCTACTGCTACCCCCCAAAAACAAACATTTTACTTAAAAAAGTCACATTAAATAAAGAACAGTACTTTCAATATTTTATACCAACTACAATTCAAAAATGGAAAATGCTAGATGTACACCCCAAATGGGGTGTACATCTTACACCCACCCCATCCTAGGGGTGGGTGAATTCCACTCGTCACATGATGTGACGAGTGGATGAATACCCACCCCAAGATGGGGTGGGTGTAGGATGTACACCCCATTTGGGGTGTACACCTAGCACTTCTCTTCAAATATATATATATATATATATATATATATATATATATATATATATATAGAATTGTGCTCGAATGCTATTAATAGCATCAGTCCAATTTTACCATCCATTTTGTAGTTCTTGGATCGCATTGAGATTCGTGGAAACTTTTTAATAAAAAATATATATATATATATATATATAAAATAAAAAATAATTTTTTTTTTTAATTAAAGAGCTTGCACGAATTTCAATACCATCCAAAAACTACAAAATGGATAGCACCAGTCCAACTTTGCCACCCATTTTGTAGTTCTTGGATCGCATTGAGATTCGTGGAGTCTCTTTAATGAAAAAAAAGAAAAAAGTAAAAAAATAAAATAAAAAATAAAAATTTTTTCTTTTTAATTAAAGAGCTTGCACGAATCTCAATACGATCTAAAAACTACAAAATAAATGACAAAGTTGGGCTAGTGCTATCAATAGCATTCCAACACAACTATATATATATATATATATATATATATATATATATATATATATATATATAAATTATATTTAAAGTAACTAAGATTTCATATGAAACTACTATTACATGACACAAAAGTCGATGACATCTAAATAGCAAAACATGATTATTATTACAGGAGATATATATATATATATATATATAGAGAGAGAGAGAGGTGGTCTCATGATCATTCAAACAAATTAAACAGCGTTATAGACAAATTAATCTGATCATGGATTAAAGATCATGTCCCCACACTTGCATTTCCAACCCAGGGGCTTGTAGTTGGAGCTGTCATCCTTAAAAGAGAGGAGTTTGTAGAAATAATAATCCTTATTATTACTGTCTGCTCTCTTCTCCTGAGGAATCACCGGCACTTGCACCGCCTGGCAGCGCCCGCACGACAGGCATCTCCCCTCGCATCTCGGCGGCCTCGATCCTACCAAAGCTCGCAAGCTCTCGATTTTCTCTCCTCCATCTGATCCAGAATTAAATGTGACACATATTGCGGATTGAACCAGATAGATTAAGACGAGAAAAAGACAATTTTAGAGTTGTGAAACAAATTTAGTCACGTGGAATAATATTATTCCTGTCAAAATCACATCTGAGAGGCCGGGGTTGCACGGAATTGGATTTGACAAGTTTCTTTTCTTTCAATCCATTGTGGTTTCTAACACCTGTCGTATCTCTGAGTCTCTGAACTATGTTCCTATTTCTTTATTATTTTTATTATGGATGATCTAGTGTCGCAAACAAGTGCCAAATAACATTATTAATATGCAGGAGAAAGAGACAGAGAGAGAGAGAGGAAATTGGTTTGGAAAGAAGCATGCATACCTGGAAGTGAGTGTGTATCATGGGTGGAGCTCAATAGTAGTACTAACAAGAGAAGGTTAAGGAGATGACCCATTTTGATGTTTGATGAACCACTTGAGTTAAAGGGGAGAAAGTTGCTCTGTTTCTGAGAGAGAGAGAGAGAGATGGAGAGGGGATTACATGAGAATCAATAATATATGCAGTAGCAGAGCCAGGTATTGAATGTAATTGAAAACCACATGAAAACAGAGGTGGGGACAGAGAAGCAGCAAAAAAAATAAAAAGGACAGCAGTGGAGCAGAGCTTTAACAATGAGGATAGAAAGCGACGCAAAAATCTCAGAGCCGTAGAACAAACTCAGGAGCGTAGGTTTATGAGCCCCTTAGCCCCCTAAGCAACAAAAATTGTATAGCATAAAAGAGATGGAGCAGAGGATGAGAGAGAAGGTGCAGCAACAGTAAAAGGCAGATACTATTCCAGCAGAGCAAGTTAAAGGTCAAATATGGTTTAGTTTTGGAAAAAAAAAATAAAAAAAAAAAAAAATCTGCTTATTTCTACTGGAACAGAATATAAAAAAGAGATTTTGTGCCACCAAAGCCAAATCTTGAATTTGGCGTCATTTTATACTACTTTTACTATTTATATAATACTTCATATCTTACAGTAAATACAAAAACAAATACTTATAATTAAGAACTTAATAGTTAGTATTATTAGAGTACTTGATATTTCTGAAAAAAAAAAAAAAAAAAAAAAAAAAAACTCAATGTTATCTTATCTGTTAATTATAAATATCTTTCATATATTAAGAATATTTCAGAGTACTGCAACTAAATATATTTTTGAGTCGTATCTGATATGATAAATGGGCTGATTGTGTGCAGTAGAGAGAGAGAGAGAAAGAACTCATAACTCTTTGCCAAAAATGGCAAAGGGCCCAAAAACTTACATCAAAAGAATAGGGGGGTCCAGGTGTGAGGATTCTTCCCAGAAAGAGACATGAGGGTAGAGCTGGGTCACTGGGTGGTTTCACTTTTACCATCTCTCTCTTTTTACCATTATCACTGCTATCTCTTGTTGAGCTGTTCTTGAGGGTTTGGTGTGCATTGTAACAGTGGTTTGTGTTGTTGCAGTCCCTTTGCAACACGCCAACTCTCCTTCTTTTGTTTTAATGTGGAAGGAGAAAGAGACGCATATATACGTATTTGTACATGCACTGAGTTACTATACTGGCATTGCACATGTAATTACCTAGCATTCATTTCATGCGTTCATTGTTTCTACTGCAACTCTCACATGGCAAACAAAAATTTTATGGAACACATCATCCCCATCTATAGATCATCAAATATACTGTCCATCACCTGCAGTGTTTGAATCAAAATAGTAATGAACGATGAATTTGACAATCTCGTCGTCATAATTATGTTTACCAAATAATTTTTGTTTTAATGTGTGAAATGGATCTCTTAGTAAATTTAATTTGAAAAATAATCAAACTTGATATATATATATATATATATATATAGAGGGATGTTTTGAACAAGAAATAAATTTTAGCACTCATTGTTGCAACTCGTAAAATTGAGGATCCCAAGCACATTATGTCACTTCTCTACTAATTATGGAACTGTTCACATCATAGATGTTGTAAAAGGTGATATAATACTAACTAGTTTAACCAAAATGTGCCTAAATCTGATAATTGAGGCTCAGTGGATCGATATAATACTTGGCTTCTACTGCACCAATCATGCAGAAAACTGAAGACAATAACATTGTGGATGATGGAAAACATAGTTATTCCTTCAGAGACATAGGCTATAAACCATTTCCCTTTACTCCAAAGAAACAAATCCACTCCTAAAGCACAATACTTGGAAAAAAGAAAGAAAAAAAAAAAGAAAAAGAAAAAGAAAAAGGCCTTGCAACTTGAACTTGAGATCCTTCTATTGCAGTGCAAGAATGGGAATGGCAAAAGAGCCTCTCAAAATCCAAAGACAAAGGTGAAGCAACCAACCACCTTAAGGGAAAAGGTTTAAAGAATCCATACTTGGTTAATTTAACCATTCTTGCTTTTAGTGTTAACTTACAATCACAGGGAGTAATTTGATTGGTTGGTCGGTTGGTCTCGCCTTTTTTTTATATATATATATTATTGTTAACGTTCCTTAAACCTCAAAATGAAACTACCAACCTCAACTTGGAACTTAGACAGGGACTGAGAATGCTGTTGCTGTGTGTATATATATTTGGGAAGGAGATCACTAATCTTCATCTCATAAGAGCTTATAACCATTGAGGAAATTCCCACTTTACTAGTATTATTTGTTCCCTATGGCTCAAACAGGAAGCAACAGTTGCAGCTTGTATGGGTCTGAGGTTTGTGGTGTTTGTTTCTTACTTGTTGTTATGTTTTTTTTTTTATTATGCTCATATAATTATTGTCTTTGGATGGATTTATGTGGGTAATAGCTTGGAAATACTGTTTTGAAACTAGATAGAGTTGAGGAATGATATATAGGTATTAAGTAAAGAAAATTTGAGACTTTTGTGTTGAGTAACCACACTTTTGCAGTCCCATTTTTTCTGATTGCAGAAATTACTCTGATGAGTAGTTTCAGAAAACACTTTGAATTGCTTAAACCATAACTGAAAAATGTCAGACTGAAAAATGCCTTCTTTGCTTACAGTGATCTTATTTATTTTTTTTGACTTTCAATCACTAATAAGGTCAGAAACATCTGAATTCTGTCTTTTCCTAATGTATTTTATAGGGACTAAATGCTATTCACATTGGCGACGGTGACGAAAACATTATAGTGAATCCTAACTTTGATGATGGCCTCAATAATTGGTCCGGAAGAGGCTGCAATATTGTTCTGCATGATTCAATGGGTGATGGCAAGGTACTTCCATTGAACGGGAAGTACTTTGTTGCTGCGACCAATCGAACGCAAAATTGGAACGGCATTCAGCAGGATGTCACCGGCAGGGTGCAACGAAAGCTCTTGTATGATGTCACTGCGACCGTTAGGATATTCGGAAATGTTTCGACTTCTGATGTTCGGGCAACTCTATATGTTCAAACCCCCAATGGCCGAGATCAATACTTAGGCGTCGCTAAGTGAGACTCTTTCATTCTAAAGCAACTGATGCAAATTCTTTATCTTTTGTATATATTATTAACAGTTGCGGTCAGAATGAATAGAATGATTTCTGATTTATTGAAGTTGTATCCAGTTTGCAGGCAACAGATAAGGATTGGGCACAATTGCAGGGAAAGTTTCTTTTGAATGGCGTTGCTTCGAAAGCCGTGATATATATCGAAGGGCCGCCTCCGGGAACTGACCTTCTTCTTAACAGTGTAGTTATTAAACATGCAGAGAAGCCTGCTCCGGTATCTCCTCCGGACTTTCAGGTGAATTCTTGTGATGATGTGGAAACTGCCGGCAAACTTTTCATAATTTTGTTTTATGTTTCTTTCCAGTAAGACAGTATTTCTGCACCACCTTATATGTAGTTTTGTAATAATTTGAGTTACTGGTGTGGAACCGAACTGTCAATGAGATGCTTCTTCTGTTTAACAAATGTCTCTCGCTTTATTTCCTCTGGCTATGTTCTTATCTTAGTTGATCTGATAAAATTTTGTAAGAATTTCACAGAATCAATCATTCTCTCTGAAACATTTTCTTTTATATTCAGCTCACTTGCTCTTTTACTTTAATTAATTACAGTTCTTAATGTAGCATATATAAAAATTAGGCTGTTTATAGGAGTAGGAAATCGGTGACAATTATCATCTAAGATCTAAAAATTAGCCTTCAATTTTGCAGAATGTTCACTACGGTGTGAACATCATTCAGAACAGCAGTCTCAGTGATGGTCTAAATGGGTGGTCCCCTCTCGGTCCATGCACGCTAAACATCGCCAACGGTTCGCCACGTGTCCTACCTCCAATGGCAAGAGATTCTCTCGGACAGCACGGATCTCTAAACGGTCGCTACATTCTCATAACGAACCGCACCCAGACATGGATGGGGCCATCACAAACAATCACTGACAAGCTGAGCTTATTCGTTACCTATCAAGTATCAGCTTGGGTTCGAATTGGGTCTCAGAAAAACGGTCCCCAAAATATAAATGTCGCGCTCGGTGTCGATAGTCAATGGGTCAATGGTGGCCAAGTTGAAGCTAGTGATGATCGGTGGTACGAGATTGGGGGAGCGTTTAGGATCGAGAAGCAACCTTCGAGGGTCCTAGTTTACATTCAAGGCCCTGCGGCGGGAGTTGATCTGATGGTTGCAGAGGTTCAGATATTTGCTGTTGATAGAAAAGCAAGATTCAAGCATCTAAAGAATCAAACAGACAAGGTAGTAATTCCCGCCGAATCTTCATTTTGAATGGTGCCAATTATGGACAGCCATCAGCAATTCAATTTGCAATTCATTTGGTTTTTTTGTTTCCTTTACGTCCACCATCGATAAATCTAATGATCAGAATATTAAACCAAAATACAGGTACGGAAACGGGACGTGGTTCTGAAATTCTCAGGATCGAATGGCGAGAATCCCTCCGGAGCAATGGTAAGAGTGAAACAGACACAAAACAGCTTCCCCTTCGGCTCATGCATCATGCGAACCAACATAGACAACGAGGACTTCGTGAGCTTCTTCGTGAAGCACTTCAACTGGGCAGTGTTCGGGAACGAGCTCAAGTGGTACTGGACCGAACCGCAGCAAGGGGTCATAAACTACGCCGACGCAGACGAGCTGCTAGACTTGTGCAACAAGAATAACATAAGCACAAGAGGCCACTGCATATTCTGGGAAGTCGAGAGTGCCGTCCAACAGTGGGTTCGCGGTTTGAACAGAAACGACTTAATGACCGCAGTACAAAACCGTCTTAACGGCCTCCTAACAAGATACAAAGGTAAATTCAAACACTACGACGTGAACAATGAGATGCTCCATGGCTCATTCTACCAAGATAGGCTGGGAAAAGATATAAGAGCATATATGTTCAAAACAGCTAATCAATTGGACCCTGCCCCTACTCTTTTTGTGAATGACTACCATGTTGAAGATGCCGCTGATACAAGAGCATGCCCTGAGAAGTACATAGAGCAAATACTTGGTTTACAGGATCAAGGTGCAACAGTTGGAGGGATTGGTGTGCAAGCCCACACAGATTACCCAGTCGGGCCTATACTGAGCTCCTCATTCGATAAGTTAGCTGTGCTCGGCCTTCCTATTTGGTTAACTGAACTAGATGTTTCTTCTGCAAATGAATACGTCCGGGCCGATGACTTAGAGGTCATGCTTCGAGAGGCCTACGCGCACCCGGCGGTCCAAGGGATTATGCTTTGGGGCTTCTGGGAGTTGTTCATGAGTAGGGACAATGCATACCTGGTTAATGCTGAAGGGAATGTCAATGAAGCTGGTCAGAAGTTCATAGCTTTGAAGCACGAGTGGCTGTCGCATGCGCACGGGCATGCAGATGATCAAGGGGAGTTCAAGTTCAGAGCATTTCATGGTTCCTACACCGTTGAGGTCGTTACCCTCACAAAGAAATACTCGCAGACTTTCACTGTTGATAAGGGTGATTCGCCTTTGATGGTGAATATTAGCATCTGAATGATGCTATAATTAATGCAACTCTATATATATATATATAGAGAGAGAGAGAGAGAGAGAGAGAGAGAGATACATATAAGGGAATAAGGAGCGCAATCCATGCTAGTCATGGTGCACGTGCTCTTAATTACAAGTAATTAGAAAATAAGTGTGGCTACAACTTCTGTTTACTATGATGCGAAAAGTATTACATGTAACCAATTTGTTTCACTTTTACATAGAAATGTAGTATGTAATTTGTTATAGTGATGAGAGGCATTTATAGAATGAGAACAGATACATACATTATAACTGAAATACTTACGGCACGTGTACAAACAGTAACATCTGATTCCATTGATTACTGAAACTGTTCAGACCAGGCATGCATGCTTGTGAATCCTCTTAGTAAATGCTTGATTAACTCGCAAGCCACAAAGTTTTGTACTGATATCACTAAAACAAACAAAAACAGTAACAATCTAATAATGATATCCTGTACTAAAAAGAATTTGATAATAAGATAACTTTAGCAATTATGTGCAACAGAACGGCATATACAACCATGTCTTACAGTTCCAGAACTTGCAGAATAAACAGAGAGTGTAGATAGAAATAGCCAACACCATAGTGGAGATTTTTATATGATGAAGAATAATACCAAGTTTTACCAGAAAGATCTTCTAACACCAATACTACACTACAATTCCACAACACTACCAACAGTAAGACTTATCAAGCCAAGCATAGGGATAAGATATTGAAACAATACCAATTTAACTATAGATGGTACTACTGAATGCCCTAATATAGCACAAAAAAGGCATTTGTTTCTTGAAGAATAATAATTCTAGAAGCTTCTGACTTACTAATTCCGACTCGTGCCTTAAGGGCCGAGGCGGTACATGCCGTCACCCATGAACTGCCCATCCATGTAAAGAGCGGCGGCGGCAGCATTTTGATGGTGGTAGCCATCCATCACGACGAACTGCATGTCCTCCGATGGTTTCCAATGCCGCTTTCTCTGGTTTATGAACCAATTATTGATCTGCTTCTGATCGAGACCAGTTGATTCCGCCAAGGCCATCTTCTCTGTTTCCTGCTTAATACCAACATTAATTCATGTGTTAAACCAGGTAGTCATTATCGCCTACCGATACAAAATACACACTCGACAATTCCAATTTTACAATTTGGTCATAAATAGAAAGGTTGACATTTATATTTTCTAGAGTGTAACATATACACCCCTTTGCAATATCACCAGTATATATACACCGTTGTAAATTCAGATTTTTCATCTATGCCCTTCAAAGATTTAATATTTATCATAAAAATACCTTACAATTAAAGTGTGCCCCATGATTCTGCTGACTCCGCAACTTTAAAGGTAACTTTTGTGAGAAATTAACCACACTTTAAACGGGCGTATATGAAAATTTAGGTTTTACAGGGTGTATATCTGAATGACAACTTTACATAAAAAACCCTTTTCTAAGTTGATATATAAACTTCATCTGTTAACATGCATCAATATTCAATTGGTAGTCAGTCTTTATTCACCTAACTTGACCAATAATAGAGTGGACAGCAACTTGGCTGATGTTAGGGGTCAATAACAAATTCTTTAGTAGACTGATGGGGTCTAACCCCCAAGATTTGTCGGTTGGAAGGCAATATACAATCTGGGAAAATCATACCGATGGATATGGCCATTTATAATGCAGCTCCCACCAGTTGAGAAGCTTTTGCCGAGCATCCTTCGGTAGCTTCCCTTTCTTTTTTTTCTTCGAGAGCTCCTGCCGAAGGCTGCTTAAGTAGCCACTATACTTCTTCAGAAGGTGTTGCTTTAGTTCTTTGTCTTCTGCACGAGGATCGATCTCAGGGACTTCACCTTCTCCACTAGCATCTTGATCCTCCTCCGAGGAACCAACTCCTTCACACTTATCATCCGCTGATTCCAAAGGAGCAAATAATGAGCACGGCAATGCAACGACAAGATAATCTGATGTATTTAGTACTCTATATAAACAGTGAAGCTGTTTGTAAACTGGAAAGATATGACAAATAATATTATATAATAATATACGGCAATATCCTCTTACATATTTGTGGAGCTACCTGAACTTCATGTTACATCCAGCAACTTCCTACTAAAAACGATGTCGAACAAATTCAAAACCATACATTGTGAAGCTAAACATTTGGCGAGTGCAATCACAACCCTCCGTCAAAGAGCAGTCATACAAGAAAAGGAAGAACAAAAAAGACACTATTTCTTTGTATAGTCCGGCTATTCCTATATTCACAGAAGAACAAAACATAAGGAGCTTCCACTAATAACCTAAGGATCACAAAGAAACACACTAGGAGAGTTATCGCCTTTCACACCAAGGCACATAAGAGAAGCACTCACTACCTCCAACTCTATCCAAATTGTATAGAACCACACCTAACAAGATTTCGCTTCATTTTTGTTAAGATTAATAGTAAGCAAAAGCCCTACGACCTCCTCTCTTCTCTCCCACCTTTCGGCTTACTATTCTACTACACAAATCTCACCTATTTTAATCATCCACCTCTAGCCCGGAAGTAAAAGGCTACGAAACATAAGCCTTTGATCAATAGAGTCATGATTTAAAGGCTCTACAAATGGAAAACCTAAATATGCATATGTTATGAAAAATTTAGTGAAAAACTTAGAAATAGGAGATTTAGTTTCACACCAAGCCGCATAACAATACTAGACCTAAATAACATGGCTAAGCTCAATGCGTCTAACTCAACAAATACTTACTACTAGACGTCTTGACTTGATCGAAGGGTCCATATATAGCATGGAGTTTGGCTCAAGTGAAGGGCGCACTAACAAACTACTTCATAAAAGTTTCATCTCTACGTACATCTCACTTTAAATTAAATATCTAACTAATTAGATTATAATTTTATTTTAGTTGTATAGATAATAACAGATTAAAAAAGTTAGATGTCCTATTATAATAAAGTCTTCACAAAATAGTTTGTTACTACGTCCTTCACATAAGTCAAACTCCATAATATGTACTTGATCTTCATACATACTAAAATTGAGATGATTTTTTTTATTTTAGAAGATTGTAATGATCGATTCTTTAAAATGTGATTTCATGACTGTAGCAAGTACTATATTGGGATGATTTTGTACATGGATCTTTCCTTGTATGAAAATAGTATTCTTCATATTTATAATAAGCAAAGAAAGTACATAACTCATTATGTGTACAAAATGGCAATTCCATTATAAAATATTGTATAAATAGAAAAAAAAATGGAAAATCCACTGTAAAACTTTGTACCCTGACAGTAAATAGCTAGAAACATGGCAACTGATAAAGGACAACGAAAGAACGTAGAAAAGCACAGTAGCTGCATCACCATGACTAGCACCTTGTCTAAATCTTAAAATTGCATCCTGAGTTTGAGTCTAATAGCTTTTTACAATATATTATCTCCTTGTAACATGCATGGAATGGCATCTCTCCTAGTTAACAATCTATACCCGATGCCATAAAAAATCAACTAAGTATTTGACAATAACAGAATCAAATAAAAAGAGAAGTAACAACATCTAACTTGTGATATATTAACATGAACCTAATGCTTCCACCTTTTCACACATCAAACATGCATCAAGATTTGTACACATGCGAGCACTCCAACCCGAGTGCTGGCATAATGCGCATCAAGATTCCTACCTGTCCGGCACGTGAATCACGATGAACACCTGAAAAGCGAAAAGTGGAAGCATCGGTGACCTATTGGCTCCAAAAGCATCCTTTTTCAACGCTATCTGCAGTATGACTCTTCACCAAAACCAATACGTACAGATAAATCTGCAGTATGACTCTTCACCAAAACCAATACGTACAGATAAAATTAGCATCTTAGGCATCCAGCCAGAATTAAAAATGCTAATCCATTCTACAATGTAGCTCGTAATGCTAAAACATCATAAAGTATCTAGATTCATCAAAAGATCTCCCACCCATTGACCTCATCACAGCACCACAATCTCAGCAATCTCTAAACTCCTAGAAAACATCAAGCTTGGGACCTTCAAATCCTTCGTACATCTGAGTTATTCACACTGAAGGAATAAAATACTGATACATCCTATGATGGCTGCCTAACTAAATTTGCAACTCATTAAACCAGTGATGAGTAACTAATGTCCTGTGAGTTTGAATCGGCAAAAATAACACTATAAAGCCAAATAAAACGTGAAAATAAAGATAACTATTTAACCTGCTTCCTCACTTGTAACGGACAAATAATCGAGTACAGATGCTAATAAATTATGCATTAGCAGATTTGTTTCTCACCATCCTTATTGTTGCCAACATGGCAAGCAAAGCTAACCATCTCTTATAAATGCTTCAACTTTAGTCAAGCGATCGATAATGTACTTTTCTCTTTTCCTCATTAACCAAATTGGAGATCACTGCCCCATATTCATTCAAAGAAAAAAAAGTATCCTTTGCATTTCTCTATCAAAAATTAAATATCCTTCATCCTTCGATCGTAATAACATTAATTCATTAAATGATGTACAAAAACACACGTGGCCCTTTTGCCATGGGACCTAGCTCTGCCAATATATATATGGGACTATACTAATTAATTCAAGTTGCTGGAATTGTTGGTTGGAGTGATGGGATTTGATTAGAATAGCATCCCATGCCTCACATAGCCTTTTTTTTTAAAAAAAAAATGTGTATCTCTCTCTCTCTCTCTCTCTCTCCATCAGATGCGAAGAAAATTAAACAAAGGCAATGATGCTATACGATTATTCTCGAGGTAGGATTCTCCTTGTAACCCTAAACATATATATATATATATATATATATATATATAGCCCTCGTCACTTGTCAGCGCCAACATCGCTTATAGCTTATTACATTCCAAAGTCTGTTTTCATGACAACCCCTCCGTAAGATATCGTATGCTTTTATAGTAGATTATGTGAATATATTAATATTCATGGTTTAAACTGCCACATATATATATATATATATATATATATATATATATATATATATATATATATATATAAATAAAGGACCTTTATGCACTAAAATAAACTAATAAAGAAAAAGGAGATGAACAAGAGGCCGAGACTCCGCGATATGGGTGCCATTATAGCCTCGTGATGTGTTGAAGGGCACTCTTTCTCACTCATATTTCATGTTCTTAATTATTATATTTTTATATTATATACAGTAACATATATATGCAGAATCTCCATTAAAGGAGAAAGAGGTCGCTTCACCCTTTTGCTTTAGCCCTTGCGTGAAAGGCGGGAGCAAGCAAGTCTCCGCATAAATATATACGTACGTACTTAGTTTTACTCCTTTTTCTCGTCTCCTATACAGTTCCACTAGTGCTGTGCCCATTCGCGTTGCACTGTTCAAGGGTAAAGTTTTTCAGAACCCTGAACTACAGTAGTGCCCCGCTACTCATCTGCGTAGCAGTAGTAGTAGTAGTATAAGGGCTATGTAAAAAAAGTCAATATCTTCATAACATAACTTACATTTATGATGAGCAGGTTAATTATTAGAACATAAAACCTGAGGTAAAGAAGCGTGAGGTAGCGCCATTAGTGAGAGAGTTAAGCTGCGTCTCGACTCTCTTGAGGAACTCCGTGGCTTCTTGTATTGGCCTCGTCAGCTCTTCTCGGTACTTAACCAGCATGTTACAATAAGCCTCCTACACATGCATAACAAAAGTAGTAGTTAACTAGTTAACCTAAGTGTTCATATATGCAACAATTAACGTCCCCATTACTCTTTCTACATAAGATTGAGCTAAAGTAAATTGAGGAATAGATCATGGGACAAGTAAAACGAAACATTAATATTATAGGATGTGTTGATATGAGCATGCACCATGAATTGGTCGAGCTCCGGATCGGTCGACGGATCGTGTCGGCCGCCGCTCAGGCGGCGCCCCTCGAACTCTCGGGCCATCGCGGTGAGCCGGTCCACCACCTCCTGCGACGCTCCTACCTTCATATGAAGATCCAAATTGAAGTTTAGCTCTATCTACATATAGCCATTATACTTTAGAGTTATATATATATATATATATATATATATAGTAGTGGGGATTAAATTAACTTAATAAATTAAAGATTACTTTTTGGCAATCCATGTAGGCTCCAAGAAGTGTGGAGTAATGAGGATGGGACATGATCTTGGCCTTAAGAGCCTCCGCTTCTCTCGGAGAGATCTCTCGGTTCCCCCCTCCTTCATGCTCTAAGAATATTGCTCCTCTCTCGTGAGGTGGGTAGTGAGTAGTAGAAGGCCCCGCTTCGGCTTTGAGAGGTTGGTTTATGAATCTATGTGGATATTGGTAGCTCCGGCCATATTGGCCGGAGATGGGTGGTGGTGCAACCACCACATGCGGCGGAGGAGGAGGAGCTGTTGCGGCGGCGGCGGCGGCGATGGTTGTAGATGATGGGAGATACAACAAGGAATTAGTAGTAGTAATAGTGTTAGTATGAGTATTAGTAGTACCCCTTGAGGAGTTGCAGTTGCCACCGCCACCTAGAAGGGAGAACTCCTCCATCTATAAAAGCACTTATTTTAGTAGCAAAAAATTAACAAAGCAAATAAGAAAGAAGAGGGGGAGAGGGGGAGGGGGGGAGGGGGGAATAAAACTATAAATATAAGTGGAGTAGGTGGTGTGAGGAAGAAAAAGAAAAGAAAAAGAAATAAATAAAAACTCAAGAATTATTCTTGTAGGATAGGGGCCGGGGGAGGGAGGGGGTATGTTGAAGAAAAAGAAGAACCCTAGGAATGCCCAAAATAGACCCGAGACCTATGGAGGAGGAGAGAGGTAGGGGGGAGAAGGGAAAGCTAATATCTGGTGGCCATCTTTTCCCATGTCAAATCAAAGTAGCTAGACAAGGAGATGGGGGGTGTGTGTAGCTGCTCTAGATGTGGAGTTGCACATCAAACGAAACCTAATTTCTAATCAACAGCCATGTACAATTTTGAGCCCAGGAGGAGAAATATCGATCGAAGAAGAGGCGAAAAGAGAGATTTGGAGAGCAACACAGCATGTGGATTGTTGTGGGGCTTCGTTAACATGGTACTATGTAGAGATCATAAGAGCCATTGGTTCATATCTTATCCTCTTCCTCCTCCTCCTCCTTCTCCTCTTCTTCTTCTTCTAAGAACTACAACAAGGGAGATCAGGGTTACTTAATCGTGGTAGGTAAAGACGAGATAATTTGTCGCTTGGTTCGTGGCTCTTTGGAAAAGGGAGAGAGGTCGAAGAAGAGATAAAAGGACTTAGGAAGCACCAATTTGTAACAGGTGTTTAGATCTCACTTTGATTTGTTGTGTAATGGATAGCTTGTGTGTTTTTTTCCCCTTTTCGGGTGGAAAGATTCTTGGGAAAGTAAGAAGCTCCACTCCACTCCTTTCGTTTTTATGGGGAAAATGCTTATTATCAGTTTATGGTACTTTTATATTACTTTGATTTGTAATATTACATAATTAATTAGTTAACTTTTGTATGATACTGTGTTGTATTAGTAAGACAGTATAATTATCCAAAAAAATTATTTGTTAGGAGTTAGGACAATGGTCTAAACATATATTTATTACTTGTTACTCACATGCATAAAAAAAATATAAAAAATTATAAAATTAATAGATGAAATCATAAAAGAATCAGATTTGGCCTATAAAAATATAATACTATAATTTAATTAAATAATAAAGATGGGGATTAAATATACTATCTTATAAAATAATAGAAACTTAGAATTGATTATAATATGATACTACTTAAATAATTGATGTAATAATAAAAAAAAAACCGAAAAATGAATTGTCTACTAATATATTTAACAAGCATATCATCAGCAGCTCATATGCACTTTTAGAGGGCATTTGGATTGACCAATTTCTAGGTTCAATGTTGCTTTAGTAGTATTTGAGTTTTCTTACGTGTAATTACTTTTTCGTTATTTACTTTGATATAATTTATGAAGTCTAAAAATCAAATAAGTACAACCACTTTTTTAATTTATTTTGGTGTAATTTGATATTAATGTAATTAGTGTTTTGAGTTTTATTATTTATTACTATAATAAAATTAAATTATAGAGATATATTTTTGTGATATTTTTGTATAAGTGTTCTATCTATATTTTATTTATATTCAAAATTAGATTATATGGACATATTTTTGGAACACATTATAATAATGTATTCCTATACACCCTAACGACTGCACATATAGCGACACTAATAATAAGTATCGATATATTTGTCAGCGATATTATTTTTAAATTTTAAAAATACTTAAAAATATTATTATGGAATAATTTTATTAGTGTGTTTTTATGTAAGTGAATAGTATTCCCTCCTAAATATAGTAGTAAACATATCCTTTCAAAATTCAACACATTAAATAATTTAAATTTTTATTATTATTTAAAAATAATTTTAATTTATTATAAAAAAAGTAATTCTAATTCATTATAAAAATAGTAGAGTTTAGATTTTAATAATTAATAGTTTTTTTAAAAAATATTGAGTATAGTGAAAATTGAGTTCAGTATTTTAGAAAAAAAAAATAAAATAAATTAAAGAGTACCTATACGTTAAAGTGGAGGTCTAATATAATTTGAATTATATTATATTTTTATCTTACACCAAATCAAAAATAAGAGATGTTGAAATTCGAGTTTTATT
Organism: Tillandsia leiboldiana; assembly: GCA_029204045.2. Taxonomy (NCBI): domain Eukaryota; kingdom Viridiplantae; phylum Streptophyta; class Magnoliopsida; order Poales; family Bromeliaceae; genus Tillandsia; species Tillandsia leiboldiana. Next base: position 3,234,089 of record CM055065.1, read on the forward strand.
TTTTTACTTGCTACAAACCAAACAGCTTTGTTGTTACTGACTACTAATCTGCACAGTAGTAATTAATTTACATATGATATATATTACTCTATCAGTATTATATCAGTAATATGTAGTTAAATATCATTTCAGAGTATTATTAAGCAAATTTAAAGGGCTAGAGATATGAGATTAGTGAGCCTAGGATTATAGGATAGTGCATGATTCAAGTGGCTCGCTGTCATGTACTGTGATTAGATTCTTTTTTTTTCTTTTCTTTTCTTATATTTTTTAACCCTTAGCAAAAGCTAGAAGTTTGGATAGATGAGCTGTTATTCGTTAAGTAATGTTTTTGGTACTACTATCATGTCCAAGATATAACAAAATATTTGGAAAGAATTAAAGCAAAAAATTCTTTGGAAGAAGCGTTTGGTAATGAAGATTTTCACTTTGAGATTTGACCCACCACAACATATACATGTATTTTCAAATTCCATTGGGATTTGTGGCTTTGACTACTTATAATTATTTCCGACTCGTGAAAGCATCACCTCAATCACTCATTTAAGTATTGGATGGTACAGGTTTACCGTATTATCCGGATTGTTGCTGTTTATTCATAAACTTAGAATTAAAAGTTGAGACACAGTTATAAACGATCGTACTTAATGCAGTTCAATAAAAATTTAATAATCAATATTCAAAATTATAAATTTAAAAATTAATTATTATTTATTTTTAACTGAATTTATTAGAGTATGTTTTATTCATAAACTTATAATTTAAAGTTGAGACACAGTTATAAATGCGCGTGCCCAGTTGTATAAAAATTTAATAATTAATATTTAAAATTTTAAATTTAAAAATTAATTATTATATATTTTTAATTGAATTTATTGATAAAATACGAATGAGTTGCCTACTATATTTTTTAAAATAAAAAAAACTCATAAAATATTTAACTAAACTTAATTGTCTAGTGAATTAAGATCTCCATAATTCAGCAAATTAACTATGACCCTCTTTGAATAGGAGGTCATTGACCTTCGATCACATTCAAGAAAAAGTATAGAATAAAATAAAAAGAATTAAAAAAAAAAAAACGCAAAGTTACATAAGAGAGATAACGAGGGAATAAAAAAGAATAGCAATGCTACATATACACTATAAAAAGAGTGTATATTTTATACTTTACTCATTTAAAAATAGAGTATTTTTTAAAGGTCACTTCAAGTGACTCCTCATTATATTGTTGATAAATAATCTAATATTTTTGATAAATTTGAATTTATCAAGTTTATCTTTTTAATATCAGTTCGTTAGCCATCAGAGATAAGTTAAAATTTTATTAAGTGGTTATTATTAGGATTTTCTTATTTTATGTTGAAAGCTATATATACCTGCGGTAAATGCGTGAAATAATGTCCATTGTTGCATTCAGGCCAAGAGCAATTAATAAAGTTTTTAGTTTGCCACAATACCTCTTTGTAATATATACTCCTATTCTTTTCAACAAGTGGTATCAGAACGAAGTTGAAGAAGCTTAACGAATAAAAAGAAGATTGTCATCTGTTGAAGAAGCTTAACGAATAAAAAGAAGATTGTCATCTTCGTGATCGAACACGTAGAACGCGTTGGCGAACACGTAGAACGTGTTGGTATCGCGCTTTCCATCGACATCGATATTGATAGTTGATCATGGCCCTGAACGGGATGATTCAACCATAACTTCCAAAGTTTATAGAAAAAAACTTCGATTACTGGAGTATCCAAATACAATGTTTATTCTCATCCCAAGAGTTATCGAATACTGTGAAGGATGGTTTCAAAGATGTCACCGACAGTGAGTTTGAAACGCTCGCTGTTACAAGGAAAGAAGCGCGTAAAGAGATTGCCGAAAGAAAGATAGAAAGACATTATTCTTTCTGTATCAGGCGGTGGATAAAGTTATTTTTGAGAGACAATCGAATGCAAAGACAGCAAAAGAGGCCTGAGACATGCTCGAGAGTAGTTACAAAGGTGCAAATAGAGTAAAAAGGGTACGACTGCTAGTTTTTAAAGAAGAATTTGAATCTTTACAAATGAATGAAAGTGAATCAATCGATGAATATTTTAGTCGGATAATATTCGTATCAAATCAAATACGGATGAATGGAGAAAACTGGCCTGACAAATTAATTGTTGAAAAAAATTATGAGATCAATTAAAGGCAAATATGATCATATTGTTTCTTCAATTGAGGCGGCCAAAGACAGACAATTTAACGGCAGAAGATTTGTTGGGATCGTTCCAATTTACGAACAGCGTGTGGAATTGAAAGCACATCGCACAGTGAACAAGGTTTCAAAACCCAACTGACAATTAGCGACAAAACTCAGGGAGGAAATAAAGGCGGCAGAGGATGTGGCCGTGAAGGCGGACGCGGTCGTGGCCGCAATAGAGACCGAGGCCAAAACGAAGCAGTCTTTGGTGATACACATGATTTAAATTCAAACGAAGCAGTCTTTGGTTATGTCATTTACAGTTTGATCATTTAAATTTTGGATCTTTAAAAAAACAGGCTAACAAAAATATGGTAAAAGAATTACCCTATATAAATTATCTAAACCAAATTTGTAAAGGTTGCATTTTTGAAAAGTAACGTAGAGATCCGTTTTCAAAAGAAAAATCCGTTAGAGCCACAAAGCCTCTACAGTTGGTCCATATGGATTAATGTGAGATGGATAGATGTTCCAATGAAAACAATAAATACTTTATGACTTTCATTGATGATTTTAGCAGAAAAACTTGGATTTATTTTTTGAAAGAAAAATCAGAAACTTTTACTGCATTCAAACAGTTTAAAGCACTTTCTGAAAAACAAAGCGGTTATTATTTAAAAGCTCTACGATCCGATGGTGGAGGATAATATTTATCTACAGAATTTAATGAATTCTGTAAGACACATGGGATTAAGCATTAAAATACCGCAGCCTATTCACCGCAACAGGATGGCGTAGCAGAAAAAAAAAATAGCACCATAGTGGAGATGACAAGAAGCATGCTTATTGAAAAAGATATACCGAAAATTTTTTGGGCTGAAGCTGTTTCATGTGCAATTTATATATAAAACATGAGTACAACAAGTAGTGTCGCAAATAAAACATTTGAAGAAGCATGGAGTGGAAGAAAACCTATTGTTGCACATCTTCGTGTTTTTGGATGGCTTGCTTATGCACATATTCCAAAACTAACGAGAAAGAAATTGTATAACAAAGCAGTCATAAGTGTTTTTATCGGCTATGCAGAAAATATGAATGCTTACAAATTATATAATCCAGTTGCAGAAAAGATCATAATTAGTAGAGAATGGAAATTATGAAAAAGAATTTGATAAAGAAGAATTTGAAAAGAGAGACAGAGAAGTTCTGTCATATATTTTTTATGCAGTGGATTTATCGTTTTTGAAAAAATTTCAACAATAAAAACGACACGAGAAGTGTGGAGAATTTTAGCAAAAATTAAATGAGAAGATTTGCGGGAAGAGAATAAAATTCGAGAAGAAGAAGAAATAAAACCCAACGATGAAGATATAGAAGCCCTAATTTAGAAAGAAATTTGAAAAACAAAATTTGATCAAAATCATGAAAAAGATCAAAATTTTGAAGAACATGTTGATGATTAAAACGATAAGGTCCAGACCGACGAGAAAATTCACAATGATGATATAAGAAAAGAATTTTCTGTCGATAAAGTAATTGCACATCAAGTCAAAGAAGAAGTTGACCCCTTTTCCAATATTGTTAATGAAGAAAGTTTACATATCAGAATATGGATGAAGAAAATGAAGAAAAAGAAAAAGCACATGAAATTATAATATAATAATTAAAATTATATTTATTTTAATTATAAAATTATATTTATTTTAAAATTATATTTATTTTAATTAGTTAGATAATTAGTTAATAAAATAATTAGATTAGTAAAAATATTAGATTAATAATTATATTTATTTTAATTAAGCTTATTTTTAATTAATTGATAAAATAATTAATAATAATGAGTATTATTAATAATAAATAATTTAATTAACTACAAATAATTTAATAATTTAATTAGTTAATTATCTGATTGTTAGATAATTAGTTAATAAAATAATTAGATTAGTTAAAATATTAGATTAATTAAAAAGTTAATACAATAATTAAAATTATATTTATTTTAATTAAACTTATTCTCAAATTGAAACAAACCTTGTTCCAGGAAAAGACGAGAACAGTAGTTCAAGCCTTATACCGGCTTATTTCAGAAAGACGAAAATTGTTGTTTCCATTTATAACCAAACGTATTTGGAGAATAAGGTTAGAATTAACAAAGTCTTATTTCAGACCTTATTTCCGAAACAAACGGTGCCTAGGCGACCATCATAGCCGCACGTACCTTTATCCAAAGGCCAAACACTAGCACAAACGAATAGGTGCAATTAATAATATATATATATCACTACAACAACACTTTTGTGCAAATGCTATATTCCATCTATATCTAAAATTAGGTTATAGGGACACATTTTTAGAACACATTACAATAATATGTCGCTATAAATCCTAGCGACTGCACATATAGCGACACTAATAATAAGTATCGGTATTTTGTAAGCAGCATATATTTTAGATTTTACAAATACTTAAAAAACTCACTATAACATAATTTTATTGTAGTGTATATATATTTTTTGTAACTTTTTTATTTTTATCCATCCATTTTTTATACTTTTCGATTACTAGATAAATATGATAATGAAAAATCATAAAATTTATTTTCTAATTAATTTAAATATATTAGATCAAGTTTAACATAGCTGATCATTGATTCAGAAATTTCATTTATATTATCGAAAACGGTTTAGAAGTATGGAGGCCTCCGTACTATATATATATATATATATATATATATATATATATATATATATATATATATATATATATATATATATATATATATATATATATATATATATATATATATATATATAATTATGCTAGAATACTATCGATAGCACCAAGCCATTGGTGCTATCAAGTTTTTAGCCGTTGGATGAAAAAATATGCGGTTGGGATTATAGTGGTGCCCTAGGGTTTACTAGGTAGTTGGTTGAATAGTAAAAATCTTAGGGGACCACTATAATCCCCCAACCACATATCTTTTCATCCAACGGCTGAAAATTTGATAGCACCAATTGTTTGGTGCTATCGATAGTATTATAGTCGGACTCTATATATATATAGTCCGACTGGAATACTATCCATAACACTAAGCAATTGGTGCTACGAAGTTTCCGGCCATTGGATGAAAGGATGTGCGGTTGGGATTATAGTGGTCCCCTAAGATTTTTACTATTCAACCAACCACCTACTAAACCCTAGGGGCCCGTTTGGATTGGGGATAAAGGGAGGATATCCCCATTTATCCCCAAACAATATTGGGATATCCCCGTTTGGGGATATCCTCCCAAACGGGGATATTGGGATATCCCCGTTTGGGAATATCCTCCCAAACGGGGATATCCCCGAGTAAACCCATCCGGTTTATCCCCCAAGCCCCCCAGGTTTAAACCCCATCTAATCATTACTTCTTACTCCTCTCCCTCTCTCTCTATCTCTCTCTCCTTCCCAAGGCAGTGCCTGCCTTGGGAAGGGGCTTTTCCCATTTTTTTTTTTTTTTTTTTTTTTTTTGTTTTTTTTTTCTTTTATATGCTTCAGGATTTTTTTTTTAAAAAAAAAAATTTAAATTATAAAAAATATTTAAATTTTAAATTTTATAAATTTTAATTTTTTTTAATTTTATATTTTAATAAATCTTAAAATTTTATTTTATTTTTAAAAATTATTAATTTTAAAATTTATACAATATTTTTATAATTTTTTTAAAATTTATATACATTTATAAATTAAAATTTTTACTCCTACTTAACATTTTAAAATTAACACTTTTTTTTTACTCCAACTTAAAATTTTTAAAAAAATTAAAATTAATAAAGATTAAAATTTGAATAAATTTTAAAATTT
>CM055065.1:3245114-3415114 GCA_029204045.2 Tillandsia leiboldiana
AATTAGTCAAATAAATAGATCTAATGGTAGAAAACTTACAAACACTAATTGTTTGGTGCTTATACAAGCATAATAAAAGGACTATATATATATATATATATATATATATATATATAGAGAGAGAGAGAGAGAGAGAGAGAGAGAGTAGGGCTTATATACTTTTAAAAGTGTAACCTCAAGTATATTTGTGAATTTTTACCATTGGATTTATATTGTAATTTATGCTATTGTATATTCTCTTTCTCTCACTTTACTTGACTTTACAATAATATAAATTTCAATGCAAATTTAATAGTAAAAAATTTATAAGTATAGTTGGGCTTATATTTTTAAAAAATTTATATATATAAGTAGAGCTTATATATACTTTCAAAAAGCACAAACCAATCTATACTTGTAAATTTTGTACCATTGAATTTGCATTAAGATTTGTTCTATTGTAAAATCAACTAAAAAGAGAAAAAAAAAATACAATAATATAAATCTCAATATAAATCAAACTATAAAAAATTGACAAGCATAATTAAACTTATATTTAAAAAAATACATAAGCTTTACTCATATATATATATATATATATATATATATATATATATATATATATATATATATATATATATATATATATATATGAACTAATATCTGCCTTTTATTGTATGCTGATGGAGATTAGAGATTATATTGGTACAAGTTTGAGATTGGAGATTAGATTAGTAGAGTCGGGGACAATTATTTTGTCCTCTTGGTCACGTCTTTGTGGTACAACTGCTACAATGGATCGACCAATTGATTCGCGACATCACAAGATGATACAAAGTGAAACAAGTTATCCATAGAATCTCTCTTTATAAACTACGTTATCATTTTTGAAAACTAGCTCCCTAGCTACTTTGGAATTTGGCAAAATAATTTTTTTTCTAATTTTGTTTACAGTATATTTAATATATTTTTAAGAATTCGTATACAATTAATTCTATATTTATATATGTATATTTTTAATAACTAAAATGTCATATGGAATATGATTCTTTGATTATTCTTTTTTAGAGAAGGATAACAAGTTTTCTGTTTCATTCATCTTTTATTATAAATAAATTTAACAAAACATGTAACGCAGCGATTAGATTTTAAAATTAGGATCTTGAAAATTAATCATTAAATTTTTTATCAACAACATTAATTAGATGTGATCGGTGATTCACAGGAAATATAAACAAGAGTAATTCATTGTTTCACACATTATCAATAAAAAAAATTTATAAGTTCAAATTTTATAAACTCTTAGTCTTAGGACAAGTCTATTAAATAGTTCCGAATTCAACCATGAAAATGAATATTCAATATAAATATACTTAAAAACATTATTCTCCAACATCTTTAAAATATTACATATTTGTTAGAGTAATTGATTATTTAATTTACATACTCTTCAATTTCCTTCCTCATCTATCTCTATTTATTTATTTTTTGTCTAGCACATGCTAGGATTCTCATATTAAATCAGCTCGTTCAACTTGTTGAATTACCGATTGTTCGTAATTAATGCATATGGCAAAATGTTTAATAATTAATATTTAGTATTTTAAATTCAAAACACAATTACAGCATATTTTAAATTAAATTATTTTTTTAAAAAAAATAATATAATAATATGCTATCATTCTATCTCAAATAATATATTTAGGAACTTCTCCTGTATATGTATGTAGTCTTTATAGCTTAAAACATATAAATGAAAGCGTGTACATATATATATATATATATATATATATATATATATATATATATATATATATATATATATATATATATATATAGAGAGAGAGAGAGAGAGAGAGAGAGAAAATTGAGCTTTTCTGTTTGTAAAAGCACCAAGTTATTTGTGTTTGTGAATTTTTTATCTTTAGATATAGAAATATGCGGTTAGAATGATAGTGGGCCACTTGGGTTTAGTGGGTAGTTGATAGAACAGTATAATCTAAGGAATAAAATTAATCAAAGGGTTAAATTTAACGGTAGAAAACTTACAAGCACTATCTAAAATTAATCTAAGGAAATATATATATATATATATATATATATATATATATATATATATATATATATATATATATATATATATATATATATAGGAAAATGCTATGTGTACACCCCTTTCGGGGTGTACATCATACACCCCACCCATCTAAGGGTGGGGGTGTGATGATGGGTCACTTGATGTGACCCGTAAAAAGTATCGCCACCATTAAAATGGTGGAGGTGTATGATGTACACCCCTTCGGGGTGTACAGGTAGCATTGCTCATATATATATATATGGAAAATGCTATGTGTACACCCGTAAGGGGTGTACATCTCACACCCCCACCCATCTAAGGGTGGGGGTATGATGATGGGTCACTTGATGTGACCCGTAAAAAATATCGCCACCATTAAAATGGTGGAGATGTATGATGTACACCCCTTCGGGGTGTATATGTAGCATATATATATATATATATATATATATATATATATATATATATATATATATATATATATATATATATATATATATATATATATAAGTGGTACCTGTACACCCCAAATGGGGTACGTACATTCTACATCCATCCCATTCTGAAATGAATATTCTTTCATTCGTCCCATCGATGAAACGAGTGGAATTCACCCCATCCCAGAATCGGATGGATATAAGATGTACACCCCAATTGGGTACATACTTTATATACTTTAATTCGGTGGGTAACGCACAAAATCTTGTCAACATAAGAGGGGTTTATGTTGTCCTCTCACTTTTTCTACTTTTTTGGATTGTTTGTGGAAACCATTGATTGCTTTTAGACGGTAAAATATTTTCAAATCACCAATAATTAAAGCGAAAATAGTACTAAATTCTCTAACCATTAATATAATATATAGTATTTACTCAAAGTTAAGAATCTTTCTAACTTAAAACCAAGCACTTCCCTGTGTATCATACATGCATGTGACATGTAGCACGTTACTAGTTACTAGAAATGATGTTAAGCAAAAATATCGCAGGTATTTAATTAATTTTGGACTCAAGTACGAAAAGTTAACTTCTACTGTAATTTAGCCCATATCTTAATTACCACAGTATTCTATAAACCATAAAATCTATAAAATATAATATTACACTAATTTCTATTCTGTATTTTATAAATTTTTATTTTATTTTAAAAAATTCTAAAGACATAAATTTGTAAGAGGATGAAAATTGATTGCAGTACTTAATTATTTATGTAATGTTATATGTTATGAAATTTATATTGATTAACATTGTTATCTAGTTTATTTCATTAATTGTTTATTATAAACTTTTTTTATGATTGTAATTGTGCTAGGATATTTAATTGCTCTTCTGATACCCTCTAAAAACTTTTTTTAAGATCCAAACATGCTCTAATTAAATCAAAAAATCAGTTTTTTTTTTTGTTGTGGGTGGTACATGTTCAAGAGAGAGAGGATGAACGCACACGTGCGAGGAGATGATCAATAAGCACCACCACTTTTAAGACAGAGAGACGGGACGAGACACAGGTTTTTCTCTGACAGGGTGAGTTTAGACCGCGCGATTCGCGCGGGTTCTGTTTCTTGGTCAGTCACCAATCCAATCCTCTGTCCCCATCCCCACCCCCCACCCCACCCCCACCCCATGTGCTTCGTCCCTTTTCTTTCTCTCTCTCTCCTAAATATATATATATATATATATATATATATATATATATATATATATATATATATATAGAGAGAGAGGAGTAGGGCTTATATATTTTTAAAATTGTATGTCAATTTATATTTGTGAATTTTTTTTTATTGAATTTGTATTGAAATTTGTGCTATTGTAAAGTCAACTAAAAAGAAAAAAAATAAAAAATAAAAAATATAAATTCTAATACAAATTCAATGATAAAAAATTTACAAACATTAATGGGCTTGTGCTTTTAAAAGCATATAAACTCTACTATATATATATAGAGAGAGAGAGAGAAAGAGAGAGAGAAGGGTTTATATACTTTCAAAATTATTAGTCCAAATATGTTTCTGAATTTTTATTAGTCCATTGAATTTGCATTGAGACTTGTGCTATTTATTTTTTTTTCTCTCTCTTTAGTTGACTTTACAATAGCACAAATCTCAATATAAATAAAATGGTAAAAAATTCACAAGCATATATATTTGGGCTTGTGCTTTTGAGAGTATATAAGCTCTACTCTCTTTCTCTCTCTCTATATGTGCTTTTGAGAGTATATAAGCTCTACTCTCTCTATATATATATATATAGAGAGAGAGAGTAGAGCTTATATACTCTCAAAAGCACAAGCCCAGCTATGCATGTGAATTTTTTATCTTTGGATTTGTATTTAGATTTGTACTATTTACTTTTTCTTTCTCTTTCTTAAGTTGACTTTACAAAAGTACAAATCCGAATGCAAATCTAATGGTAAAAAATTTACAAGTATATTTGGATTTGTGATTTTGAGAGTATATAAGCTCCACTATATATATATATATATATATATATATATATATATATATATATATATATATATATATATATATATATATATATATATATATATATATAGTTGGGCTGGAATGCTATTGATAGCACCAACCCAACTTTGCCACCCATTTTGTAGCCATTGGATTGCATTGAGATTCGTGCAAGCCCTTTAATTATAAAGAAAAACTTTTTACTTTTTACTTTTTCTTTTTACTTTTTTTTTTTCTTTTTTTTTTCATTAAAGAGCCTACACGGATCTCAATGCGATCCAATGACTACAAAATGGGTGGCAAAATTGGGTTGGTGCTATCAATAGCATTCCAGCCCAACTATATATATATATATATATATATATATATATATATATATATATATATATATATATATATATATATATATATATATATATATATAAATTAAATTTCTATGCTTTGAATTATTGGTATTTGTAGATTTTTTTTTCTTAGATGAAAATATATGTGTTTAAGATGATAGTGACCCTCTTAGGTTAATTGAGTGGTTGATGGAATAGAATAATTTAAGGGATGAAATTAGCCAAAGAAGTAGATCGAACAGTAGAAAACTTATAAGAACCAATTGTTTAATACTTATACAGGTATATATAGTAGCCGGACTGTATAAACTTTTAAAGAGACAAGCACAACTATATTTGTAAATTTTTTACCACTGAATTTGTATTGAATTTGTGCTATTGCAAAGTAAACTAAAGAGAGAAAGATAAAATGCAATAGCACAAATCTCAATACAAATGCAATGGGTAGAAAACTTATAAGAACTAATTGTTTGGTATTTGTATAAATATATATAGTAGCCGGACTGTATATACTTTTAAAAAGACAAGCCCAACTTTGTTTGTAATTTTTTATCATTGAATTTGTATTGGATTTGTGCTATTGCAAAGTCAACTAAAATGAGAGAAAGAGAAATTAAGTACAATAGCACAAATCTCAATACAAATTCAATGATAAAAAATTCACGAACATTATTGGGCTTGTGCTTTCAAAAGTATATAAACTATACTCTCTCTCTCTCTCTCTCTATATATATATATATATATATATATATATATATATAGAGTAATGCTACATGTACACCCCGAAGGGGTGTACATCCTACACCTCCACTCCTTTAATGGTGTCGATGTTTTTTACGGGTCACATCAAGTGACCACTCATCACACCCCCACCCTTAGATGGGTGGGGGTGTGAGATGTACACCCCTTACGGGTGTACAAGTAGCATTTTCCATATATATATATATATATATATATATATATATATATATATATATATATATATATATATATATATATATATATATGCTACTATATTTTTAAAAGTATCAAGTAATTTGTGCATATAGATTTTTAGCTCTTAATTGAATAAATGTGCAGTTAGGATGAGTGACCCTTTGGTTTAGTAGGTAGTCGGTAGAATAGAATCATCTAAGAGTTGAAATTAGTCGAAGGCATAGATCTAACGGTAGAAAACTTATAACCACTAATTATTTAATACTTTTACAAGCATAGTAGCCGGACTCTAATAAAAAAGTAATGATGAGAGTTTTGTAATCTATATAAATAGTATAGATCTTGTTTTAAATAGTTTAAAAATTTTTCTAACAAAAATTTAATTAATTTTGATATCTCTAAACCGTTAAATGAGTAAAAAAATCATATCTACCATTAAAATTATAAAAATTCTTTAATCATTTGGTCCATAATGTCGAAAAAATTTAAAATTTAATTTTTAGATATTTCCGGTGGTCTAGATCATGTTCACTGATGCTAATCTTCAATTTTGAAGTTTATCATTGAAAATAAATGAATGACAATGGAATCCATTTGCTTTTGATAACATTTCAGTTCAACTCTTTATATAAATATGTATATAGAGTCGGACTACTATATTTATAAAAGTGTCAAACAATTGGTGTTTCTAAGTTTTCTATCGTTATAACTATTCATTTGACTAATTTTATTACTTAGATTATATTATTCCACCAACCACCCAATAAATTCAAGAGACTCATTATCATTCTAACAGCATATTTTTTCCATCCAAGGACTAAAAATCTAAATCTGCAAGCATCAATAAATTAGTATTTTTAAAAACATAGAAACTCGATTATATATATATATATATATATATATATATATATATATATATATATATATATATATATATATATATATATATATATAGGAAAATGCTACTTGTACACCTCATTTGGGGGTGTACATCGCACACCCCACCCATCCAATGGGTGGGGTGTGGTGAGGGGTCACTTCACAATTTGTGAAGTGACCCTCCCACCCTTAGATGGGTGGGTGTAAGATGTACACCCCCTTTGGGGGGTGTACATGTAGCGTTGCTCATATATATATATATATATATATATATATATATATATATGTGAGAGAGAGAGAGAGAGAATTGAGTTTCTATATTTGTAAAAGTATCAAGTCATTTGTGCTTATAGATTTAACCCTTAGATGAAAAAATGTATGATTAGAATAATAATGATCGATAGAATAAAATGATGTAAAATATAAAATTAGTCAAATTAGTCAATTGTATGATTCTAACCTATTATTCTTAATAATTTATTAAATTTAAATTATCAAAATATAATATTTAAATTTATTTATTAATAATAAATTTTTCGGCTATTATATATTTAATCATAAATTATTTTTCATCCATGAAGTTTTTGTAAACTTTTAGATATGCCACATATTTACATATGGAAAATGCTATGTGTACACCCCTTTCGGGGTGTACATCATACACCCTACCCATCTAAGGGTGGGGGTGTGATGATGGGTCACTTGATGTGACCCGTAAAAAGTATCGTCACCATTCAAATGGTGGAGGTGTATGATGTACACCCCTTCGGGGTGTACAGGTAGCATTGCTCTTTACATATAAACTAGTATATGCCACATATTTACATATAAACTAGTACAGTCGTTGCAAGAAATAATTAATCTCGCTTTTTCTCTCTTTCTAGGTTTGTGAACACAAACAAAAAACCTGAAGCACTAGCGTGTACCTGACCGTGATGGTGACGTACGAAGCTCTTTCATTTATTAATGATCAATATTATTCGGACGGGAATGTATAAGTATATATTTTTTTGGGTATATATTTTACAACTCATTTCATTCTGAGGTGGGATGAATTTGACTCGTCACTTGTCGTGATATGTAAAAGTATACCACTTCAAAATAGAATAAGATGTAGGATGTACATATTTTTGGAATTTACACCTAGCAAAGTCCTATTCGTACTCACACACACTCTCTATATATAATTGAGTTTTATATTATTAATGTTTGAAAGATTTTAGCCGTTCATTGAAGTGATGTGTAATTAAAATAATAATAATTTGTAAAATATAATAAATAATGGGTGAAAAATATAATTTAAAAAATAAAATTAATTAGAGAGATAAATTTAATGATAAAAAATTTAAAAATACCATAAAAATTATATATATATATATATATATATATATAGTCTAACTATTATGCTATTCGTAGTACTAAAAATTTTGTGCTACTAAATTTCCTACAATTAAATCTATTTCTTTTATTATTTTTATCTCTTGGATCATATTATTTTTATAATTATTTATTAAATCTTAAGAGCCCACCATCATCCTAACCATATATATTTTCATCGAAAAATTAAAAATTTAACAGCATCGATAACTTTGTATTATTAATAGCATAGTAGCTAGCCTAGTTCTCTCTCTCTTTATATATATATATATATATATATATATATATATATATATATATATATATATATATATATATATATATATATATATATATATATATAGGAAAATGCTATGTGTACACCCCTTTCGGGGTGTACATCATACACCCCACCCATCTAAGGGTCGGGGTGTGATGATGGGTCACTTGATGTGACCCGTAAAAAGTATCGCCACCATTAAAATGGTGGAGGTGTATGATGTACACCCCTTCGGGGTGTACATGTAGCATTACTCATATATATATATATATATATATATATAAACTTATATACTTTTAAAAGTATTAACCTAACTATACTTATAAATTTTTTACCATTAAATTTGTATTGAGATTCGTACTATTATATTTTTTCTTTCTCTCTCTTTAATTGAATTTATAATAATACAAATCTCAATACAAATCTAATAATAAAAATTCACAAACATATTTAGACTTATACTTTTAAAAATATATAAACTCTGATATATATATATATAGTAGATGTGTGGTTGGGATGATAGTCTATACTAATTCACTTATTTTCTTATTTTACAAGTATCTTAAAAAAAAAAAATATTAACTCTTAAATGAAGGATGTATGATGTATAAAAGAGAAAATGCTAGATGTACACCCCAAATGGGATGTACATCTTACACCCACTCCATCCTGAGGTGGGTGAATTTCACTCGTCACATCGATGTGACGAGCGGATGAATACCCACCTCAAGATAGGATAGGTGTAAAATGTACACTCCATTTGGGGTGTACATCTAACACTTCTCGTATAAAAGATGTATAAATAGTATTTTACGTTAATTAAATATTAAGAAAGAATTAAATTTTGGAAAGCCCCATCCATGATATATCCATCTGAGGCTGTACGTACGTAGGCAGTGCTACAGTCGCCGTGGGAGGGAGGTGGGAGGGAGGTGCGTGGGTCCCACCACTGTCACGTCGACCGTCCCATCTGTCCGTCCTGCTGGGGCCCGCCACATTTTATCCAGGCGCATTTCATTTGTATATATTATTATTAATTCCTGCTAATGCAATCTCAAATTACGTGTAAATCGTATATTTTATGAGCAATGCTACATGTACACCCCGAAGGGGTGTACATCATACACCTCTACCATTTTAATGGTACCGATATTTTTTACGGGTCACATCGAGTGACCATCATCACACCCCATCCTTAGATGAGTGGGGTGTATGATGTACACCCCGAAAGGGGTGTACACATAGCATTTTCCATATTTTATTCATTCTAAATTCTATAATTTTATACTGATCTTGTTATATGTGTAAGATTTTATTTTATTTTTGGGTAAAATGTAAAAGAAATAATCCTCTAGTATTATAATCAGATGCGTACACTGTGATGAAGCCTCTCTATGTAATATATAAATTTTATAAAATAATTAATTAGATTATATTTTTAATAAAAAATTTTATATATAATATTTTTGTTGATGTAATTGAAAAAAAACGCCTCAATGAGAAGGAAAATATTTGGTTTGTTCATTTAATTTGAGCTGTATAAATAAATCAATTAAATATCATTAAGTAGCATATATCTGTAAAATTAACACTCTAAACAACATGTATTAGTTCCTTAAAAAAGAGAGACTTACCTCCGGATGAAACTGCATGAGTACAATCCAATTTTGCCTCCAAATTAAGAAAAAGGCCGGCCACAGGTGAAAAACTTAAACATTTAAGCTCAGCACAGATCATTGTAACCTATTAAAAAAAAAAAAAAAAAAAAAAAAAAAAAAAAAAAAAAAAAAAAAACTATTTTAACATAAATTGCTATTTAATTACCAACTATCGAGAATCATAAAATTAAACTAGCCGATAATGTTAATTAATTCTTAGGTACTACGTGTTAATAACACCATTTATGTAATTATTTATATTGGGAAGGAATTTAATGTTGGTCGTACCAAGCAACTCGTGCAATATAAATAAAAAAATATTTGATGTATACTTAAAAATAAATATATATTTTATGTTTTATTTATTTTAAAATAAAATAAATTTTATATATTATTTTAAAATAATAAATAAAAAAAAATTCATCTTAGATGATTGAAATGTAAGATTTATATTTAAAAATAAATATAGAAATAGTATTGCCCTTATAAACATATATCAACTGGGCATACTGTGGTAAGCAGGCACATTTTGTACGTACGCAAATGATAGTGAGTAAGAGGTGACGGTGAGTCAAGTCCGATCCAGACGTATGAAGAGCACGAACTCCCATATAGTGAGTCAAGTTCGATCCAGACGTATGTAGAGCGCGAACTCCCATATAATAAATAAATTAAACTTAGTAAAGAGAACATTATGTATTCAGCCATTTAGAAAAATATTTTTTTTATATAGATTATATATATCTTACATTTTAGTTATTTGATTAAATAAATTTTATTAGCAATTTATAAATAATTAATAAAGCAATCCCTATTTTGAAATTAATAAAATATACCTCTTATATTCTATTTTAAGTGTATGAATATATAGCAATCCTAAAGCTAATGAAAATTTTACCTAATAAAAAATAATCAAGTTTAATTTGTAAATTTGTATTTTGATACTAAAACTAGTTATTATGCCCACAAAGTTGGGATATAATAATAATAATAATAAATCCTTATTCTCTTTTATAAAGGAACGCTTTTGTGACCGGGGAACAAAGACGGTTATTAAAAAGAATAAATCGGTATTAGACAGAAATTGTTGTTATATTTTTTTTATAGAATAAATTTGTTTCTACTTGGAACAATTTTAATTAAAAAAAAATATTATTTTAACTATTACATTAATTTTTTAATTGATTTAATTTTTAATTAATCTAATTATTTTATTAACTAATTATTTAATTATTAAATAATTTAATAATTTATTAAATTACTTGTGGTTAATTAAATTATCAGTTAACATTACTCATTATTAATTATTTTATTAATTAATATTTAGAATCATCTTAGAGTAGTATTCATGATTAATTAGTTAATTAAATAAATTAAATTATTATTTAATTATAAATTTTATATTAATTAATTAGATATAATATTATTATTTTAAAATTATAATTATTTAGGCTCACTATTCCAATCTAACTATATATATAAAAACTATTTTTTAAAAAAATTTTAAAAAAATTAATTTTTCTCCAAATATAAAATTATTTTTATTTTTGTTTATTTCAAAAATTATATCTACAGAGATAGTAAGTAATTCTTATTTAAACCCGAACTAAAAGATATCTATAGGTATCGTTTGGTAACGGAATAACCAGAACTAGCTATTCTGGGGATAGGTATAAAGTACAGAATAAGAGCGAAAAAGCGTTTGATTCGGTTCCAGGGATAAGAGATTTTGTGTTTGGTATGAGAATGAGGAATAAGAAGAATAAAGAGGTTGTGATAATGAGAGTGTATTGGAAAGGAAAAGAGAGAGAGGAGAGAGAGGGATTTGTGATGATGAGAGTGTATTGGGAAGGAAAAAAGAGAAAGGAGATAGAGGAATTTGTGATGATGAGAATGTATTGGAAAGAGAGAAAGAAAGGGAAGAGAGATAGTTTAATAAAAAAAATAAATTATAAAATAATAAATAAAAACTGTTGTTCCAGCTTATTCTGCTTGTACTAGAACTACTGTACCGAATAATTTTTGGTGCGTTTGGTAGAATAAGAAGGATAAATCTCTTATTCTCGGTTCTAGCTCCGAAACAAACGGTGCCATAGAGTCTCGAACACACAGGCCATGTGGAGGTTAATTTTTACTCCCTAATTTTGCGGGATTAGCTAGATTACTTTATTATATTTCTGGACTGTTGTATATTAGAGCGCGCGCCACAAGAGGAGAAATGATTTAAGATGCACGGGAAGTAATTATAAAGTGTGCACTATTACGCGGAGGCATGATTAGATTTAGGACGTTGAGTTTATCTATATTCTCATGCACGAGCATTGTATTGTTACGCAGGAATTGGATTATTGCGTCTATGTGTAAGAATTTAATTTATTAGTATAGTTATAAAAGTTATGACAAGGGTGGGTGCGGGGAGCACGTGAGATGGCACTCGGCAATGTCGGGAGCAGAGTACTTGGAAGTGAGTGCGGGTGGGGGGTGGTGAGTTGGAGCAGATCGAGTGTGCCGTGGCAGTCAAATCGGGCATCAAAGTTGGAAAGAAACAGAAAACGCAGATGCATATAGGAATGCAGAGTAAAGCTGTAAGAGGGATAATGCATAATAACGACATGCATGTTGTAAGATAGATGAGTCTGACAGCCTGCCACCCCTGCCACGTTTCGGTTGCTGACAGCCTGCTGCAGCCGGATGAGGAAGAAGCAGAATTCGCAGAAGAACTCCCCCACCCTGCAGGAGTAGTCCAAAGTTCAAACTCAAGCCCCAGCCCCAGAGCCATTATTTACTTTTGGATCTCCAAATTGAGACAAAATAGAGATGTAGAGGAAGAAAAATATAAGAGGGATATTAGAGGGCGTGTACTGTATTGTAGCAATTGTTCATGATTTGATGCTGCTGTTGGTGCAGATCCACTAAAATGGATAATCGAGTCTAAATAATCAAAAAAAATATATATATATATATATAAAGAGAGAGAGAGAGTTCGGTTACTATGCTATCGATAGCAAAGCAGTTGGAACTACTAAGTTTTCTGCTATTAAATTTACCTCTTTGATTATTTTCATCCGTTAAATCATACAATTTTTTTAATTACTCACCAAATTTTTAAAAATTACTATCATTGTAACTGAACTACAATACATCCTTTCATCAAAAGATCAAAAACCCTAATATATAGAGCCAATGACAATAGTCTCATTGACCAGGGGTCAATGGACCGAACCGGTGAAGCCTGAGGTTTGAATTGAAAATTAGCCCACAACGTGGTCCACAATAGAATTAATTAAGCACTTTTGTTTCTAGATTGGGCCTGAAACTATCGGCCCATTTAGCTAGAATCTTTAATTGGGCCTTTAGGCCCTAAGTGTCATCGGCCCAGTCCATTATCCGGTTAGCTAGGGCTAGTATCAACTTTAGTAGAATGCCAATTTTAAAAATTGAATTAATTACTGTCATTTTTCCACTATCATTAATTACATTGTTTGTTAACTAATTCAAATCATCATAGTACAAAATTTACTAATTTTACTTGTAACGTTTGTTGCTCCATCACTTTTATAAAAGTAGGAAAAGAAATCACACCTAAATCTATAGAGAAAGACATATGGTTTTCTCTAATTAATTTTCTCGGTGAGAAACGAATGTGGGGACTTGATTTTCTCTCTCTATATATTTTTTCATTTTTCTACTCACATTATTTAGTATGTGGGGAGTTACATAGTACATGTGGGTACTATATCATAACCTAATATATATACATAATTAACTACACAAAGCGAATCTCATCGAACCAATAGGATGTTAAGAGAGTTAAAGAAATGGTGGAGAATTAAAAGGTAGTAGATAAGGTAAGGGCCCAAAACAAAACAGGGAAGTGATGTTACATATGATTTTAATAGGTAGAGGTGTCATGTTCCACAGTTCTAATAAGCTACATATATACGTTGCACGTACTACTCAAACCGAGCTAGTTGATCTTATCGTAGGACCCATTTAGGAATGGTTTTAAATAGACACAATGCGTCGCTTCTAATAATAGTAAAGTAGACAAAATCAGAACATTAGTAGCTAGTGTAAGAGGCACGCTAGCTAACAAATTAAACTATTATACTAGAATCGTATATTTTATATATCAATAAATGAGCAGCGCAGATATAGAGCTTCCATTTAAATATCATAGCACCTTGCATGCAAAGGAAGTATATACAATCAGCTACACAACCACAAAGTTCATGAGCTCTATGTGCGCGAGATGAATAATAATTCAACATGAGTTTATGCATGCATGTGCCATGAAAAACTTCATAAAATTTGAGATGAACCCACGTATATATTGGGATTTATCATCAAATTAAACGTATATCATGGTGTACGCATTGTGCTAACTAGTAGAGTATAAGTTTATACATGTGTATTGACCAAACCATATTTAAGTGTCATACACACACACACACACACACACACACACACACACACACACACACACGCTGCACGCTTCATTTCAATATGTACATGTGAAGTACTCCAGCAATCTAAAAGACGTACTGTAACAAATTATACCTATATATCAAGGCTAACTAATCAAACACCCAAGCCCCTAGTGTAAAAAGGAGTAGGGGTCTAGGTTGCAACTCACTGATGATCACTAGCTAATCCTTCCTAAGTTTGTTACTTAAGTAGACGCGTAGAAGTTATCATCCTCTTGCATGAAGGGCACACCGTGAGCGCTGTGGCTGTGTAGAACGGTTGCGCAAATTTCAGCGCCTTGAGCTCTTGTAGCTCCCTTTGCAGCTTCCGGTTCTCGGCGCTCAGAGTTTCGCAGCATCTCCGAAGAAGTTCGCAGTCTACTTCAGTTTGCTTCAGCTTTGTCCTGAAACTCGGCATGATCGCATACCATTATATATATACAGTGATCGTATATAATTATATACAGTACATATAATTTCACATCTACTATATATAAAAACAAGACATGAAACAAGATGTACAAAGCTCCTAATCATGCCACTCACGGAATGAATAATCAGTTTACTTCAGCAAGGATTTGACATATTTTATTGGAACTCATTCAATTAGAAGATATAAATTCCTAACAATGTTATCTTTTACACTAAACTAGCTAATCCATGTCGACCTCAATTAATGCTCAATGCAAATCCATTTAATCGATTCTATGTGCCCAATTAAAGCTGCATCTTCTTACCCAAACCATGCACTGACCCTCCGTGCTAATTGATCGAGCACTAACCATCATGCATGTCGTGTTAATTATTATTAATTATTATCTATATGATTTTTACTACACAAGCCTATCATATTTACAAGAGACATTAAACTGGTCGCATCCTATCGCTTAAAAAAAATCGTTCATTATTTATTTATTTTTTGAAATTATCTGCTCTAATACCGAAGTGTTGGAAAGATCAGGTGTGGACCAAACCTACTGTATCAAGAGTGTGACAAATCTTGTTAATTGAATCCAACCATGCCAAAGTATTTGGCTAGTAATTTTGGGTAATTAGTATACATAAACCCTTTTTTCTTGCTTTTGTTGTTAAAATTAACTTTGCCTATTAATTAATATATCTAAAGCCTTTTTTCTAGCTTTTTGTTGGTAATTATTCCATTCGGGACAATTCTTCTCATATGAATTCCTACAGAGAGAGAGAGAGAGAGAGAGAGAGAGAGAGAGAGAGAGAGAGAGAGAGAGAGATTGTACCTTGCTCTCCTATTTTGGAACCAAACCTCCACTTGCCTGGGCCTTAAGTTCAGTTTACGTGCTAAGGCTTGTTTTAATCTCTGCTAGTGAAACAAAAGAAAGTAAGAAAGGATCAAACCGTGTAAACATTCCCATGGCCATGATCATATATATACTCACATCAGAAAGAGAAAAGTGTTACAAACGAACAAATAAAAACAAAAAATGATAATTAAAAAATAGACAAATTATAATATATATATATATATATAA
This sequence comes from Tillandsia leiboldiana, assembly GCA_029204045.2. Lineage (NCBI taxonomy): Eukaryota > Viridiplantae > Streptophyta > Magnoliopsida > Poales > Bromeliaceae > Tillandsia > Tillandsia leiboldiana. The sequence continues at coordinate 3,261,059 of CM055065.1, forward strand.
ATAACAGGAAAATTTTCTTTACAGAAAAAAAAAAAAATTATAAATGGAGAAGAAAATTTTATCGTACCGAAAATATATATATATATAAAATTATGTATCGCTTCTAGAGCAAAAAAGGAAAAAGAAGTTTCTTAACTAATTTCTTTAGTATTAAACTCCATTCATTTCCACCACAAACATATAAATTTGTTAACAAAAAAAAAAAAAGAAAAAAAAAAAACACCAACCGGGTTAAGGGTGCAGTGCTCCCTGAAACTATCTTCAAGAAGGCTCGACTGCTCCTTGGTGAGCCTCAGCTTCTTCCTAGTAAAACCTTCCTCTTCCACTTCATCATTAATAGCCCTGCATGATACCTTCTCCCCGAGCTCCTCCACTTTCCTCGCTTCCATCTCCGTCTTAGGGTTTGCTGATTCGTAGAGGCCGAGGGTGAGAGACGGCTCCGCCGCCAACCGATTCGGAGGCGGCAGTTCAAACTCGGCAGAGGATGCGCAGCTCAATCCGAGGACGAGGTTAGCTTCGCATGCAGCATCCATGATCATAAAAGTAAATAGAGCTAGGGTTACAAATATGCAGTGATTATTATATATGGAGATGATAAAAGAGAGGAAGGGGCCGGGGAAGAGTTCTGGGTAGGTTTAAATTAAATTAACAAGTGAGAGGAGGAAGAAGGGTAGGAAACTCAGATTGAGTGAAGTGTTTGAATGGGTTTAAGGTGAAAATTAACAGCATGAATGGTGATGAGACTGAGAGAAAGAGAGAGGCACGATAGTTGACAAAAGGTTATTAATGTAACACTCTTTCAAGAACTCTTGCTTGGACTTAGTCCAATGGACCGGACTTTATATATATATATATATATATAATTTTTTCAAATTTTCTTACGTAAATAAAAAAAATATTTTTTTTAAATAATTATTACGACGAGCGCATAAATAAAAATAAAACCGAAATAAAAAACTATTATTAGAAAAATAAATTTTAAATGCGTGACAAAAAATAAGGAACACAAATTTTGGTAAAAAAATTCTATACAGGAAAAAAAATTATGGGCAAAAATTGATAGTTTTACTATTTGAAAACAAATAATATAATAATATTCTGTGTATATCATTCAATCTCGCTAGGGCAAAGAGAATACTTTTTTCTTAACGAGTTTTTCTTATCGGATACGTCCGAACCTTCCACTTTTCGCCATATACATTCAATCCTTTTTTCTCAAGTTTTTTTTAAAAAAATTTTATCATTGCACCACGAAACTGTCGATAAATCTAAAATATAAAATTAAAACGATTATCAATTTCGAGATATATCTAACAATGCTATTAGAACATGCATATTAATTAATATAATGTAAAACAATTACTTCTCAAAATGTAAGCGGATAAAATGATGATCTTAATATTTATACTTGTTAGATTTAGAATTTTATACTTGACAAAGTATATATATAAATGTTCATACTCCATAACCAAAACTTTTTGCCTAACAATTCATGATTGTTGCAATCTAACTTTTGCTTATTGTCGTCCTATTATGGAACCAAATCGCAGTAAGATGATTTATATCAATCAATACTAAGATCTCGATGTCTCGCCAAGAATAGATGGTTACATCACTAAATCCCTTCCGAATTCAAAAAGCTAAGGTGCTAAATGAGCCAAATTGCATGATGTGGGCCAAAAAAAAAAAAAAGTTAATTCTTTTTAAAAAAATGAAAAAAGTAGCCTAAGGATGAAATTAAGAAATTATATTGCCGACACGGTTTACTCTTTTTTATCTCCCTTGCTGATGCTGTAAAGGTAATTAAAGAGTATTTTAAAATCAATTTCTATTTAATTTGGATCTAATTAAATTAATTATCATGAGTGTGTATATATATATATATAAAATTAGACTGGAATACTATCGATACTACCAAGTCATTGGTGCTATTAATTTTTTAGTCCTTAGATTAAGAAATGTGCGGTTAAGGTGATAGTGGTCTCCTAGGGTTTAGTGGCTGGTTGGTTGAATAGTAAAAATTCTAGAAAATCACTATAATTCCAACCGCATATCTTTTCATCCAAAGGCTGAAAATTTGATAGGATCAATTGTTTGGTACTATCGATAATATTATATATATATATATATATATATATATAGAGCAATGCTACATGTACACCCCGAAGGGGTGTACATCATACACCTCCACCATTTTAATGGTGGCGATATTTTTTACGGGTCACATCAAGTGACCCATCATCACACCCCCACCCTTAGATGGGTGGGGTGTATGATGTACACCCCGAAAGGGGTGTACACATAGCATTTTCCATATATATATATATATATATAGAGAGAGAGAGAGAGAGAGAGAGAGAGTTCGGCTACTATGCTATCGATAGCACCAAGCATTTGGTGCTATCAAATTTTCTACCCTTAGATCAATCCCTTTGATTATTTTTACCCGTTAGATTTTACTATTTTTTCAACCACCCATTAAATTTAAAGAACCCACTATCATCTCAACTACACATTTTTTAATTTAACAGTTAAAAACTTAATAGCACCAATGACTTAATGCTATTAATAGCATTCCAGCCTATCTCTCTCTCTCTCTCTCTCTCTCTCTCTATATATATATATATATATATATATATATATATATATATATATATATATATATATATATATATATATATATATATATATATATATATATATATATATATATATATATATATATATATATATATATATATATATATATATATGGATAATTGCCTGTGTACCCCTGAATATGAAGAAATATCTGATTTACCTCTCTTATTTTTTTCTTTCTAATATACCCTTCATACGTTCCACCGTTATTAAAAATACCCCTACCGTTTCCCTTTGTTAAGTTAACTAGGGTTAAACTAGAGTTAAATAATAATCGGAGTTGAAAATTATCAGATATACCTATTTTGCCCGGATTTAGGGTTTAGGGTTTAGAATTTTTTAGGGTTTTAGGGTTTAGGGTTTAGGGTTTTTTAGGGTTCTAGGGTTTAGGGTTTTTTAGGGTTTTTTAGGGTTCTAGGGTTTAGGGTTTTAGAGTTTAGGGTTTAGAATTTTTTAGGGTTTTAGGGTTTAGGGTTTAGGATTTTAGGGTTTAGGGTTTAGGGTTTAGGGTTTTAGGGTTTAGGGGTTTAGGATTTTAGGGTTTAGAGTATATTTGAAAGGGCAAAATAGTAATTACACACAGATAACGGTAGTTCCAAACGGTACACTAACAGAGTTTAACTTCAGGGGTATTTTGGAAAGAAGTTGGAACGTAAGAAGGGTAGTTTTAATATAAACCTTCTAAGAGGGGTAAATCTGAAAACAGAAAAATTTTTAGGGATACGTAGGAAATTGCCCCATATATATATATATATATATATATATATATATATATATATATAGAGAGAGAGAGAGAGAGAGAGAGAGAGAGAGAGAGAGAGAGAGAAAGAGAATTAGGCTCGAATACTATCAATAGCACCAAGTCATTGGTGCTATCAATTTTTTAACCCTTGGATTAAGGGGTGTGCGGTTAGGATGATAGTGGTCCCCTAGGGTTTATTAGGTGGTTGGTTGAATAGTAAAAATTTTAGGGAACCACTATAATCTCAACCACACATTCTTTTATTCAAGGACTAAAAACTTGATAGCACCAATTGCTTGGTGCTATCGACAGTATTTCAGCCGGACTCTCTTTCTCTCTCTCTCTCTCTCTCTCTCTCTCTCTCTCTCTCTCTCTCTCTCTCTATATATATATATATATATATATATATATATATATATATATATATATATATATATATATATATATATGCGCATGAATTACGACCAACAAATATTTAGTGATTATTTAAATAAATAAAATTTTAGTAAAATATGGCTCTTGCTTGTTTAAAAAATAGGAGTATTTGTACATTATAATAGTAATATAACCAATCAAATGAGAATGCTTAGTTATAATATATTTATTTATTTTGGATATTATTATAAGATTGCATGCATTTTGGTAGGAGAAAATAAACAGTTCTTGAACTGTTTTTGAGGTGTGATATTACTCTTGGACACGAACATTCATCAACTGAAATTTCATATTGACAATGCTAGCTAATAAGATACAACTGCGGTAATTAGGCGTTACTGGTAATTAAATATCTCTGCCATATACGAATTTTCTTTGTAATTGATTTCTATAAATTTTGCATTTTTTAATCATCTTTTCGTTTTTTTTTTCCCCGAGAGTCCTCATCGTCATTAATATTATGATTTTCAGCTGAGTTCTTTACACATTCTGCATCCAATTAGACAGATTCATATGTTCCAATCAAATCAATTAACTTACATTAAATAAATTCTTTTCGCTATCAATATCGTAATTTTCTTTATTTGTCACTCTCATTTCTTATAGGTTAGTAGCTTTTTTTCAACTAAAAAACTTAATTCGATCTTTTCAAAGAGGAAGACCCATTCAAAATTAATTAAATCTTTATTATGCCCTCACGGAGTTTTATTAAGTTTTAAGCATGATTATCTAACACAAGGAATAACATTGTAAATGATTGGTCAAGTACATAATCTCGAACCACCAAACGTAAATGATGCAATGCCAATTGCGTTGAGAGACCAATCATAACTGTTGCTAGCTTATTTATTTATTTATTTATTTTTGAATGCATGACACGAGGTGGTTTCTTGTGCAATTTATGTATGTTTATCTTATAAGTAGATGAATATAAGGAATTTTTTAAAATTAATGGGCTACGCATATCGATCAATCTTTAATATTATTCCCCCACTAATTAAAATTTTCTCTTTATTTACAAACTCCATGCTTAATTGTATGTTTGTTACTTGGTCTCTTTTGACTTTTGAGAAGGAATACTCTTCTAGATCGATACTTTTAATGTATCTTTATAGTGATTTACTTTTTAATTTTTTGAATTAATTTTTTTTTATATAATGATACTCATTTAGAATTTTTATATGGTGCGAAAAATTATGTTTTTGCCAACTAATAACAATTAGCTCTCGAATTTTTCAAGGCTATATATATATATATATATATATATATATATACATATGGCATGAAAACATGCTTTAATTTCGCATCACACCCAAAAAATATATATATCAACTAACTTGGTTTGGTATGTTTCTTACATCACATTTAATAATAACTTTTAATCCCTTAATTAGCTAAATCTATTATTATCCTAGTGTTACACACAAGAGAACATGGTTCACATTCTTTTCCAACACCACGTGCGATCGAAATCACTACACATCACCTTCACCATATCTCCATATCTTTGAATGGGTCCACTTAATGTTCTCTTTAGGACATAAAAATCAATCACTCAATTAAAACCATAACCTATAATGGGGAATAGCAAAAGGCTATTTGGTTCATTCTTTTGAAATGTTTTAGTAGATTCCTCATAAAATCGATTTTTAAGCAAAATTGTAAGCTAAAAGAAGAAATTTCAAATTAGTATATATATATATATATTTTCTTTTTTTGAGAGAGAAAAAGATAGCACGGCGCCACTCGCTTTTTTAAGTAGTACTTTAATTGTTGCTAAATTTCATCTTATAAAATTGTGGTTTAGTCGGTATATATATATATATATATATATATATCTTATTGTGACACATGAGTTAATTAATCACATAACCTGCATGAGGTAAAAACCAAACATTTGGACTCGATAAAACTATATATATAAAACTATAAAGCACGCTTGTTTGAGGTCAATTTGGTTGCCACTACCTTGATTACACTTCGTTAAAGAAGGTTAGTTATCATGCACCCTTTTGTTAACAACTATATATATATATATATATATATATATATATATATATATATATATATATATATATATATATATATATATATATATATATATGAGTTGATCAATTTATACTTTTCAAAATGAATAGTACCAATCAATTAATTATGATCGACAGGGTTTCATATGTCATCATTGCAGTTGGTTGTAGTCAATAATTGATTATTCTAATCCAATCATGAGTGTTCTTGTTACAGGAGCAAACTTCCAATGATAAGTCATTTTGGTTTCAGAAATGTGAGGAGGAGGAGGTCGCAATTTAAATGGATTCCTATTTAGGTGTGAAAAGTATCAGCGACTGAGCCTACCGCTTTCGATTGACCGAGATCTTAATTTCTAGCAATCGTCCAGATTCTTGGTTTGTCTCAATCTTCACCTCAGCACTAATTAGAAAAATTAATCATTGGAAGAACAACTAGGGTTTCATTTAATGTTGGTAGGTCCAATAGTATAATCTTTTACATCATCACCACTTGTGCGTATTTGGCTCTTTCACGGAACCAGGTACGCCAAATTTAGTGTATAGAAACATCGAGATCGAATTGACAAGCTACAGCAGCTAAAAATTTTATTCATAATACATTTATGCTATATAGGATAGAAGTTATGTACATGAGTTGTTATATTAATGTTGGCGATCGAGTAGAGGTGCCTGGTTTTAGTCAACCCCGGTTGAAAGAATATTCTACTGGATCGTACTCCATTGGACTAGCTAGACCAGTGTATGATCAGAAGATGTTGAAAATATGATACTCGTTTTGATATTAGATTTTGTGAATTCATAATTTATTTGGATATTGATTGATATTTATCCGGTATTTACTCTAGTTTCGATCGTTTGGTATTGCACAACGAAAACGTAAAATTTAATTTTTATCATAAACTTTTTTCAATAAAAAGTAAAATCGACACAACCCAAAAAAAAAAAAAAAAAATTGCAAAATAAGATTTAGTAATCAAAAGAAGAAATACATTTGATTTCTTTTCCACAGTAGAGTAGTTTTAACTCAAACAATTTTTTAAAATCTATCTCATCCTTTTTTTTTCATTTATAAATTCAGAAGATTTTTTTAAAAAAAAACACATCTGTGCCCTAAATACATCCAAAATTGTAGGCAACTTGATTTTGGCACATGGATATGGCTAAACTGTACCACCACTGCTACCCAAAAAAAAAACAATAACACCTTTATATTATATTTATAGCTTACATAAAAAAACTGCTCAAATTATAATCCAATTAAATTTCTACTCTAATTAATATTTAAATTTTAATTAAATTATCTTCAATAAATTTAATTTTTTTTTTTAATTAAGATTCAACTACAAATCTAATCAAATTCGGAACGATGCCGAGTAGTTGGTATAGAGGATAAGGGTTAGTAATATTTGAAAAAAATAAAAGGAAAGAAAAAGTGTGTAAAGAGATAAAACACTGCATATTGCTCCTCTTTGAAATAGGCCTTTCCATAATGACTTTTAAACCCTCTTGGCCCATAAATTGGCCAACAAAATTTGTTAGAGGGGACAAGAACAGGCCCATTAAAATTGGCCCAGCTTCTTCTCGGAATGATCTACACATGAACACCTTAATTAGCAAGTGCCTTTTCAATTGAGTGAAGCTACATGTTCTGAATTTCGAGTACCTATCCGGTGTTCAAAAATGATAAGAACATTTACACAGCACGATGTCGGATTACCTAACCTAACTTTTTTCAAACACTACCAGGCCGAATAATACATTGGGTCACAGCCATATCAACGTCTCGCCTAATCCAAACAGCCCAACCCAAATAGTCGTGTCCGGCAATATAAAGCCTTAACATTTTTTTATTCAATCATATAAAAACATAAAAATTTTACATTTGCTTTAATATACAAACTATGGCTTCAATGAAAAGAATTTAATGTACACAAGCACATCTGAATCTCAGTTTTCTTGTTCCTTTTTTTTTTTTTTTTTTTTCTCTTTTTTTTTTGCTCTCCCCTAGTGGGCCGGGCGGATTATAATTCTAGTGCTTATAATAGGCTCCTGCCCGAACTAAGCCCATCCATTCATATATTTATTGGGCCAAAATGGGCCGACCCAATCCAGGCCCAATGTATTGCCCAATTGTGACAAGTTCGTGTGAACATAAAAGATTCCCATTATGTATGAATATATATTGTTTTATTAATAAGGTCAACATTGGCTTAAATAGCCGTAGAAATATTGTCACAGTTTCTGCATAAATTTCAAAGGGTTTTTTTTTTTTTTTTCTTTTATTGGGTAAAAATATATAGTTAATTGTAAATTTAAAAGTCTAGATTGCAGATTTTTTAACTACCCCAGTACATAGTTCATGGATCCAAACTAATACATCATACCACACAAAAAAAAATATTAGAATTAAAATATATGCTTCTTTGGTTTCAGTTTCCACAAAAAATGCGTCACCCCTTACGTAAGCCTCGGCCTCCAACATAGATTTTAGCTCCTGTGTACCGTGACTATCCATGTTAATGTCTATGTTTTCATAGAAAGCTTCTAAAATGGCGTTTTGTTGGTTCAAATTTTAAAATTGAATTGGATAGAATAAGACAAGTTCAAAATGTGTTATCAGGTGAAGTGCGGCACGTGTGGCAAGACCACGTGGGCCGGGTGCGGCCGTCACGTCGCGTCGGTCTACAAGCAAGTTCCAGAGGGCCAGCACTGCCGCTGCCGCGACTGGCCTGGCGTGGCGCTGCCGGACTCTGCTGCTACTAAGTCGTCGGATTCTGCAGATGCTGGAGGCGGCTCCGCCTCGGAGGCCGACGGCTCCGGCAAGTCCACTTGTGATGTCCTTTGATCGATCATCCGTGACCGTGAGATCTTATGGTCAATAATCGTTGACTTTTTTATAAGAAGTTGCATGGATTTGAGCAGTGTTTGGGATATATATGCTGTTTATTTACTCCTCTTTCTTTTTGTGTTAATTATGAGTTGAAATAAATGCTGTGTATGTGATTATATATATATATATATATATATATATATATATATATATATATATATATATTATGTTAGTCTCCCTTATTGTGTTTTTTTTATTACCAATTTTCGATCATTTAGTAATCTCCACACAGTACTGTTATATATGAAAAGACTCGAAGTAATACAAATAGGAGGAATGTTCTAATTTGAATTCAATGTGACATTATTATTTTTAAAAAAAAGATAATCGCGCACTAATTATTTTTGTTTAGAGAAAATTAATAATCCACCACTGATTAATCGATCAATAAGGTCGCTCACCAATGTAGTTCCCAGGAGGATCATAGTAGCACACTACAAAAACGCCACGGCCGCCGTCGCACAGCACGCGGGCGCACCCCAAGCGCACGGAGTTCCGCCACACGACCTGCGTGTAGCTCCGGCACACCTCTCCGGCGGCGCATGTGTTCGTCTGATGGTCGTAGAATTGCTCCTCTTCGATCCAACTCCGCACTGCGTCCGCGCCTGTGAAGCCCGTGCCGGAGCCCCAAAAGAGGTTCTCGCCGTAGGGCCGCTGTTTGGAGTGGACTAGTTGGCAGTCGGCCTTACGGTGGTCGGAGAATTCGCGGGCGAAGGCGGCAAAGGTGTTGTTCCACGACAAGGGGGGGACGCCGACGGCTGCACGGGCTACGTTGTGGACTAGGAGGAAGTCCTTCCGGGAATTTTGAGCGTTAGCGGGGTGATGTAACAGTGTTGTGATTACAGCTATAGCGAAAAGCCGAGCTGAGGCTTGGTAAATGGATGGTCTCATTGTGTTCTACTGAGTGTGCTATGTGTGCACTCCCCCGTGTGAATGAATATGGTGATCAACATTTTTGTAAGCTGTGAAAGAACAAAAATTTGATTTTGATTCATGTAATTAAGGTGCGGAATATAGTTTGAATGAATGATAAATAATCATAAATTAGAGGAATAAATATCTAACAGGCAAGTTTTAATTTTATGCAGAATTAATTATATATATATAGAAAAAAAAAAACTAGGGGGTGAAGGGGGAGTGGGTTTCTTTTGTTTAATTCCTTGGTAGGCCCGTGTCAATTAATCCGGATCCAGAACAGGTAACGGACTTGTCGGAGTGAGCCCGTTGCAATTTGATGGGCAAAATGAAATTGCTTGCGAGATAATTCTACTGTTCATCATCGGATGATCCGAATGTATATATTTTTCTATCCATAAGCGGAGAAATTGTCCCAAATACCAAAAATCACACCTACTAATTAACTTGATCTACACCCAGAAATTCTACGGCTATAGAGATAGTCGTACGTGCACGAACCACTCAAGCATATAAATTAAATCCAACGCAAAAACATTAGAGATCATTTGTACTTTACCATAAAATTACTTAATTGCTTTGATTCATTTCCAAATAAGGATTATTCATAATGTGTATAGAAATTTCTTACTGATGATGTGAATCCTATTTTGTCTGCATTACTTGATTTGATTAGAGGCATAAAATGTTGACGGCTCTTATTCGATCCGCACATTCCCTAATTGCTAGTTGATTAGGGTAGAAAGTTTTTTCTTTTTTTTTTCTATTTTTTATGTACACTACAACAAAACTGAATTTTAGCGGCGATTATTTTTTAATTTTTCTGCGATTATAATTGCCGCTAAATAGTTTTACGGTAATTATAATAATTGCCGCTATTGGTAGGGTCGCTAAAAGTTATTGCGGTATTTATTTCGGCGGTCTGTAAAAACCTAAACAAATACCGCTAAATACTATCTAATAGCAACTATTATAAATGCCACTATAATTATTTATAATTGCCACTAAAAATATATTAAATGACTAGTAAATAAAAATTATAGCGGCAATTGCAACGAGCCAACGACATATGATTATTAGTTAATAACATCACATCAGATTGGATGTGCATCAGCTACTTGGATTAACAGTATTCATATTGCAAGGCAAGCACAAACAGCAAATATAACTGTCAAAACACCCTCATCAATAGCAATAAGTGCTAATTAACTATAACAAACTACATAATTAATGAGTTTTTTTGCCACCATTACACCCAGTGACAAGTGAATTAAATGGATCAATATCTGAAAGTTGGCAGACTGTCAGAACATATTAGTCAATTTCGAGGTAATTCCAAACTTCAATTAACCTCCCAAACGTGCCGTTGATAGGGAAGGCTCCTGCAGAGCTGATGTTGACTCTTTTTTGGCCAGTAATTGAAACATCTGCAAATAACAAATCAGACAACTCAGAATTCTCAGACAAAGTAGAATTCTTATATACCAATAGAAATAACAACAAACCTTCATTATTCTATAATTTAGCGGCCAGTTTACAGTTTTCAATAAATTGGACCAAATTAGTAAATACGGATAGTGTAGAAGAATGCCAACAAACTATGTGCAAACTACTGTTGTGCCCTTAGTTCTAATTACTATAAACCTTGAACAAATGGATTCTATAATTTACTCGAAGCAAAATTGCAACGTTATTGACTTTGCCTAAATAGATAACATTGTTGTTCTCCAAAAAAACAATTATATCCAAATGGCCATTTTAGTAACTTATTAGCTACTTGTAAATCTTTTCATCCATGCTACATCCAACATTGTAATACTCCCTACCAGCAGAAATAATAATCCATTTAATTAAAGCATGTTTATAATATAATGACACTAGTCATATAATCAAATATGTCCAAACAAACTGTCGGGTTATTATCAGAAAACAGTCGCAATCACTAATTATCATAAAACAGTTCTAATAATCAAACCTCGTCCATTTTAGTTCTAACCAGCCCCGTAACAAGATAGAAGTTGAAATAGAGACGTCTTGCAAATTTAAGTCAGTGAACCAGAACATTATTTTTAACAATGCCTTCGACTTTAAAACCACTTGATAAATAAAAATTAAAATTAATGATCGCATTATCATGGTCAATAACATGTTTTAAAAGCATCATTATAAACAATTCAATTGGCTATACAATTCAATCAATTATAGCAGAAATATCAGCCAGCCGCTAGAAACTTAATCATCAACACATAAAAACCTTATTTTGGTCAAATTTAAAGTAATCAAAGTAAAATTCTACGTTGAATGAAAGTGATAATCTGGTGGCTTGCCTCTTAAAACCTATTCCTCCTGGTAAGGCGATAGCATATACCCTTAAAATCATCTATAAAAGAATTTTCTACTAACAGGAGTCACTGATGGACTGGATCTGTTTGCAATTACCGAGTGAACTAAGGGACAGTGCAGTAAAATGTCTTGAGATCTATATCTTCTTAACAAAAATAACATATTAACACAGTTTAGTTTAGAACCTATTGAGTTGAAAACTAAGTTACTAATCAATAACATGTTAAGCAGAAAGTCATATCAAATTAGTCAATTCGAGATAGAGTGCTCTTACCAGTGGATCAGAGCAGTGAATCGAGAAGTGGCACCACCAAGAGTAGATCAAGCAGTATGAAAAGAACTAGAATAATGAGTAATTTGTACATCCATATCATGATGAAAACTAGAAACATAAGAAACCTGTTTCATGAACATCATGAGAATAAAAAATAATCAGTTAAGATAACAATAAAGTATTTTAATGATTTAAAGTAATTTGCATTAAATATTACAGAGCACACTATGCTAACTAAGTAATTTAGTAGTTCAAAAACGACCTACAAGTATATAGAAATATTAAAGAGATTAAGGAACAAAAAACTTCAACAAGTAAAACTTTCTTACCTTTTCTTTAGATCGAGAACAAGAAGATATTGTTTCCTCGGGAAATCTTCTAATTATGATTGACCTCATCATTGCAACTTCAGCCTCTAAACGTGCTTGATTTTCTTTCATAATCTTCATCTCCTCCACATGATGCTGCTCCATCAATTTAATTTCTTTCTCTAACTCTTTTATTTTCTCAAAATCCTTCGAAGCAGATTGATATAAGGAACCAGGAGACCACAAACTAGTAGGAGTTAGACCAAGTCCCAATCCACGCACTTGTCCATGCCTCTCCTCTCCAATTACTTGGCAGTATATATCACCTTCCCAAGCGACCTCTCCTTTATTGTTGTGTTCAATAGAATTTGGTAGCTTTTCAATCTTTTCTGTTGGAATAAAATTTAAAATTCCAAAATTCTTAATAATTATTTTATTATCAATTTTCAATTCATTTATTAAAATTTATTCTCATTTATTAATTTTAAGTTATTCTCATTTATTGTCATTTATTTTTCTTATTTAATTATTCATTTATTCTCTTTTAATTAATTTACTAATTATTTTTTTTTTAATGTATTTGAACGTTGGGTTGAAATGTTTTGCTTTAATGCATTAATTCACCATTTAGGTGAATTAAAGTTGGCATGGAACCCAACGGCATCTTATTGTCCTGCCCCTATATATATATATATATATATATATATATATATATATATATATATATATATATATATATATATATATATATATATATATAGGGTATGGGAGATAGGAGTTAGAGGTAAGAAAAAGAAAGAAAGAAAGAGAAAAGGAATTGTTTTAAGTTTTACTTTAAATTTTATTTGGTTAATTTTGTTTATCGGGTGTTGAAAGAAACTTCGTCAACCTCTTCCGCGGTCGTGCTCGTAGGAATGGGAGTTCCGGTCGTACCTTGGGGTGGTATCTCCGATTAATCCGCACGAAGGACGGAAATACGCCTTAGGGCAGTGCCTCGCACGCTTCCGGATCAATTTTATTTCGGTTTATTTTATCTACAATTTCTGGAATTTTCATAACGATTAAAGGTAAGTTATGTTATTCAAATTTAAACATAAACTAGTTAGATAATTTAATCACAATCAAAGTTAGTGCGATTATTTTCCTAACAGTCTAAGGCGTAAATCCGATTTGTTTCTGATTAAATCTAACTAGTGCTAATCCGAAAAAATATTGCATATTACATATAATTTTGTTGTCAACTTATTAGTATGTTTAACATTCAAATTAAAACATATTGAAATTAGCATTTTAAAATTTTAATTGCATATAGATTATTGTAATTTATTTGCTCTCTTTTCTTGACTTTAAAATATATATATATAAAATAAATTTTATTTACTGTTTTTAGCTACAGTAAAAATATATAGAGAAATATATATATATATATATATATATATATATATATATATATATATATATATATATATATATATATATATATACTGTTTTGCTACAGTAAAAAAAAAAAATTGTTTTAATTATTATTATCCGATAGTAAAAGAATACTATTTTAATTATGGATGCGATCATACCAGCACTAAAGCACTGGATCCCATCAGAACTCCGCAGTTAAGTGTGCTTGGGCGAGAGTAGTACTAAGATGGCTGACCTTTGGGAAGTCCTTTTGTTGCATCCCCTACTATTTTCGAACTGCAATTAATTTTTATAAAAAAAAATTAATAAATTCGAATACTAGTCGACATATTAAATTGAAACAAAAATCTGTTAGATGGCTAACTTCTTATGATATTGTTTCTTTGAGTTTTATCAGATCTGAACAGAATCTTGCAGATTGCTTGATGAAAGACCTGAATATGACTAAGGTTCTAGAGTCATCGAGGGGGATGGGACTTTGCCCATAAAGAGCCTTCCTGCAGTGGGAACCCAACCTTTGTGATAGGAGATCCCTTGAAGAAGGTTCAATGTGGTAAAAACAAACTGCCAGGTTGGCCAAAGAGCACTTTCTACAGTTTATTCAAAGGAACTTTAGTTCCAATTCCATCCCTATGATGAGTAGTGCTCCGTGTAGTGGTTGAGGTTGAGCTTACAGCTCTTAATGGAATCCGAGGCGATAATTTTCGCGAGATGTGACTCTACACACATCCTTGGAGGAGACCACCTATATAAGAATATTCGTATAAGGCCGCGACTATGAGATGCGGGCTGTTCATAGAAATTCTTATGAAAAATCAAGGTACTGTGTATGGCCTTTAAAGCACAGACTCGCGACGGATAATTCTGTACTGTGTGTGTGGCAGTTGAAGTCAGGGTCAAAGGAACGTAGTTCAAGACCTGGTTCACTCCGATTCCTTCTGATGAAAATTGTTTGCACTAAGTGAGGTTAAGTCTCTTAAAGACACCTTACCTATTACATAGTATAAACACCCGATAATCTTATTTTAATTTTAATTTGTTGAGTTTAATAATTATTTCGAAATTTTGAATTTTGTGGCGGATTGTTGGAATAAAATTCAAAATTCCAAAATTCTCAATAATTATTTTATTATCAATTTTTAATTCATTTATTAAAATTTATTCTCATTTACTAATTTTAAGTTATTCTCATTTATTGTCATTTATTTTTCTTATTTAATTATTCATTTATTCTCTTTTAATTAATTTACTAATTAATTCTTTTTTAATGTATTTGAACGTTGGGTTGAAACGTTTTGCTTTAATGCATTAATTCACCATTTAGGTGAATTAAAGTTGGCATGGAACCCAACGACATCTTATTGTCCTGCCCCTATATATATATATATATATATAGGGTATGGGAGATAGGAGTTAGAGGTAAGAAAAAGAAAGAAAGAAAGAGAAAAGGAATTGTTTTAAGTTTTACTTTAAATTTTATTTGGTTAATTTTGTTTATCGGGTGTTGAAAGAAACTTCGTCAACCTCTTCCGCGGTCGTGCTCGTAGGAATGGGAGTTCCGGTCGTACCTTGGGGTGGTATCTCCGATTAATCCGCAGGAAGGACGAAAATACGCCTTAGGGCAGTGCCTCGCACGCTTCCGGATCAATTTTATTTCGGTTTATTTTATCTACAATTTCTGAAATTTTCATAACGATTAAAGGTAAGTTATGTTATTCAAATTTAAACATAAACTAGTTAGATAATTTAATCACAATCAAAGTTAGTGCGATTATTTTCCTAACATTTTCCACTATCAAATTTTGCACATTATAATGTAGAAAGTCTTAGCATATGTTTAAAAAATTAATAAAGGCTATATAGTTATAATTTTATAAGAAATTTAATTAATTAAAAAAATTTACAACTTTTTCAAGTGACTCATTATCAATTGGCCTTCCATCTTTACGATGCTTATGAGTTTCTATGAAGATGTGTGCCCGTGATGGTTCCACTCCATCTTTAGTCTAAATATTAATACAAGATAACAAATTATCACAAAATAATTTTAGAATATTTAATATTTTACAATCAGAAAAAGTTTAGTATGATACCTTCTCAGCCGTCAACCGTGCAAAGCTCTTGGATCCTGCAGTGTGAGGCATCTTTTGTTTTCCACGATTTTCTCGATTCTTTTCACTACATTTCTAATATTGTAGCAAATGGTTGTGAAAAATTGATATTAATTTCAATAAGAAAGAATATAAGTTTCTTTATACCTTCACTTTTTCCGAATTCCAAAAAGAAACCAGAGTAGTCCATTGATCCCTTGGTACACGCACCGGTCCATTTTCTAATAGATTGTCAATATTCTTATATTTGAGATAGTACTCAGATTTTAGTTGGCATTTATAATCCTTCCATTTTTTTCCTAGTGATCTTAGAACCCACTTTTCACCACGAGCAGGGATTGAAAACTTCGACTAGAAGAACAAAAAACATAATATTAGTAATCTTTATATAATATTAGAAATAGATGTCATTTAGTTTTTTAGCCTTCTCACCTTTACTAACTTAAGTATGTTTCTTTTCTCCTTCATTGGAAATGCACGCCAATCTGGAATATGTAAGGGCGTTAGATTGGCATTTCGTGCGACAATGCCTAAGAAACTAGCAAGCACGCGCCCTTTATTTCCAATAGCCTGCCATCGCTGGTTGAAATCCACAACAACCCTTTTATCTTCGGACAGGTTCTAAATTTCAGTCAATAGAGTAGGTCCTCTAACCCTCCTTTGATCTAGAAAGAATTTAAGAATAAAAAAATAGACATTAAAATAGATACGAAGTAATCTGAATAAATGAGAATAAATAAAATAACATTTATTATTCTTCAAGATTTACATTTACCCGATTGTTCAGTTTCCTCTTCTTGCAATTCACTAATTGTTTTCCCAATAGAATTTGTAGGTTGATCCACATAAGATTGTGATGGGTTACTCGAACTTGGTTGCATATGATCCACAGTTTGAGAATCCGCTTCCATTTGTAACTGGCATTGATTTTGGGGATGAATTCTCATCTTACTAAGTTTTTTTGATTTCGCCATAGATCAAAATTATGGCCTTAATTTGTTGAGACTACCTAAGCAATGCAAAAGGAGAACCAGTTAGATACAATCAAAATTATCTCCCTTCAGGAGGTTGGAATGGCTAAGAAAACAGATTATTTCAGAATATACAAGAGATATTTCATATTAGTTACAATGAAACATCACTATCAACAAACATATAGCAGCACAAAGAAATCAACATAACAACATGTCAATCTTAGGACTTTTCACAACATAACAACATAACAACATGCAAACTCAGATTCATGTTAATAAATCAACATAACAACATGTCAATCTTAGGACTTTTCACAACATAACAACATAACAACATGCAAACTCAGATTCATGTTAATAAATCAACATAATAACATGTCAATCTTAGGACTTTTCACATATCAGATTTCAGCAACTGGCCTGGTGGACAAATTTATCTGCAGTAACATGAGTAAACTATAATGCATTTTTCCCCTCAGTTTTCCTTTGGTAATTATTATCTGTTACTTAGCCACAGCAACATGAGCAACATGGATTTATACAAACAAAACAACATCACAACACATCGGTCTGTCAGCACATGAGGCTTAATTAGGACTTTCACAAATCAGATATCGGCAACAAATTATGGCCAAATTTATCTGCAGTAACATATGAGCAAACAACAATATATGGCCAAATTAACATTGTAAGAAGAAAATAATGTAAAAAAAATAGAAGAAAATGATGGAGTCAAGGTGAGAATTCCCAATAAGATGGAAGAAAAAAGTGACGAGACAAAATTGTACATGCAATACAATCTGAAAAAAAAGGACCAAATTTTATCCCCAATTTTTTTATGTTAAGCACCAAAAGAACTCAATGTCACCCGACTAACATGTTAATCACAATTCGGCTAACAAATGATGTAGTAAAGGCAACAGCTCGCAATAAAATAGAATAAATAGTGGAGAAATAATTGAACAAAATCCTACGTGCAGTATAATTCTATACAGAAAGGGTTAAAAGACAAATTGTCATAGACGTACAGACCTGATTTGAAAAATACTAGATAGAAAAAGATAAGGGGCTTCAATATAAAAAAAAATTGAATTTAAGTGTCAGTTGTTGCAATAAAATACTAGTAGTATCAATATCATGCTACAGGGCATTCTCTATAAAAAAAATTACATGTCAAAATAGGGTACTAGATTAAAGAATATAAAAATAGGGTACTAGATTAAAAAATCTAGCAAACGAAAGTGCTAATTAACTAAAACCATGTAGAGGATGAGAGTAAATTAGATGTACCTTAATCTGAACAAGTTGAGCTTCGGAAAATTCACTTCCTAAGAACTTGCTTGAATAGCCGGGCTTAACATGTCAAAATAGCATATTTGAGTGAGAGAACATTAAGGGAATACATGCGTACTAACAAATGTACTAACAAATTAATCCAACATACACCCAACAGCTCAATCTAGCCCAAACAGTTCCAAAAGGGACGTTATCGGTAAATAATATGAAACAACCACTAGTAAAGTTCAAAGTAAGTTATATCAACAGAACACAATAGTATCCTCACAAAGACTAAAGAGCCCAAAAAGAACAAAACAAAAAGGAACCTAATTCCATGATACCCTCATGTTGTTCGCTGATGCCTACTAATACTCATCATACAACCAGATAATGAAGCTAGTGATCGAATTACAGAATATATTAGATGGCTTGCTCGTGGTCTAAATTTCATGACATGCGAAAGACATCTAATATCTTCATGCCATGTCATGAAATCTGATGTTCTAGATGACATGAACATCCTCTGAAGCCTTGGTTTTATAGGAAAATGCCTCAACACCTTCGCCGGAATCTTTTTCTTTTTTTCTTCAAAATTGGTGCATCATTGTCGGTACCATTTTCATCATTTTTCCATCGAGAAGTCTCGCAAATTAAGCAAAAGTCATCATTCTCTTGTTCTTTCCAAAACAACATGCAATCATTAGGACATGCATGAATCTTTTTATATTTCATCCCTAATCCTTCAATAATCTTCTTTGTTTCATTAAAAGAATTCGGTAACTTTGCACCCTCGGGAAGCACATCTATTAAAAGTTTAAGCAATGCGTCAACTTATTCATTTAACCATCCAAAACGACACTTTATATTATAAAGATGTAATATAAAGGACAATTTGGAAAATTTACGGCATCCTGGATATAATTCTTCATCAACATCTCTTAATAGCCCTTTGAACTTCTCAAATTCTGAAGAAAACTGCTCCGCCGGTTGTTCTATACCAAAATCATCTACATTTGGCTCTGCCGAGTCCCCACAATCCATGTCTACATCTGCTGCTAGATTGTGTACTCCAAAAGTATCATGTAGTATTCCTATCATGTCATCACTTTTATAGTTTTTCTGTTCTAAATGAACTCCCGGTGAAGGACTTAACGATGATGTTGTTTCTCCGCGATAAAACCAAGAATCATATCCTGGCATAATTCCATTGATCACAAGATGATCGAATGCTTCTGCCCTAATTTGATGATAGTAAAGCACACATTTTTGACAAGGGCAGGGAATTTTTCCATCGATGAAATTATTTTCAAATGCAAAATTAAGAAAGGCCTCCACTCCATCCGAATATTCTTTACTCACTCTGCTATAGTCTACCCATCTCTTAGCCTTGCTAGTACTATTCATGAGAAAACACTGAAAAAGAATATCAAAGTAGCTAAACTTAACACACTACAAAAGCAAAAGAAAATTAATATAACTTTCAAGAAACTATGAATTAACACAAAAAATAACAATATTACATCATGATATAAAAAGATGATTGAAACATGTAAATCCACCGACGAACTCTTATTTTGTAAAGCAGATTTCCAAGAGTACAAAAAATCATGCAAGGATGAATTCAGAAATCAAAATTCATGAAGAAGAGCATAGCCATCGAAAGCACAATCAAAGAGCAGTAGCAAAAGAAGTTAGCTTTAAATTAATCTGGAGAAAGAATGTTGTTTTGGGGGAAATCATTGGATATAGCAATTGGATAAAGCAAATCAATCGAAAGTAATGAATTATTGGGTATAGCAAAAGCATTGCTGAAATTCATCAACAAAGGAGTACTAATGTAGCAACCCGGCCCACTAGCAATAAGAACTCGTTAGGCCCAAACCACAGCCCAAAATGCTTAAGTCCGGTTATTATTACTAGTGTCCATGTCTCATATAAACCCAATCACAATTCCATCCACATCCGATGTGGGACTATTGGGGGCGTGACAACTAAAGACTACAATCTTGTGAATTCTTATGTTCTTGTCTTAGTAGTAGGCCCCAAAGTATTCTCAACTTTTTGGGTTTCTCAGCCAGGGACCAAAAAGACAAATCCAGTTTTTTGATTAGTATCAAAAAGCAAAATTCATCATATATGCTGAGTACATGATGTTGATGCGTGAACTCACATGGGGGGCATGCATATTCCCTGAACCCTGGTGCTTCAAACATGTTATGTAGCTACACTCTCTATACTTTGAGATGAGGTTTTGTTTGTGGTTGTTAGAGTTTTGTTTAGTTGGCATCTAGGAACATTGTTTTCAGTAACTAAGTAGAAAATTACCAAGTATAACATTGCTAAACACTTCAGTAGGTAAAGATTTTGATTTTAATTGCACCCGCAGGCTTCTTTATCGATCTATAGTTAGGAGCACGGGACTCTAGTGTAGGAGGGTCTGGAACCACCAAACTTAAAACACCTCTAAAGGTGGTCTTTTGTTGAAGAATGGATTGTTTGGTGGATTTTTATGAGGCTCCAATATTTTTTGCTTCACTCTATATTGTGTACCATCAGCTCATTGGCGGGTGGCGTACTATAATAATCGAAAGTCAGTGCATAGAAAAAGGAATTAGTAGGAGTTAGGAGGCTTTGGCTCCACAAAGGCCATCCCAAATCATAATCATTAAAGGTGTTGATGAATGATCCTAGTAGTAACTGATCATTCCCAATTTATTTACTCAAAGGAACAAATTAACTTATCCGGACTAATTTAGGATACAAAAGTGGTGTTGTTTGTAGTTTGGGCCTATACATGATGAGACATATATAGATAGCTATTACATTGATGGAAAAAGGGGGACATGCATGGTGAATTCTTTTTTGAATTTTATTTTATTTTTATTCTCTTCTACTGCTTAATTAATTTTCACCCTCCTTAATTCTCATCTTGTTAATTGTGAGGTTATTATATACAACTGCAACATACTCATATGTTCTGCATTGCGTTTGAGGTTTGCACTTTGGACTTCCATATATCTTTGTCTTCGCATTATCTCTTATTAGGTTTCTTCCAGCATTTAGATGATATAAGCTAAAAATTCGTTGGCTCTTTATCAAGAGGTATAAGCTCAAAAGTATGTCAGAACTATTTGTTGCGGCCTACCTGACGCATATTTTACTTCAAAATTTTTAAATCCAAAAATTTTTAAATCCAAAATTTTTAAATCCAAAAGCATGCAAGTGATTATAGAAGTAAACAAGTATCACTTACAGTTTCAGGGTTGGGGTCCAGAATTCTACGAATTAGGGATTTTGAGCCAATAGAAAACCAAGATGGACAAAAAAACGCTGCCCTCTCAATCTGTATAAAGTAATTCAAGAAACTTGATTAACTACAATTATCTGACGGTAATAACAACAAGACACATTTTATTTTATAAGAAATATGAAATAAATAAGCAGGATATTTCAGAAATAAAATGGTAAAATGCAAGTATCTGAAGTGATTCACTTGTAAAAACCTGCAGAAGATTCAATCAAGTAATAGCCTATCACCAAAATTGACCATATAAAAAACAACATACCTTGCTATAAAGAGTAGTTAGATCAACCTCATCAAAGGGAAGATACCCTGTCAGTAAAATATACATAATGACTCCACATGACCAGATATCAGCAATGGCACCATTATAACCTTTATGACTGATTACCTGTTGTACAATATCATTCATAAGTCCAAAATTGCAACAAAATGCTACAGCTACAAAGGTCAAATGCATTATTAAGCAAAGTGAACAAACTAGGAACAATTCAGAGCCCCGTAACAATGTTTAATTGAAATTCAAGAAGAAGACTCATTTGTGTTTAAGAACGCCAATCACATGAGGAACCACAGTTCAAGCAGAATATAGATTTGGCACTCATGATCAAGTACCTATCAAGAATAGGTATTAAGAAGGCAGGGAATATTAACAAAGGACTAAATAAAAATGTTACTTCCTGGTTGTCATTACAGCATCAATTTTCGGGTTTCTATGTTTCAACTAATAATCGAAGCTTCAAACAATCTATATCAATTGGTGTAGCTAAAGATGTTTCAAAATGCAAATATTACAACTGTAGTACAGAATGCCGAGAAAAATGGAAATGAATAGAGAATAGGTACTCAATTGCAATTACTTCATTCATACATAAAAAATTTAAGTAGATATCGTATCTCAAGTCCATGTTGATTTAGTACTAAATAAGTAAAGAACGAAAAGTATCACCGAACAACTAAGACGAATCAGAGAAGTCTCACCTTGTGATCGGGCCAAACGACCGACATCCCATCACAAGCAAATCGGCGTTCAGTCTAGCTGAGGCCTCGCATATCTTCTCTTTTGGATCACCCACCATCACTTCAGTTTTCACATCCACCTTATATATAATATCAATTCTATATCAATTCAGTATTGATAAGCACAAACAATTCTATATCAATTCAGTATTGAGGGCAGTCCAACTTAATTATTTTCAGCTATTATACAAATAATCAGATATGATTGCAGGTCAATAATCCATATTTAAATAAGCTTCATTGTACTATATTTTCCTGCTGTTTTTTTTCCACTCTTAGCTTCGGACAGCAAACTGATCATGAATAACAGGAGTAACAACATCAAACTTAGTTCATTTCAAAGAATCGTCTCGATTTTTTTTTAGATCAACACCGTATTCAAATTAAGAACCCAATCGAGGGAGAGAGATGAAATTCTTAGTGCAGAAGAGAAATCAGATCCTTCAAATTAGAGGGAGGGGCAGAGAGATGAAATTCTTAGGGTGGAAACGAGATCGGATCCTTGCAGATGAAGAGAAATGGAGGTAGTACCTTAGGGTTTCGTTCGCACTTCGTTGCTTGGGAGTAGTCGACGCAGTGGGGGAGAGAGAGAGAGAGAGAGAGAGAGAGAGAGAGAGAGTGGCAGATGGGCGAAGAAGAAGAGGAACTCGGAGAGCTGGAGCTCAAGTTCGCGCGGAACGCGTGAGGTGGGGAGTTCGCGTGAGCTCGGAGGTGGGGATCGAGCTGGAGCTGGAGCTCGGAGGTGGGGAGTTCGCGTGAGCTCGAGCTCGGAACGCGTGAGGTGTCCGCGAAGGAGGGGAGGGTTGGGTTTGCTTTGTTGTTAGGGTTAAAATTTTGAAATTTTAAATTTTAAATTTTAAAATTTTAAAAATTTAAAAATTATAATTTGAAAATTAAAATATATAATTTTAAATTTTTAAATTTTATCTTAAAATTTAAAATTTAAATTTAAACTTTAAAATTTTAAATTTTTAAAATTTTTAATTTGATATTTTTAAATTTTGATTTTAAAAATCAAAATCACTTCTTAAATGCTCTATTGAGCCAAATGTACAAAACCACTTTTCAAATAATAGACAAACATTCATTTATTTAACATAGAATTATTCGCCAGTAAAAATTAAAAGTTTAAAATAATTACTGCTAAAACACTATTTGTAATTATTTAATAGCGACAATTTTATAATTACCATTATTAAATTACCATAAAAGATCTATTTTGATGTAGTGGTAGTGTGTAAAAGCAAACATATTTTCACACAGATTTAGTATATAAAAAGTAAAGATACACTAATTAAAACTGGAATAAGTAAATCTTTTGGGAATCCGCCATATATGCCCAATTAATTATTGCATGTTTTTCCAAATTAAAATGATCAAAATGTGACGATACGCACAAATTTCTCAGATAAACAGTTTTGGAAGAAAGGAGGATAAACATAATAAGACAAACAATTTTTATTTTTTCCATTCAGAGATGGAACTTTTTTTACTCATGTGACATGTACTAAATACTTCAACACGACCTCTGCATTGTCCAAATTAACATATCCTAAGACCAATATTTATTTGAACATTAATCCTTTTATTATCATTATCGAAAACCATGATCTCAAAATTCAATATATATAAAAAAAAAAAAAAAAAAAAAAAAAAAGAAGTAAAATACCAAGTAATATTAAGATGCGACTCGATCCCCTTCCAAAAAACACAACAAAACTGTTGGTTTTTATTCCTTCATCAATCTATTTCCCTTTTTACTGTTTTCCTTCATTGGAATGCATGTCATACTACATTTCAAGATCCATGCATAGATTCAAAAAAGAAACACCACGTTAATCTCCTACTATTCTTCTAATAAGGCCATTCACCTATGATGTTACCGGGTGGATCGTAGTTGCAGGTAATGAAGATGTCGGCGTTATCACACACCACGCGCGCGCACCCGACATGCACGGAGTGCCTCCACACCACCTGGGTGTAGTGGCCGCACTGCTCTCCGTCGGCGCAAGCGTTGCTGTCGTAGTCGTATAACTGCTTCTCCGCGACCCAATCCTCAACTGCGTCCACCACCGTGTACGGCGCCCCCGAGCCCCAGAAGATGTTCTCACCGTAGGAACCGTCGGAGTGGATCAACTGGCAGTCGGCCCTGCGTCGCTCCGCGTAGTTGCGTGCGTAGGCGGCCACAGTATTGTTCCAGGCCACCGGGCCGACGCCGACCGCGGCGCGGGCAGAGTTGTGAGCGTTGAGTATGTCCTGTTTGGAGTTTTGAGCGTTGCTGCCGTGAGGAATCATTGTTATTGCCGTTGCCGTGGCGAAGATAAGGAGATACAACGATGCGAGGTTGGAATTGCATGGACCCATATATGTTGTTGCTGTAACACTTTTTTTTTTTTTTTTTGCCAAGAGCCAAACCATATACTATGCCTATGGAGAACGGACTAAATTATTAATATTATTAAAATTTTAATTATTTTATAAAAAATATATAATTAGAATAATAATAATTTAATCGATAAAATAGTATAATTTTAAAATATAAAATAATAAAAATAAATAAATTTAATGGTAAAATACTTATAGCACACCGTGTTTAATGTTGTTAATAGTATAATAGCTTGTTTATCTGTTATAAGAATGTAATAAATGTTTGTGCATGTACTTGACATGATAAATTATATACGATACATTTGGACACAGCATAGGTCGACCAAGAGGTGAGTACCGAATATAAAATGTATAGATATTATTTTTTAATAATTTAAAATTTTAAAGTATAATAATTATTTTATATAATTTGATATGTTATCAAAGCAGAAAATTTTGAATTCAAGTATCGTCAAATTTCTAGCGTTATTTAATTTTCTTTCATTTAATTAAGCTCACGTAAGTCTTGAATCTATTAAAAATTTTTGAGTCCATACGTAAAAAGAAATGTTGAATATAAAATATATAAATACTAAATTTTTAGAGTACAACGATTATTTCATATAATTTTATAGTGAGATGATTTGTTTAATTGTTTAATAAGTTAAACATAAATTGGCTCGTTAAAAAAAAAATTAGTTTATGTACCATTTATTTATTAATGAGCTTAACACAAATTGACTTGCAAAGTGCAAGTTAGATTGATAGTCGTACTACTAAATAAAAAGTTGAAAATAATTTAAAAATAAAATATTAATTTATTATTAAAATTTATAAATGTAGATCTAAATTTATAATATATATATATATATATATATATATATATATATATATATATATATATATATATATATATATATATATATATATATATATATATATATATATATATATATATATATATAGCTAGGCTTGTGTGCTATTAAAAATAGGGAGACCTCTGTGCTTCCAAATTATTTTCGATGTTGGGACTTTCGAATGGACGATCGACTCTGTTAAACTTAATTTAGAGTATTTAAAAAGTCTACAAATTAAATTACACAAATTTTCAATACCATTTGCGGTCAAAGTGGCTCTAAATAAAAAATTTTAATGGTTGTGATGAGCCATTTACAAGTTTAACGGTATAGAAATATCTAAATCATGCAAAATTTTGATATAAAATTTTTTATACTATATAAAATAAGATAAATATGTTTAATCTAAAATTTTAGTATCATATCATCATATTTTGTGAGATTTTTATTTTTAATCGTTGATTTTGAGCCATTTTTATCACTAGATAAATGATATCGAATAATTTAGTCATAAAATTTAGTTTCTAAATACTTCAAATATTTTAGATAAAGTCTAACGGAGCTGATCGTCCATTCAAAAGTCCCGACATTAAAAATAATTTGGGAGTAACGGGCTCGTACTTCTAAAAGCACACAAGTTCTACCCTCTCAATTTCTCTCTCTCTCTCTCTATATATATTACGAGTAGAGCTTATATACTTTTAAAAGTATAAGCTCATTCATACTTATGAATTTTTTATTATTGGATTTGTATTGGGATTTATATTTTTTGTAAAATTAACTAAAGAGAGAGAAAGATAAAGTAAAAAACACAGATCTTAATACAAATTCAATGATAAAAAATTCGCAAGTATGAATGTATTTGTATTTTTAAAAACATATAAGCTCTACTCATTATATTACTATACTATTAATAATATCAAGTCATTAATTGATGTTAAATTTGATAGCATCAAATATTTAGTATTATCGGTAGTATAGTAATCTTATTCTTTTTCTCTCTCTATATCTATTCGAATTATATCGAATCAAACACGACCGAGCGAATTCCAACTCGTGTTTTACGAGTTAAAATTTTGAGCTAAACAATTTAGCTTATATTAGGCTTAGCTTATTAAATGAGCATTTAATCTCAAGCTCATTTCGAGCGAATACGATGGCTGAGCGAATACGACGGCTAAACAATGAGCTGGATTGCTTGCCTTAATACGGCGTGACTTAGACTATAATAATCCAATATTTGAGTGAGATTCAGATTAGATTATGATAATAATAATAATTCTCATGAATCTGATCGGATCGGGTCCGACCCGAGCCGCTGATTGGGTCGGATCAGGTACTTTCGTGTTGAACCCAAACCAAAGATGCAGCACCATCCTGGTTCGGGAGCGGTAATCGTACCGGGTTGCGTGGTCTCACCACCAAAACTCAAAAAAGTCGAACCATTTTCCACGAAATGTAAAGCCCTCTCTAATCCAAGTAAAACCCTCCCCTCTTCCTCCTCTGTATTGCGAAGGTGAATAAGAGCTACAAAGGCGACGCACTTACGAGTAGCGAAGTAGTGCTCATCGGAGAAACCCCAAACGCCGAAGCTTCTCTCTCCTCCGCCGAGCTACGGTTCCGTCGCTGGCGATGGCGAGCCCGTGGCTGAGGGCGTCGCCGGTGGCCGCCACCCCCCTCGGCGGCGGCGGCGGCGGCGGGGACGAGGCGCTGTGGAAGCGGCTTGTGGAGGCGGGGTTCGATGAGGAGTCGGTGAGGAGGAGGGATAAGACCGCGCTCATCGCCTACATCGCCAAGCTCGAATCCGAGGTCTCCTTCTATTTCTTCTTCCTATTGTAGCTAGGGTTTTTTACGTTCCAAGCTACCAAAGGTCGTAAATTGAGTTCAAAATGGTAGGAATCTCGAGTAGTGAGTTTGGAAAAGTTATGCATTTGATGAGGAGTTGGTTAGATGAGTTGCTTGTATAAACTAGTTCTAGGTGGTGATAACTTAGGTTTCTCTATTTTGAAACGCATGAAATGGTGATAAATTAAACGCATTATGGGTTGAAAGTGAAGTTTTGCCATTTTTATTTTATCAAATTCAGTAACCAGTTTAATTAATGCGACTACGATCTTTGAAGTCACAATCTTTGGTTGAGATTGTCATATTTAGCAGAAATGAAGGATAGTGAATTGTTGTTGGTCACTAAACTTGCATAAGATACTGAAAGATAGTGAATTGTTGTTGGTCACTAAACTTGCATAAGATACTGAAAAGTAAGAGTGGGGAAGAAATAGAAAGAAAGTAGAAAAAGTGGGGTATTATAGGTTCTTGGAGTCTCTTGGGAGGTTGATTTGATTATCAATTGGTGGGCATTCAAGGGTGTCGGAGGTCGTCTCACAATTTGAAGCAAGAAAGTGTTCTTGGCATAACCAGGGCATTCGACGAGAGCGGTCATACTAATTATTAAGTGATATGCTGTAGGGACTTCTTATTTTTCTCGCAAAACAAAACCACTAATATAATCTTATCCAGGTTACAAGCAAAGTTTATTGCAATAGCCGACTAAACAGGCAGCACTTAGGTGGTTCGGTTAGAAATTTTGCCTACATGGACTACCTAGATGCTTATTCTCACAACATTATATCTCTGCTCTTCTTATTCTTATAGCATTAACCTTGATTGTTTGCTGAGTTGGTTATATAGATTGCAAGTTTAGGAAAAATGTCTCTACAGAAATCAAAATATTGTCTTTTCTCAGCTTTCGGACAAATTGAGTATCTTATTGAGATGTCTAACTGCAATTTCGTATATGTACCTTTGTTCCCATAGCAGTTTTGAGAATTTTGAACTTTTTGATGTTCATTCATTTGTTAATTTTATAATATGCATATATGTCACTGTGCAGTCCTTTGCCATCTTTTATTTATATATATCGCTTGGCCTTCGAACTCTTCTATTGCGCTGGAGCTATTTTCTCAGTTCTAGTGGATGCCTTATTAGATTTGAATAACTTGAAAATTATCTCCATTCTGTATGCATGTGATGTCTATGATTTATAATGTAGATCTACGACTATCAACACCACATGGGGCTTCTTATAATGGAGAAAAAGGAGTGGACATCTAAATGTGAACAAATCAAAGCATCCGCGGAATCTTCAGCGGTTGCTTACAACCGTGAACGAGTTGCAAAGTTATCTGCTCTAGCTGAAGCCAAGAAGCACGAAGAGAACCTAAGGAAAGCTTTAGACATTGAGAAAGAATGCGTAGCAAATGTAAGATCATCTTACCCAAATCATCACCGAGGCAATTTTTTCTTTTACCATGCATAGAATAATTTGTGAGTTATCTGTTTAAACGGAATATTCTTTCTTTCTTTTTTTCTCCTTATTGGACACTTGTGCATGCATTTGTTACTATGTTGGTGTTATGCTTCTAGTTTGATGCATTTCTCAAAGAAATTTAGGGGTAAAAAATCATGTATAAAACTATTTTTGTTCTGTCTATATTGTAGTAAGATTACGAAAGGGTCAAAGGACGCTATTTCGACATCTAAATTAGTACATTATTAATGATCCCAAACTTCTGGTTTCTATGTAGGTTGAGAAGGCTTTGCATGAAGTACGTGCCGAATTAGCAGAAATAAAGGTTGCTTATGAGAGCAAACTGGGTGAAGCTCATCTCATAACAGAAGCTGCACAAGGGAAAATCGAGGAGGCAGAAGAGAAGCTTCTTGCAGCAAAGTCTTTGGAAGCAGATGCTAAACTTACTCGTGATGCTGCATTAAGAAGTTTGCAGGATGTTGAGGCTCGTGAGGATGACCTCAGAAGGCGTCTCATTTCATTCGAGTCCAAGTGAGCTATTTCTTTGCATCTCTGTTGTTTTATCCTTCATTATCTTTTTACTCAATACAATATTTTCTCATTCATTTGTGATGTTTCTATATTTGCTAGCAAACTATGATCGTCTCGGGCAATTTTCCTAGGCAACAATACTATTCTTTGTTGAGTTTATTGGTCTTGTTGCTAATCTTGTTTTCATCAATTAAATTCTGTTATAGATGTGAGGATAAGGAGAATGAAATCAGTTATCAAAGGAAATGTCTTAATGATAGTCAGAGGGTTTTGCATGAAGAGGAAAAAAGGTTACAGGAGAAGCAAGCCCTTCTAAATCAGATGGAGGAATGCATCTTTGATAGAGAGAAAGAACTAAGCTACTTGGAGAAAAAATTGGAGAAAAAAATGAAGGATGACAAATCAACAATTGTTGGAGAATTCAAGGCTCTAAAGGAAGAGAAAACTACATTGGATCTAAAGATGGCTGCGCTTGCAACTAGGGAGGACGTATGTCTCAAATATGTTTTCTGCAGTAATTTAATTTTACTGGCAAGCACTGAGCACATAAAATGTATATATTTTTTTTGTTCATATGTATTCAGTTATTATTGCTTGCAGGCTATTGTACGGGGAGAATCTTTGCTTGATAAAAGGGAGCGTGAATTGCTTATTTTACAAGAAACCATTGCGTGCAAAGAACATGTGAGGGCTTTCCACTTTCAACTTTATATTTACGTATAGGTGTACTTAGGTTTGCGTTTTTCCAATTTATTTATGCATCACCTTTTGTAATTATTATGTAGGCTGACATCCAAAAACTTATTGATGAACAAGAGTCTGTTTTGGGGAGGAGGAAGAAAGAATTTGAAGCCGAAATGGAGAAGAGGCGCAAGTTGTTGGAGGATGAGATGGAGGCCAAAAGAATTTCTCTCGATCATGGAGAGGCTGACCTCAATGAAAGATCAAACTCTGTTCAGGAAAAGGAAAAAGCTATTGACCTTCAACATTTTAAGCTGGCAGAGAACCAAGAGGACATAGCTATGAGATCAAAACAATTAGAGGAGGAAAAGGAAAATCTAGAAAAATCCATAAAAGCGTCAGAATTAGAGTTGAAAAATATTCAGAGAGAAAGGGAGGATATCGCTAAATTGAAAATTGAATTGGAAAAGACAAAAACTTCACTTGAGGAGGAGAAGATAGTACTTACTCGTGCACAAGAAAACCTGGAAGTTACTAGAGAAGAGAGAAATGAATTGCTTGATCTGGAAAAGAACCTGAAAGAAGAAATCGATAGTTTGAGAGCCCAAAAGATGGAACTTTTGGCTGATGCAGATCGATTGCAAACTGAGAAGGAGAGATTTGAGATTGAATGGGATCTGATTGATGACAAGAAGGAAGAACTTAAGAAAGAGGTCGAAATGATTGCTGAAGAAAGAAAAGCAGTGGCTCAGTACCTTAAGAATGAGCAAGATAGCATTAGACAAGAGAAAGATGATCTTCGTAGTCAGTACATGAGTAGTGTCGAATCCTTGTCTCATGAACGAGCGGAATTTATGTCTCATATGCAGCGTGAGCATTCAAATTGGTTTAGCGAAATTCAACAAGAGAGGGAGGATTTTACCAGGGACATTAATATTCAGCGAAAGGATCTGCAAAATTCTTTTAATCAAAAGCAGGAAGAAATGGAAACTTGGCTAAGGGAAAATGAGGAAGCATTAAGACGAAAGAAAGATGAAGAACTCAACTTTATTAACTCTCAGAAGAAAACGATCAAAATGCAGTTAGAACATGTTGCTTCCGAATTGCAGAAACTTGATAATGAGAGAAAGGAGATTGCATTGGAGCGTGAACAGCGAGAGAGGGAATTATTGGAGATAAAGAGCTCCATTGAAGTGCTTAATGCTCAAAGAGAGAAGCTGCAGAAGCAAAGGGAGTTATTGCATGCAGATCGAGAAGCAATTAGTCAGCAGATTAAACAGCTGAAAGAATTTCAAACTTTAGACATTGATTCTGAGACTAGGGCACTATCTGTGGCACCATCTAATAAAGCAAGTGCTCCAATGAAAATTAAAATGAATGTTAGTGATGTTTTGGAAGAAATTTCAGGAGAACAAGATACTGATTCTAACCATGAGTCTATGGGTAAATATCTTCCTGAAAAGACTTCAGATGCTTCAGCGCCAATCTTAACTCCACTTTCCTGGATCAGAAAGTATACTAAGGTGATATCCAAGCGCTCCCCAGTGAATAATGTTGATTTTGGTTCTGAGGAACATTCTCAAAGTAAGATAATGCGGGAGTTAGGGAAAGTGACAGAGGACTCGAGGACCGATCTGCAAGAGTTAGATTTGATATCTAACATGTCACCTTTCGCCCAAAACGGTGAAAGTATATTAAAGGAAAGCCAGACTCATATGAAAATTAGTCATCTGGGAGAGGGTGTCATTGAAACAACTCAAACTGCTGACAATATCGTACCTTCACTGGGAAGAAAGAGACCAAATGGCATGTTATCTCATGATCACACTGACTTGCAATTAGAACCTAGTTGGAAGAATCAGAAAATGTCAGCTCAGAAAGGAGATGACAATGGGTAAGGAACTTCTGACTGGTATAGCTTCTTCTCCCACTTGGAAAATCTATATGTATGTTCTTTATTGTGATCATTTATGATTGTGCATAAATGACCAAATTTTGGAACCGTGTCTACAAGTTTTCTGATTTTTGTTTCTCTTGTATTGCCAGTTTGGTTGTCACGCAAACATCATGCTCAAATAATGGTGATGCACCAGCAGACATCTTACAATTTGAGAATGGAACATCATGCATAAAGCACTGCTTCGAAAACTCCTCGCTTACGAGAGATGATCCACTTTTACCTAATTTATGTTTGAATGAATCCCTGAAAAGCAAAAGTCAGGTACTTTATAAGAACTTTATGGAAGATGTAGTACCATCCAATGTTTTCTGTGTGTTATCTATCTTCAGAGTCTTTTAACTTTTATCATGTTAAAACTGCTTGATCTCTGTCTAGCCTCAAATTCTTAATTGGTATTGCTTATGCAATCTCTCTCTACTTATATACACATAGAGAGAGAGAGAGAGAGAGAGTAGGGCTACTATACTTGTATATGTACACAAGTTTCATAGTTATAAAATTTTTTTCGATGATAGAGCTCACGAACCGACAATTCATATCGGCAAATATGATTTAGAGTATTTAAAATTTTTAAAAATCAAATTTCATAAGAGTATAGCAGTCCTATATACTCTCTCTCTCTCTCTCTCTCTCTCTCTCTTATATATATATATATATATATATATATATATATATATATATATATATATATATATATATATATATATAGTAGAGTTTATATATTTTTAATAGTACAAACCAAACTATGCTTGTGAATTTTTTATCATTGGATTTGGATTGAGATTTGTACTATTATAAAGTCAACTAAAGAGAAAAAGTAAATAGTATAAATTTTAATACAAATCTAATGGTAAAAAATTTATAAGTATATTTGGGCTTATGTTTTTGAAAGTATATAAATCCTACTCTCTCTCTCTCTCTCTCTCTCTCTCTATATATATATATATATATATATATATATATATGAGTAATGCTACATGTACACCCCGAAGGGGTGTACATCCTACACCTCCACTCTTTTAATGGTGTCGATGTTTTTTACGGGTCACATCAAGTGACCACTCATCACACCCCCACCCTTAGATGGGTGGGGGTGTGAGATGTACACCCCTTACGGATGTACAAGTAGCATTTTCCTATATATATATATCATCCTTTCTTATATTGTTTCCGCCAATTTTTTTTTCTTTACATCTTTGAGCATTTTCATTGCTGTCCATCTGCTATACTCAGTTCTTCTAGCATGTTTTTAAATTTGTTCTTGCATATTTTGATTCTTTTCTTTTGTGGTTCACCGATCGTAGTTTACCGCCGAGCAAATAGCTGGTGTTGCCCTTACTCCGAGAGAGCAAGAACAAAGTCAAGATGACGATAATGAAGCTGATGATGAGGACGAAAAAGAGGCGGCTGTGAAGGAGAAGCTGTGGAATTTTCTTATCACATGATCGCCCAAATTTCTAACATCAATAGAGGTTAGACTTTGAACTACTTTCCCTCAACTAACCGGACGTTACGCTGTCGGTCAGTTCCAATTGTATCTCCAGTTTGATGCTTTGCTTGAGCGTCGTGTCGCTGAGGTGGTTCGATCTCTGTACTTTAGATCATAAGAGTGCAGGATCTGTAAACATGTAGAGCCATGCGAAATCTTGTTGCGAGGAAAAATGACAAAGTTATCTATATATATATACAATTCATGTTTTCTGGAATTTTCTATTGAGTTCACATGATTCGTTCAGTTTGGACCATACAATTATTGGATATGTAATAATTAATCACAGATGAATTGGTTTGGTAACATAGGATGCTCCTACATATAAATTGAGAAATAAAAGAATAACAAAATTGGGCGACACATTTTACGTTGTCGTTATTGCACTTGGTTCCAGCATAAACTGAGAGACACGGCCCCTTCGCTACAGTAAAGATCGGGACAACACGCAGCAACTCCACCGTGGACTTTATGGCGACCGAGTACGGGCACACACTTTAATATTCCTCTCTAACGTTGACTTCATTGTGCAAGTACTAGACCAGCACCTTTCCCTTCTAACCAATTTACCATTATGAAGTGGACTTTTCCACGTCCCTTCTCGCTTAAGCTTTTCTCTCACATTGGATTAATTGAAGCAACCAAAACTTGTTAGTTGGGGTTGGAGAAAAACTCCTGTGTAGATTTTGCTTAAAATGGGTGACAAACAAAATATGATGATATGCTATAATGTGGTTGGCTTACACACACTTATTAGGTTGCGAGCTAATCACTTTCTAATGCCGTCGTGTCGTGGGCACGTGAAAATATATTTTAAATATAATGTATGAATCAGCTTTGTGTTTTTACTGGTCTCTACTTTTTCATACTTGTTGTTCGGCTTTAATATGAAAAGAAGAGTTTGAGTTCTACAAAAGAAAAAATTCTAATTTAGTTTTTCTGATATATTGCAAAGAAACATTGCAGGGGGGAGAATTTTTTTTTTATTTTTTTTTATTTTTTTTTTTTTTTTAATCAATCGCTGCTATATGCTCTAAAACAGAATCAAACAACTGCTTAGTCATTCATTGAACTGGGGCTTAGTTTGAAATTGCATGCCTTGGCAAAAGTACGTACACGTGAAAATTAATATTTAAAAATATTTTTTTAATATTTAATAATGCTAGTATTATATTTAAAAGTGTCACTCTGTAAAAAAAAAAAAAAAAAAAAAAAAAAAAAAAAAAAAAAAAGAAGAAGAAGGAAGAAGAAGAAAAAGAAGAAAGGATCACCGCGTATATAATGATATTTATATCCAGCGTTGGAAAAATATATTCTAAAAATATCAAATTTTTTAAAATATCTAATTTTTTAATATCAAAAAAATTAATAATAATAATAAAATTTATTATTTAATAAATTAGTTTGATATAATAGAAAATTTATATAACGATACTTTTTAAAACGTTGGAATTTACTACATTATATTAACGTTTGAAAATACTTTTTTCTAAACATCATCTAAAAAAGCATCTTTATTTATTTATTTTTTTTTTAAAAAAAAAAAAAAAAAAATTGTAGTGATAAAGAAGTTTGCTAATTTTTTCCTTAAAACAT
This sequence comes from Tillandsia leiboldiana, assembly GCA_029204045.2. Taxonomy (NCBI): domain Eukaryota; kingdom Viridiplantae; phylum Streptophyta; class Magnoliopsida; order Poales; family Bromeliaceae; genus Tillandsia; species Tillandsia leiboldiana. The sequence continues at coordinate 3,296,524 of CM055065.1, forward strand.
GTGATGATTTATAAAGGGACGTACGCAATGGTTATGAACAGTAGACGCGTGGAAAGATGGGGAAGCAAAGGAACGGAAACCATCATTGACCTAAAGCCATCAAAGCACCACACCACACCACACCACTTGTGATTGTCCACAAGCTGTCGACCGTCACAATCACATAAACGACACATCTTATTTGCTTCTTCATTTTTTGGCTCACCCTTAAAATCATGCATGTAGTGTTTCTACTGTGTGCCAAAAACATATCTCATGTTTTCTTTTTTTCTTTTCTATGACCACTATTTTGTTTTCATTTTTTGTTTTTTCTCTCAATTTTCTACCCATAGAACAGCAAAAAAAGAGATACTTGTATGAAAGCTTACTAGTCCGCTATAATCGATTCAATTGATGATTCAATTACGTGTGTGTATATATATATATATTTGTATATTAATTTTGACTGCGGTGTCTTGGACTTTGGATTAAAAGTTGGCGAGATTCATCATCTTGAAAATATGTTTCATTTAATTTTGACCAATGCAAAACATAATGGAGCTTGCTAGTTGAAACAGTAATTTCCGTTCATCCAGGAACATGTGGTAGAGATAAAAAAAGAGGAGATATGATGAGTTGATTGAATTGGTCCGGTCAAAAGTTCACTAGTAGCATTTCTCAATAGTTGATACGCGCGGCAAAATCTAGGAGCTGTTTTAGCTATGTTATTTTATTTTAAATATTTGAGCATATTTTTATATATATTAAATATTATAAATTTTTAAATAAATTAAATATATTTGAAATAAAATATTTATATATTTAAATTTGAGGTCGGAATTTGATTTCAACTTATGCCTTAAAAAAAGGAACTTCATGCCCTCCTACCTTTTTAGGCCAAAATTAATTAGAAAATAACTATTTAGCTAATTACCTCTTTCATGAGCTATTGATTGAAATAATCAACTGAGCTTTTTGAAATCTTCTTCTTCTTCTTCTTCTTCTTCTTCTTCTTCTTTGTTGCAAAACAAATCAAAACCAACGTGCTGGTCAAATTTGGAACTTATTCGACCCCTTTATCATAATATCGGTCCGTGCATGCATGCTAACTTGTGACTAATGAAAACTATATGCGTACGTGTACATTTTGTGTGAGATTTCTATGTGGTAAATGTATAAGCACGTGAATATACATAGTAAATGATAATAATAATAATCAGTCATAAGAAGAAATTTAATATTTAATGATATTTTTTTTATACTTAATGATATTTAAAAACGTCTCAATATAGTTTAGCATCATATCTGCAAACGTCGATTAAAAGGTCAACAGATGAAAAATCACTACGTATATAATGACACTTATATTAAGCATCGGTAAAATATATTCTAACGTTTTAAAGCGTCCGGAAATTTAAAATAATAATAAAATTTATCATTTAATAAATTAATTTAATATAATAATATTTTTTAAAACGTCGGTATTTATTATATTGTAGAAACACTTAAGACGTTTTTTTTCAAGCATAGTCTAAAAAACACTTTTGTATTAAAAAAAAAAAAAAAATGTAGTGAGTAGAGTGCTAATCAAATGGTGGACCTGGTCTACGAACCCGTATGTATAATTAATATAACATCACGATGATGGTGATCATCGTGTGTTTATTTGTCTTGCTGATATATATAAAAGTCGGCATTGATTTCCTGGTGGCTGCCGACCAACTTTTAGTTGCTGCAGTGATTTCCTAACATGTGGAAACCAATTAAATCTTCTATTATTAATCCACGGAATTAAATATATAGACACATGCATGAACCTATTGTACAAAAATTCTCGACACGTAAAAAATCACCTTGTGTTTAAATTTTTTTTAAAAAAGAATTTGTTATAATTAATTAATAAGCTCGTCTATCAGATCAAACTAGAGTAGTACATAGACAGTTCAAAATATGACAACGTCTCAAAACGTGTTGAACGAAAATATTCAAAGCTTTGTTTTTTTTTAGCAATTTAAGCTTTTAATTAATGATTCTGTGTTTGAATCTCGCTGGAGTGCTCTTAGTTTCATAAGACTTTAATCTCCAGCAATTGAAGCTTAGAATAATTGGGGAGATGGATTTTTTTTTTTTCTCCTCTAAGTGGATTGCAAGAGTAGATGTACAATAATCCAATTTTGTAGAAATATATATACAAAGTTATTATTGGTAGACAAAGTTATTATTGATAGAGCGCAACATCAAACTTGATCAGTGTTCACACACAATGAACTCACTTGGACTTAATTAATTTACTCTCAATTAATTAATTTATTCTGTTAATAATAATTTATTTTATATTATATTAAAATTTATTGTTCAAATAAAGAGGCTATAATTAGAGTAACTCAGCAAATTCCGCTGGGAGAAATATATCCACCAATGTGACGTGCATTTTGAATCTTCCCATGTCACCTGGGGTGGGACTAATATTGGGACCCAGTCAATAACAATTCAGAGACACATGATAGAGTAAAAACCAAAACTTTGTGTGAGAGCCTTGCACACCTAACTGTAGCTTAACAAGTCATGTGGTCCACAAAAACAAAAGCATGTAGTGGGTGCAACCCCCTGTGGAAATGAGCTGGGTCCACCCAGATTTAGTTCGTCATAATAAATTAATGTTACAGTGAGAAATTAATTATATTAGCCCATTGTATCACTTCATTCAATGTGAACTGGCATAGACTCTCCTAATGGCCTTATTTGATCATTTGCTCAATCCTTCTCAAAGAGGACTTTATTAGTTCAGGATAGCTCTATATCAGTTACCTAACAATCATAAAATGAGTGATTTTGTTACAAGAGTATTGATCTTTTGTGCAAAATGTTTGTTGTAAGAAAGAAAAATAATGCTTAATTATATGCACTACAATAGAATTAGATTATAGGGACACATTTTTGTAATACTTTTGTACAAGTGTCCTATCTATATTTTATCTATATTCAAAATTAGATTATAGGAATATATTTTTGGGACATATTATAATAATGTATCGCTATACATCCTACCGACAGCACATATAGCGACACTAATTATAAGTGTCGGTATTTTTACTAACGACATTTTTTTTAGATTTTAGAAATATTTAAAAGTATCGCTATAACATAATTTTGTTGTAGTGTTGGCGGTTTCTTTATTGTTGGATTGCGAATCAAACTTGTGAGGATTCTGATAAGGTTAAATCGTTTACCGAGTCAAGTGCGTCTTCTAAATAAGAATCGGTTTCTGAATTAACTCTCGAGTGCATTACGATAAATCGGTTCGATTGAGAAGGAATCGACTCAAGCAGGTTTTTACTCAGCACGCAAATAAAAGTTGAAAGCTTATAAGATAACTCAGCTGAGAAGGCGAATCTTAACCAGAGACATCCTTCAGAAAAGGAACTGGACCGGACCGACCTGCTGCACCATCTGTCACAATTCGGATGAAATAGCGGATCATCTTCTCGTTTCCTGCCCTTTCGCAAAATCGCTGATGGCCGCGCTGGTCCCAAACAAGGTGGAGCTTCAAAGCGTTTCATCGCTTGACCTTATCTGGGACAATTTTTGGGCAACGTAAAGGGGCCCTAGGGAAACGCCTGCTTACTACCCTGGCAGCTACCTGGTGGAACATCTGGCTCGAAAGAAACAGGAAATGTTTCATCAATCAGAAACGGCCCATCGGTGTAATCCTTACGTTGGCTCGCACTTGCCGCTCTAACTGGCTTAAATTTTGTCCCTAACCCTTTTATTTTTTTTATTTTTTATTTTTTTTTTTTGGGCCCGTCTGCACCCCCGCATTCTTCGGTTGCCCAGTTGCTAAATTCACCCATTCAATGAATGAAGCGGCAGCATGCTGCCTTTCTCTCAAAAAAAAAAAAATAACTCAGCTGATCAAAAACTCGATTGAATGAGCCGAAAGCTAATAAGAGAACTCGACTGATCAAAAATTCGATTGAATGAGCTGAATTAAATTGTATTTCAAATAAACTTGGTTTGGAAATTACAGATTAAGACTACTTATAAGAAAAATTGTAAAAAGTTGTAAATGCTGAACAGAAAATAAATTACAAATTACTCTACTATTAGAAGAGCTGTAAATTGTAGAAAATTAGAAAATACTATGATCTTTGTATCGTTTGAAAAAAATTTTATTATATGCCTTTTTGTACTATTTATAGCACTTATATCGGCCTGCATTATCGGTCAGCTCGTGTCATGGGGAGCACTATAGTCATATTTTTATTAGCCGCAAAAATTACACCCATATCTTTATCCGTTCCGTCTAATACTTCTTCATCTTCATGTATCTTTTTTCTGACTCCTAGTGCATCACATGTTTACTTCTCCTTTGCCTGTAGACTACACGTGTGGTCCGGACCAACTATCATATGGCGTTTTTTTTTCTTGGACCGGCATTTATTTTTTATAAATCTCATATATTTCATTAATGATTAACTGAATTGCTATAACTTTTCTTTATCCTTGTAGCTAGCCCTGTTATATTCTTCAGGGATAAAGAAGGAATAAGGAGTCTTATTCTCCTTATTCTCCCAATATTCATGCACTAAGAATTACTATTTTTCGCTTTTAATGACTCATTTCAGGATAACATGTTAAAAGGGAAAATTAGTAGTCCATCTTATTTCCCTATTAATTAAGTTTTAGATGATTATAAAATATAACTAATTAATAAATATCTTATTTAATAACTAATTAACTAATTAACTATTTGACTTATTACATTAATAAATATTTAGTTAACTATTTCAGCAAGTAATGGATTATTTATAATTAATTAGATAATTAAAAATTAATTAATTAATTAATTACTATTTTAACTTATTTAATTAATTTATTAACTAAATATCTAACTGGCTAAATAATTAATTAAATAGTTCACGTATAACATATTAACTTATTTTTTATAATTAATTAACTAATTAACGTGCTTCTACGTACATCGATCATCTTATATAGCATTCTTAGTTAATTAATTAATTAAATTATTAAAATATTATTTTATTAATACTTTTATGTTTATTATTTTGATAAAATATTTTTATTTTTATTATAACTATGATTACTCCTATTTATACTATTTCAATCTAATCATTCAAGCACAATCTTTTATAATATTTCAAAATAATTTAATTATCATCAAAATATAAAATTACTATAATTTTAGTTATCTAAAAAGTTATAATTATTATAGAAATAAATAAAAATAATTTATTTGCGAATCAAATGGTGGCATAGTTTATTTCGTGAGGACTATAGGTACCACTACCTGGGAATTAATAGTGAGATCCATCACGCACATCTTTCTCATATGGGAGAGGTCCAAAGAGCGTCTTAATTATTGTGTTAAAAGATGAGGACTTTTGAGCACTACATAAGAACTTACTTTTCTTGTACAGTACAAGTGGTCCAAATTTTTTTTTAAATAAGTCTATGGTCAAAACTACATCAGTTATTACTGAAACGTTTTTTTTCAATTTTTTTCTTTTAAGAATGAGTAATTAGACTTATGTTCGTGTACTCTATCGAACACACGCGTCCCAACCAAACCCAAATACTCGAAAGATATTAGTAATTAATTTGATTTCTAAATTATGATTTAAGATTGAGTAATTAGACTTATGTATGTTTACTCTATCAAACACACGCGTCCGAACCAAAACCAAAGACTCGAAAAATATCAGTAATTAATTTGATTTCTGAAATATGGTTTCTACCTTTATATCTTACCACTTAAGCAAAGAAAACTCGTCACACGCTTGCGTATATTTTATTACAGAAGCTATGTATTCTAGAAGATCAAAATATTTACTTTGTTAATTTTATACTCTTTCCTTGTCAATTTCACCATTTGAACTATTCACTAGTGCATTTAATTTAGCCTGTACTTACTTTGGAAAGTTCAAACAGGAAAAGAAAATTTTCTAGCAAGTTAGGAAGAAGCTAGAATTAATTCTAGCTCTAAAATTTTTCTTAAATAATATAGAGATCTACAATATTTCTCGCCTTAGAGTCCAAATTATCAAAATATCAAGAGATGGAGAGCCACAATCTAGAAATGGTCGTGTCATCTACTAGATTACGCGGAGACAAATTAGTAGATTGCAAATTAATTAACCAGCGTCCAACCCATATATATATATTGTTTACAAGATTTCATGTTTTCTTGTTATTTACAAGTGGCTAATTTTATTTTTTTTTGTTTTTCTTTGTGTGTGTATATATATATATATATATATATATATATATATATATATATATATATATATATATATATATATATATATATATATATATATATATATACCACATAAATTAATTGAACAAATTTAGATATTCACTATAAGAATATCTCAATATAATGACATTTTTTAGATTATGCGCCTTGAAAAAAGCAGCGTTCATAAATATTTTTACAATATAACAAATATTAACGCTTCAAAAAATATCATCGTATAAATATTAAATCAAATTATTAAATAATAAATTTTATTATTATTTTAAATTTTTTGATATTTTAAAAAATTATGATTTTAAAAAATTCGAACGCTTTAAAATATTAAAATATATTTTATCGATGCTTAACATAGACATAGATATATATATACACGTGATGATACTTTATTTACTGAACTTTTAAATATGATACTAAACTATATTAAAACGCTTTTAAGTATTGTTAAATATAAAAAAAAAACGTTCTTAAATGTTAACTTTTTTTTGTAGTAATTGAATATATCATCAAGGATCGCATATTTTTGTATTAAGATTGTATATGAATTATTTTTTATTAAATATATTGTATACCTTTTGATCGAATTACTATGTATGAAAACTAGTTCTAAGCTCATTTCGTTTTAATATGTTCTAATTCTAATTCCCACATCTATATATATATATATATATATATATATATATATATATATATATTTTGATCATTCCCAATATATATTGTATTATGTTCGTTAATTTATTATTATTTTTTTTCAATGCACCTTCCTCGTACAACTTGCTTTCATAAATTTGAGGTTATTTTCATCACTTTATATTCTCCAATTCTGAATCGCGTGTATGTTTAATTTTGTAGTAATATATCTGAGTGTAAGTTAAAGATCTATGGAGTATTCCATCCACTATAACAAAATTAAATTATAAAAATATATTTTTATAATATTTTTGTACAATATTTTATTTATATTTCATCTATATTCAAAATTAGATTATAGAAATATATTTTTAAGACACATTATAATAATACGTCGATATACACCCTAGCGACTGTATATATAGCGATACTAATAATAAGTATTGATATTTTTATCAACGATATTTTTTAAAAATTTTAAAAATATTTTAAAATATTATTATAATATAATTTTATTGTAGTGATGATCACATCTCTAATATTGTTGGTCTCATTTGTACTTAATTAAAAATAAATAAACCAACAGCATAAGCATGATTAGAACGTATAACCTTCTCCACTCGCTTCAGTCGAGGCACTGCATTACTTTCCTAACCTTTATCCTTTCTCTTGTCAACTTCAACTTTGGTTGTAAAGTAAGATATAAAGTTGATCCCATGGACCCACGTTGAAGGTTAATTAATTTGTTCCTAATAAGTAAAATCGGTGGAGCCCGAGTTTGAGAATTGACAGATTTTTTGTGAACCGATTTGGCTCGATCAAATGCATGCATGGTCTCGACCTATATATATATATATATATATATAGTCATGATTGATTATGTTGAGCTTAGGTTTAGCTTGAGCACATTTGCTTGGTTGGAATTTTTTATCATCCTTATAATATTAGGTGTCCGTTTCACTACAACAAAATTATAATATAGCGACACTTTTAAGTATTTTTAAAATTTAAAAAAAATATCGTTGGTAAAAATACCGACACTTATTATTAGTGTTGTTATATGTGCCGTCGGTAGGGTGTATAGCGACACATTTTTATAATGTGTTCTAAAAATATATCCATATAATCTAATTTTGAATATAGATGGAATATAAATAGAACACTTATACAAAAGTGTCACAAATATGTGTCCCTATAATCTAATTTTGTTGTAGTATTTGATTTAACTTGAAAAAAATCTAACGCACCCAATAAGTAGTATTAGAAGTTTAACAAAATATAAAGATCTAAAGCTACAAAAAAAGTGAAGACAAGCTCTAAAAAGCTTTTCTCAAGCATGTTCCAAAAGCACAAGTACTTCAAATTAAGAACCTTTAGTTCTTATTTAGTTGCCCAATTTTGTATATATATATATATATATATATATATATATATATATATATATATATATATATATATATATATATATATATATATTCTTTCCCCTATTTTCAATTATTTTCAGCGAAACCAATTTTGTATTGAATTTCTTATAAAGAGCATCCGACAATTTCCATGGCCAAGCATACGTTCAACTTCCCCCAAGTGCACATATGTATAGCGATATTTATTTATTATTAATAACGTCGTTAGTTGGCCAATTTTGTATAACAAGAAAATTTTCGATAATAAAAAAAATAATATTTCGAAACTATTGTTTGCTGATATTCACCCACTCCGTAGTCTTTAATTTTAATTTTTGCGTTGTATAGTATCCATTTGCTTCGAAACTTTCTCTCTCTTTTTTTTTTTTTTTTTTTTTTTTTTTTTTTTTTTTTTTTTTTTTCTCGAGGTTGAGCTATCTCTCTTTATTGCTTAATTCACTTTCCAAATAAATAATAGGATAATTTACTATTTTTCTCTAAAAAAAAAAAAAAAAATGTTAGTTCTACGTAGCCTAACTAAAATAGTACATACATATATACGTGAACAAGGTACGTGTGTATATTATGCAATGCAGGGAAATTAGAAATTGTGGTGGGCCCCAGGTTGCTGATGGGTGGATGATGGAGAGATTCGAGCCCAAGCAAGACAAGGAGAAAGAAAAACAGAGAAAAACCCACACCCTCACATCCTTATTTAATTTCCCCCAGTACTTTTCACTACTAACTAATAATAAAACACCACTCTCTCCCTTTTTCTCTCTCACCCCCCCCTCTCCCCTCTCCCCTCTCCCCTCTCCCCTCTCCTCCCTTTCTTAATTAACCCCTCCTCCTTAACTTCATCATCAACCCCTAATTAACACCACACTACTTCAAATTAACAAAGCTCTCTCTCTCTCTCTCTCTCTCTCTTTTTCTCTGTAGCTATATCGACCATGGGAAGGGCTCCTTGTTGCGACAAAGCCAACGTGAAGAAGGGCCCGTGGTCGCCGGAGGAGGACACGAAGCTCAAGTCCTACATCGAGCAACACGGCACCGGCGGCAACTGGATCGCGCTGCCGCAGAAGATCGGTAGCTATTCCGATACCCCGCTGTTAATCAATCACTTCCTTAATTAGTTACTCATCACGCGCGGATATATATAAATATATATACATATATATTGATCGGACTGCATGCGAAACGATTCTATGTTATAGGTTTTGATCGGAATCTGTTTTGATTAGGGCTGAAGCGATGCGGCAAGAGCTGCCGGCTCCGGTGGCTGAACTACCTCCGGCCAAACATCAAGCACGGAGGATTCTCCGAGGAAGAGGATAGGATCATCTGCAGCCTCTACATCAGCATCGGCAGCAGGTGATATGTTTGTTTAATTTCTTTCACTCATGTACCTAAGCTAGTTTCGAAATCGATTGACTGTGTTCGCTGAGAGAGTGCATATGCGGGCGCAAATATATACACGTAGGTGGTCGATAATTGCAGCGCAATTGCCAGGGCGGACAGATAACGATATCAAGAACTACTGGAACACGCGGCTCAAGAAGAAATTCCTCGGGAAGCAGCGCGTCAAGGATCACGGCCACCACCACCACCACCACCACGCGCTGCAGCAGCGTCGGGCCGGGTTGTTCGGCCCGAAGGTGGAGGCTAAGGTGGAAACCGCCGAGCACGGATCAGGCTTCGGCAGCATGGCTTCTGCTGAAGGGGTAAACGGGACCGCCGCCGCCGCCGCCGTCGGCTCGTTCTGGGCCGACCCGACCGCACCCGCCTACGGGGCCGGCCACGGCGACGCTTATGCAGGAGATGATTGCCACTTGGCGATGCGGAAGTTACTTCTCAAGCTTGGAGGAAGCTACATAGCTCCCCCTAATGCGTTGCACCCGCCGCAAGCTCAACTGTATGATGATCAAACTACTAATACTACGAGCTTAGTAGCGCCTTCGCTCCAAGTGAGTTCGTTTGAGCAAGAAGGGCTAGTACTACACGGCACAAATGGTTTCCAAACCGAGCTCGACGAGATATTCCACTTCAACCAGGTCAAGCTAGAAGGGTTAGATGATTGCATCTACGGGGATGAGTCGAACAACATGTTGTGTAGCAACGCAACTCAAAGCATGAGTTGGAACGATCAGGTGAGTCCCAATTTGATGTACTCAAATGGTATGCTTCAAAGCTACCAAGGAGTGCAACAGTGTGTGTTCGAAGAGCCGGTGCGCCTTGGGATGCAGTGACGAGAGATTTACGTACGCATGATCTTGGGTTTGTGTATACATGCATGAGTGGTGTATATTTTTGTGGGCATTGGAGAGGGAAGGGAAGGATTAGTGAACATGGTGTTTGAATTTCTTGGATATTATGAATTTTTAATAATTAAACTCGCTCTTTTTGGGAGAGTTGTTACTTACTTTGCTTTTGAGCTCCTGGGGTTTTTTTTTTAATATTTTTTTTTTTTTTAAACTATTCTTGGATATTTCGAAACTGAATTAATTCTACATGATTTAACTGTTTGTATTGATTGCTTTTGTTTACATTTCCACTTCCTATCTACTCTCTAGCTCCTACGTACAAACATACATTAGGCTACATTTTTATTATTTTTTTTTTTTGCTTTTTGCATTTTGAGTTCAAAAGTGGCCGTTTAATTTCACCTCAAGGCTTGTTTAATTTGGTCAGAAAACATGGGCTAGGTACTGTTGTACATTTTGTGAGTGTTTTGATTTGTTGGATTGAGATTGGTTGCCTTTGGAAATTTGAAGCCCCCACACTTTCAATTTCACATGCAAAGGTAGGCAACTTTTTTCTTCTTTTTTTCCTGGTAAATGAGAGTATGATTTCCAGTCGTAAAGTGAGTTGAAAGACCTGGTTAGCAGACATTAAAGTAGATAAGAGCCTTTGACAATTTGAAGCCAAAGATGCAGTATTTATATAGTTTCTCCAAAGTATATATATATATATATATATATATATATATATATATATATATATATATATATATATATATATATATATATAGGAGTACTAGGATACAGTTATACTTCTTATTTTTCATATCTTAGATCAATTAATTGGGAGAGATCCAAGTTCCAGCTGATACGTACTTGAACTTTAGCTGCCACCTTGAAATACTGGAAAACATATATATATATAGTCCCTGTATATTTGACTAATGGTACCAAATTATCTATATATCTAGTACATTTAAAGGTTCTCCATTATAAGAGCTTTAATATGCTAATGGCTTGCATTAATTAAAATAAGGCTTTGAAGGTTTTCTAGTACAAGCCATTGTTCAACCTAGCTACAGTTTAGGTAAAATGGCATTGGAATTACAATTAAGGATTTTGTGGTTTTCTGTTACATTCCCTTTTTCAATCGCTGATTAACATAAAATCATACTTAATCGATCCAAATTGTCGCTTTGATGGTTTTCCACTCTATCCTTGTCCGATCTCTAGATGATCATCTTAAGGCATTGGTGGTTCTCTATCACATTTCTTCTTTAATCTTTAATTGAGATGACCATCAAGTGGTAAATTCAGTGAATAGCGACCATTTTACTGTTGTAAAATGTTTGCTCAGTTACTAATAATAGGTATTATGCATGCAAATTTGATGAATATTTTCTAATGGAAGAAAAATTAGATGGATGTCGCACAGATAGATACTGTCTGAAAAAGAAGGTATATATTCTAATACAGGTTGGCAACTTAATTTTGAATTTTCTATTTTTTTTTGACTCATGCATTAAAAAAGCATAGAACCTTCCACGGTTAGCTAACATAGCAGCTGAGGAACTGATCAAGAAATTAAGTTAATGTATAGTTCAAAAAAACTCTTGATTCTTTTTTTTTTTCAATTTTGAAATGAATGCTTCAATATTAATTGATGGTTTCTTTTATCTACCAAATCTGCACCCAAAAAAAAAATAAAATCACTTTGAACTATTTGTCATTAATTCCAATGGGTCTTTCAACAGTTAGTTCTACTTAGCCTTTAACAGTTCGAACTTTCTTTTTTTATATAGTTAAACAGATATTATCTATTGTAATCTCTCAATGAATTTCTTTTGCCGCGATTCAGTTGTTGAAAATAATATGAGAACTGAGATATAGATTACATATATATATATATATATATATATATAGAGAGAGAGAGAGAGAGAGAGAGAGAGTATTGCTTATATGTTTTTAAAAGCACAAGTTTATCAATACTTGTGAATTTTTTATCATTGAATTTGCATTAAAATTTATATTTTTTACTTTTTTTTTCTTTCTCTTTAGTTGACTTTACCGTAACACAAATCTCATTGCAAATCCAATAATAAAAAATTCACAGTTATAGTTGGACTTATATTTTTAAAAGTATATAAGCTTTGCTATATATACTTTTGAAAGTATATAATATAGTAGAGCTTATATACTTACAAAAGTACAACTACAACTATACTTGTTAATTTTTTATTATTGAATTTGTATTGAGATTTGTGCTAACTGAAGATAGAGAAAGAAAAAATAAAAAATACAAATTCTAATATAAATTTAATTATAAAAAATTTGCATTGAGATTCGTGCTAACTGAAGAGAGAGGAAGAAAAAGTAAAAAATATAAATCCCAATATAAATTTAATTATAAAAAATTTTCAAACACATTTGAGCTTGTGCTTTGAAAATTTATAAGCCCTACTTTTATATATATATATATATATATATATATATATATATATATATATATATATATATATATATGTTTACTTAATTAGTAAACTATATATATACAATAGATGCTGGGCACTTTTGCTGTGCATAGATCTACTGTGACACCATATATATGAGGGGTGGTAATAATGAAACTGTACCTTAGGATATATATATATGTACATTATATGTTGAAACATTATTTCGTGATCTGTATATGAAACATGGGTGTGTGGCTATTTGAATGGAGCCTTTCAATTTGTGTGAAATGTTTGACCTTTGTCAACTGTCCTTAAAATGCATTCAAAGCATGGTGGATTGTCCTTGAGCAGCTATTTAATAGCTTTAATGACTCAACTGCATCAAAGAAGATCCTTAATTAGTTTTAAAAGTTGGGTGACAAATCCCCCTTCTAATTTCCATCTATTTACACAATCGATCGCTGTTATTGCAGTATAAATGATCTATTAATTTGTATGTGAAAGTAACACGTCTCCTCGATTAGTTTGAGGGATTCTTATACAAAATTTCATGTCACATAACATATATAATTGTCAATTAATTAATTAAATGGTTGGATAATATATAAATAAACCTTTGACAACTAAGTCAAGTGGTAATCATGAACCATCACCAAACCTCTCTACAGTAAACAAGCCAGACAAGGAGGGGAAGGACATGGGTCATAACTTATTAAGCATTTGGTAGAGGATAGGGAGACTTTTTTTTTTGTTAGGTTGAAAACATGGATGAGTCCACCAATAACAAAATTGTGTCAAAGAATCACAACTTAATTACTAATTTCCTGTTTATTTTGTTGCACAGTTGACTCTTCCATCTTTATAGTTCGGTTAGTTGAGCGATCAATTCGCAATAATGGATTGACCACTGATGCAAAATTGCAAACAAGCAAACTTTTTTTTTTTTTTTTTTTTTTTTTTTTTTTTTACTTTTTAGTATTTGAAAGTTTCCATCTAACTTCTTTAGATATATTAGAAGTATATATAAGTAGTATGGTATCAGAATCAAACACAAAGCCTTCAGTTTGGTGAAGCGTGGTGGGTTCAATTTCAAGAATAAATTATTTGATGGGTTAAATCCCTTGGACATTTCATTACCAAATCTTATCCATCATTCATGAGGTGTTCGCTTATGAAATCAATGTATTTGGTGATAATTAGTGCCATTATACTGTCTCTACTGATAGGCTTTGGGAACTGAGATTACCTAGCATGCATGTCCTGCAACAATCAGACAACTATTACATGCATAAAGAAATTAAGAAAATACATGTACTCACCTTTTAGGCTTAAATGTGACAGCACATGCACAGACACAGCCTAAAGAGAGGCCATTGTAGAAATGGGCCCAACCTATTCCTTTCCCATATATATATTAAACATAAACTATGTTTTGATGGGATGACTCCCATATTTATATAAACAAAGTTGTTAGCCCTTCAAATTTTGAAAAGAATAAAAAAAAAGGGAACATAAAACATTATTATCTATTCAAGGACAGCATTATATATATATATATATATATATCCCTCTGAAAAAAAAAAAAGTAAAGCACTGAATTTCCATGAAGAACTAGTTCAGATGAACCATAACCTTGAAACTATAGAAAAAAGATCCAAACACTTGAAAGATTTCTCATTAAGGGCTCTTCTATGTCATCAGCAGTGACATCAATAACAGGAAAAGCTATTGACTTGGTTAATCACCTTTCTTATTACTAGGAATAAACAATAAATAGGTGAGCATGCCTATAATTGATGAGCAACAAGGTTGGTCTTCAGCATTTGCCATGGACCACAATTTGAAAATTATTCTATTCAAAGAAAAAACAAATCCAAAAGATAAAAAGAAAAGAAAAGAAAAGAAAAATTCAAAGGCCTATGTAGAAAATTAAACCAGAGATCCCCCTTCACCTGTGGGAACTGTTCTTTGCCACACATCTGAACAAATTATGAGTAAAAGACCTTTACTGTGATCAACATTAGACCATTGAAAAAGATGCATGAGAAATTAAAATACCAAAAAGGAGATGAAGAAAATTCTTCTCCTCGAGATCAGTTGGACATGAAATTCTGTGGAAGATAATTAAAAAAAAAACCTCTTCGCCTCATTCATGATAAACTACACCAAATAATCCCTACATCACCATGATTATGAGTGTAAAGTGGTGAGAATATCCTTCACCAACTAGGGTTTTGGGAGAAGGAGCCCTCAGCAAAACGTCAAGCATTCACAACTTGATAGCACATGGTGTCAAAGAAAACTAATATAAATTAATAAGAGGCATCCTAAGTCTAAGACTAATTAAGTACCTCCCCTAACCAAAGACAAAAACTAAGCAACCAATTCAACCAATTCTTCTTCGCTATACTACTCATGTAATCTCAGAAGACCCATTAGTTTAATCCCTGACAGAGACAGTCACTAAGCGAGAATTATTAAGCCCTCAATTGATTAAACTTTTTGTCACAGCTAACAAACACTTGCAGTTTCATACATCTCTCATATCCATATCCAACCAAGGATTATATTAAGTAAAAGTGCAGTCGCAGCAAGATCACTTGATGATTTCTTTAATTATTCCATTACAAGAGGAACATGTCGGTATGGCTCTGATCGAGTTGTCAAAGGAAAGTACCAAGGGATAAAGATAGTCGAATAATCTTCTTCTCCATGCCTCTATTTAGACTAATAATCAAAACAGATTGTTGTGGTTGTCCGCATCTAAATTTTATTTTACTTGCAAATGAATTAACAACATTGAGACAATCAACAAGAAAGAGAAGGCGTTGTTATTATAATCGAACAATTACATCACGCTAGGAGAGACAAAATAGTGAGAAAGCGACACGTAGTGGCGTGAGACGCCTCGAGGAAGGAGTAAAGGGAAAGTAAGATGATTTTGTTAACGTAACAAAAGATATGATCAACTGTCACGATGGCCACGAGTTCCAGGAGGGCACCCTTTAACATTTTTATTGGACAAAATATACATGTTTAAATGATAGGTGCAAGAACAATTTAACGATGAAGGCATAGAAAAATGCAAAAGTGAACAAAATGATCTAAATTACAGTTGAACGAAAAAGAGTTCTCGTTCGTGAAATACTACTAAGCCAAAGGGTTAACAAGAAATGGAAAATTTAGAGGAAAAATATACCAAGCCCTGAAGCTAGCTGACTTCCTTTTCTTGTCAACTGCTGGAGGAACTTGGAAGTGCCCCTGTTACAAAGAAATGATGCATTACCAACTATCCACAATGTAATAGATAAATGAGTAGATTGCCGATTACTCGATTAATCAAGACATTTAACAAGGTATTAGAGCAATAGGTACTATCTGTTTAAAAAATTAATTACTTCAGGAACTCACATAGTCAGAAAAACTGATCCTCCAACTCACATTATTCCAACAGTACACATGAATCCACTACAAATATCCGCATGCATAAAATAACTACAGCTGAGAGTCTTCCTTAGCTATCTTCTATAAATTCACCAATCAAGATCAGACATTTCTTATGAGAAAAGGGTAAATCCATGGAGGCCTTATCTGAAGTGTTGCGCATCTTGAAATAGGCACCTAACCTTTAATGTGTTACAAATACATTAAGATAGAAGTACAATCAAAATTTGTAAAGATCTGGTGCCTACTTTAGAAATATTATAAGGCCCCATAACAAAATTATATTTAGAAACTTTTAAATTCATGTACTGTGCTATATTCCAAATTTGGTAGTCTAACGAGTTTCAAAATATCTAATTTGCACTTTGCTCTTGCAGTCACTGATATTTTGGCAGTATTCCACATTAACAAGTCCTACACAAGCCAAAAATATAATAATTTGACAAACACTTGCTTTCTGCTTCTGATTTTGTCCTAAATGCTAGTTCAAACAGGAACTAAATTATCCAATCCCTTCCGATTGATTGGAAAACCACAAAAATTGCATGTGTATACAGCTTGTACTTTGATCCTCTCATCAAATTCCACCTGCACCCCTTAAAGTAGTCCCAGTTTCACTATTTTAGAAAGCAAACATCTAAAACCAGAAGCTTGGCCCAAGCAAGGCTTGAATCAATCAAAGAATATCAAACTATTTACTTTTCCTAGCAAAAAGGAACAAAAATATTTCTTTTGTTAAGAATGAAATCGTCAGGGTGTGTGGATGCATGTTTATATATACATGAGCAAATGCATACACAAGCACACCCCACAATAAATTGAAGTTTGGCGTATAGCCAACAGAGAACTCTAGGTATTATATGTTCGTCAAGCTTCTGTTCCGTAATGCGATAATCAAACAGAGGGATTTAACAGCACGTTGTAGCTTAGCAACCGGAAGCCCACTAAGTGTTGGGTGAGATAAGCCATCTTTGGTATCCTGCAAGCGATTTTTGTCATTGACTTCACTTGAGCATTGACCTTCTTTGTCACCCTCGCCTTCAGTTTCTGGATGGCACCTATCTCCAGTGTGCGGTGAGAATTGGCAGTACGCTGAATGAAGTTGCTGGTTAATTTCTTCCATTCTTCCTGACTGCTCATCTTCCCTGTCCATGTCAATAAATTCCTGAAAGAAATTATGTATCGATTAGACAAATCACCCAATCCAGTAATAATTTAAGTCTGCACAATTTTTTGGTAAAAAAGTACAGATTTTATCTGAACAATAGTGCACTTTGCAGGTGACTAAAACATTTAAAATTTTGCTTTCACTATTGCATGTTCGTTGCTTCTTATATCTGAAAATTCTGCCAAGTTATAATACACCTTAATGGTTTCCGTGATCCTCTCAGAAAGGTTGAAAATAGCCCATCAAGTAACATAATATTGTTAAGTTACAGAGTAGACCACACACCCCCACCACCCCCCCCCCACCCGCCCACCGCCAAAAAACAATAATAATAATAATTGTTAGATATGTCTTGAATTCTAAAATTGAAAGATTTTCTAATCCTATTCTGTTTTGCTTATCCAATTAAGATAAGTTTGGATTATGCCTAATCTTATAAAGATTATGCCTAATCTTAGTGGATTCGTATTCCTAATTGTATTAGGATTTAGCCACTATTATAAATATACCATTATTCCATTGATTTGGTGCGGCGGATGAGTATGTGTGCATTTTGGGATTAGGGTTTTGTGAGAGTATACCACTTTGATTATAATGGAAGTCTCCGCTCCGTCTTCGCCCGTAGACGTAGGCCAGTGGCCGAACCACGTAAATTTTGTGTGCTTTATTTTTCTTTTCTCTTTCTTGATTCTCTTTTGGTATTTTTGCACCCAACGAACTAGATCTTTTTCCGTTTTTGTCATAACAATACTAATGAAGTTTACAAATACCATTAAGTTTTGATGGAGAGGTCATCAAATCAAAATTTTAGGAAGTTCAGGTATCCATTTCACAACTGTGCAGTCCAGGTAAGATTAACTTGTTTTTACCAATAACTCATTTTACAACTGGAAAAGGTAAATGTAAATACCTGTGCAGAATAACTCTTGAATAAAGGGTAGAAGCGCTGCCTGCAATACTCATTGAATAGAAGTGTAAAGATCACAAGGAGAATAGTGAAGATTGCTGCCACCGGCGATTCCTTTAAGCCGAAAACTCCAATGGCGATAATCTGTGTCAACACCAGGGAGAAGACCGTCGTGTTGTGCACGATAGGCCACATCAACCCTCCCGTTTCGTATCTCGAGCAGTAAACATTAATAATCTGTGAATTAAGAAGATGAAAATGTGTTCATTAGCAGGAGAAGGTAATCGGAGACTGGCATGATCCGAGGGAGATGATTAATAGACAAGACTAGATTGAAGATTGGAAGTTTCAATTTGCTTGGGTAAAAGTAGCAGTAAAATGTAAATAACTTTTAAAGCATTCAGTTTTATTTGAGCAAAATCGTTGTGTTTATGAGTTCAAGAGTATTATCCTGCAACAACCGAACATAAATTTGCAAACCACATAATGCAGCAATGCAGCAGTTATATATTTGTCATATATTTTTGCAGTAAACACAATAGAGTATTTGAACCACCAAGGCTTTGTTTGGGTTGCCTGGTTGAAAAGATGCCTCCACAAATATCAGCTCTAATCTCTGTATATTTGCTTGATGATGCACCCTTTTTTTTTCCTGAATAGATATATTTTCTGTGTAATCATTTTTTTTATTTGAACAAAAGTAAGAATACAAAAGAAGAAAATAGATATGAAAAGCATCCATAGAACATTTCTTAATCTGGTCTTTGATCATTCAGAGACCCTTTCAGTTTGTCATTTATCACTCCAGACATTTGATTATAACCAGACCCTTGTATTATATGATGTTTAACTTCTCACCTGGTTGCGATAAACAACATATCCCAGAAAAAAGTACACCAGCAAGAAAGGCAGTATCAAAGGTGCCAGTATGGCACACGTAAAGCCAAGCAATCCAAACAAGAGTACTTTCGGTATTTCAGTGTGATATGGGAAAGATGGAACAGAGCTTGCAGTTGGATCTTCCTTGATTCTCAACACATATCTCCTTATGAAGTTCCATATGAGCCCAAATAGTTGCATTACTTCAGAGGACAAACTCGCCCACCCAGAAGTCAGAACGTATGTAATGAAAAAGGTTGCCTACAACCACAACAAAACCGAAGTCAGGTATCAAAAGGAAAGAAAATAGCATCCGCAAATATTTAAGCAGAGAAACTGCAAATGTTAAAATTCTCAAGTCACCAATCAGCTTCTTCAACTCGAAGTGGCAGATGAACAAAACCAATTTGCTTCTAATCCTCCCAGCAGAAAATTATTTAAACTAAAAAAAATATTTGCATATATACCCACCCCCCACAAAAAAAAAAAAAATTTATTATCTATTTACACATCTCCTGTGTAATGTGAATTTACATACATGCCCTTTAAAAGCTTGTATACCTTTCTAATTACAAACCTACCCCTCTTTTAAATACTTCTCCTAATACAAAGCCACCATCCCTCATGAATTCGATGATTACCAAGCTTAAAATAGGGAGGGACAAAAATGAATTCAGATTCAGCAGGGTTACATATGTGAACAGAAAATTTTGCAGAAACATTATATGCAAAACCCCATATGAATATACCTGTCTTGGTACAGCTCTAGCAAGCTGTGTAGGGATTTCCTTCGGACTAGATATGACATTCAGCTGGCTAATGACAGATCCAGATAGAACATTCACAAAGAATACATTCCAAATGGTGAAGTAGAGTACTTTCAAGCAAGCACTCTTTTTCCTTAGACTGTGAGAAACGGGACCTTCCCAAGTAGAAAATAGCATCATCACAGGTGGAACAGTATAAAGAAATAACTGCAGTATGACACTAGGAAGGTACCCTGTTACCAGCTGGGTTACAAATGCCCTGAGATGAAAAGAAACTTCATCAATAAGACACTACATACCAAGAGCACTGATTGCAACACAAAGCAAAAAACTAGGGGGTAGGTAATAGGAACCGAATCATCAAACCAAACAGACCCTTCCAGTTAATTTGGTAGAGTTTATCAGATTATTCACTTTGATTTTTGAAATTTGAAAACTTGAGCACGGGACTAGTAATACAATGTATCTCAAAAAAAAATTATATGTTTTTGATATATTGTATACATTATTTATATATCCAAAGATTATAAAAGATGTAAATGATTGTCTAAGAAATCCATAACAAAGATCTATTAAACTTAAACCTGAAAGAAGAGAGTATGTCGACACCGTCTAATTTGAACCTAACTTTTTCATGACAGTTAAAAATAATCTTTACTCCAATCGGTTCAATTTCAGTTTCAACAAATATAAATTAGGTTGTTTTGGTTGATCCAATTTTTCTGCAAAAATCGATCATTATGCAATCCACACACACACAAGAAGAAGAAGAAGAAGAAGAAGAAGAAAGAAAACAGATACTTATACACATAACACATTGCGTCTAATACGAAATGGCATAGTAGTACTCAGAGCAAACTCCTAACTTTAAGAAACAGATACTTACTTCTTCAATATACCTTTTAGAAAAGGAAAACTCTGTTGTAATTGATCTAATTGAGATAATCCTTGCACGAATGTGACTGGTATCAGAAACAGAAACATGAAAACAATGGTGGCCAGAAGGATAGCTATTCGACGGAACCAAAGCTGCTTGTATGGAAGCCAAAGGTTCGACCAATACACATCGTCCGGTTCTGGAGCCCAATCAGTGACCCATAACATAGGATTCGATGTCTGAAGTACTTGTGAAGCAACAATTGCAGCATACCGAGTTTTGAAGAAAACAAAAGCAGCTGCACATTCCTGCGCCAAAGATACTCAATTAAAATAATGTCCAATATGTTGAAAGAAGAAAGAAAAATTGAAAACGGAGTTCAAGGTACTAAAGTTTATTCCTTTTTTTTTGTGGTATAAAGGATTCTAAGAAGTACAACCTTAATGAATTAATGAGTAAGAGAAGGTTGATATTTGCTTCATTTGGCCTATTCACTTTGTAGTTTGCACCTTAAGAAGAAGCACCACTCCCGTTATAAAGTACAAAAAAGAAATCATTTGGCCATCACTCTAGAGTTCAAGTTATGCAAATTATACAAACTTGCAATAAGCATACATGTATCATGACAAAAAAATAGAAAGAAAAAGAAAGCCTAAAGAATTTATTGCTGGTATTGCCAGTATTGTAAGTATACCTCCTCACTAGTAACCAAATTTGAATTATTATGGTCAGTTTTCTCTGAGTTCGGCTCAAATTCATTCCGATACAACTGAAAAGAATTATTTGATCCTCCACAAAGACCGCATCTATATATGGCTGGTCTGCACCTCCTGCCAATAACTGTATCCGTAAGATGCCCAAATTTCTTATAAGCCTTCTTGGTGCTACTCTGCAAATAATAGCTCAAGTCATCACAGTTAAATGAGAGAAAAATAAATAAATAATACATAGTACATCCCTACGGTACACCATGGCAATAGAATCGAAAATATCAAGTAGCACAACTTCCAAATTTCATACAGCAAGGGCAATGATTGCAAAGCAGCAGAACACGAATGTCTTAACATGTTTCTGAATGAAAAGCAAAGGAAAATGTAAAGACAGGTGGACAAATATGTATATATGTACAAGCAAATAGATAGACAAGTAGACAAACATGAAAATTTGCATAAAATGTACAATCCGACTGGCCCTCTTCCAAATTTTGACCTTGTCAACGAAGTTTCTAATCAACAGCCATCTTTTTTTTTTAAGACTATTAACAAATAATACTCATAATTAAGCCATCGAAAGCAAAGTGCATGCATATTAAGATTATCTAAATATAAAAAAAAAATTCATAATATTTAGAAACCCTTTATCAATGCATTAAGTCATCAGTAAAATGGGCAGCATCTAAGGCACTATTATTGCATACATATAATGGGATTTCCAACTAACAGATCTTTCACAATATATAATAAAAAAAACCCTTAAAAACAAATCTCCATAAAATTTTTAAGACTTGAAGTCTTTTATAGGAGTACTGCAGCCCTCCTTTTTTTTGTTAATCTGCGTGCATAAGCAAAAATGACTTCCATATAAAATGTTCCAGATATACGTAGATACAGTACGAGATTATAATGGACGGTTGGGATCTTCAAGTCAGATGAAAATTAAACATTTATTCACCACAAACCAGTAAAGTTCTTCGCAAAAGACTTAGGATAAAAGGTATGGTCCAACTCATATATATAAAAGTACATGTATAAGTATGTGCATACACCAAAGTCCGAATAGAACCATACATACGAGAACAATATTATTTAAAATCAAATGATGGAATATCTAACAAGCATCTATAAGCAAAGGTACTCACAAATGTCATCGAAGAACATTAAAAACAGTGTAAAGCCTCTTTTTAATGTTCTAGTTCCTAAAGCAGCATGGAAAAGACAGCTGGAGTCATCATTCAATAAGGAAGTAAAAAAATAAGGAGTTGCTCACCATAATTTTATGGACTTTCCCAGCTTTATAAACCATTTGATGAGATAGATAACTAGATCCGTGATACTTTGTGAAGAAATTTTTGACAGTATCACTTAAAGATACTTCAGTTGACTTCGGGATTCCACGAACAAGAACGGTAAAATGGCTGGGGTTTGGAGGTGACTGAGTAATATGAAACAATCTCATCCTAGCAATTCTTTTGTATTCCTAAGCCACAAAAGAAATCATAACATACTCAATAATTATAAAGGTTTTCAATATCGAAAACAGAATTAAGTCCTTCAAAAATTTAGGTATATCGACTTATGTTACTTACAAAGTAGAGAAGAATGCAAGCTGCACAGGATATAATGTACAGTGCAACGCAATGCACCCAAAGCCTGCAATTAAATTGGTAAGTCATATATAGATACAATCAAACACAAATTAACCCTTACCGGTAATATAGAAAATCAGTCTACTCAACCTAGTGTGACACATAAGAACTCAAAAAATGCTTCACACATATATAAAAGGCTAATAATGCACAAGTCCCTTGTAATACCGCAGGGTGCACATTATTCCCCTTGATCCATCATTATGCCGTTAACACCTAACCATTTTCCATCACTGTTTCATTAGGGTTTTGTAGAAAATATAATAAAATATTTATTAAAAAATTTGAAAAACCAAGTTAGCCTTCTTCGTGATTCTTTTTCCCACCTTCTTTTTCCCTTGTTTGCTTACCCAGTCTAACCCAAAATCTAGACCATAAACTGAGGGAGGAGGAGAGAGGGAATGAGAAGGTGGCAGCGGTAGTGATGATGGAATAGAAGAAGGATAAGACAGTAAGGAGCCGGTGGCTGTGAGGAGGACAGGAATAGGTGGTGGAGGAAGCAGATGTGGTCGTGATGGTAGTGGAGGAGGACTGCGTAAAGGGGTAGTTTTGTCACTTAATTCAGCCCCTCAACATTTATAGACCTGTGGAGAGACTTCTCAAAGAATTTAGAGAGTTTTCTGTAGGTTATGGTTATAGAGGGAAAATTTTCTATTGCCAAGCATTAATCAAAAATTTTCATGCCAGAGTCATTTGGTAGCATTGTCGCTGAAAGTATTCTCACCAAATATTCATTTGGTAGCAAACAAAATAATTAACAAGCTTATTTAAACAAACAAAAGAAATTAGTAAATCAAGAGGCACTGAAGAATCCTCAACTTCAAAGACAGGAATTTCACAATGAACTTATTAGTAATCCCAGGACTTACCATTTTGATCTTGCCATGACATTTGCGATTGTAAATACATCTAACGACGCTGAAGGAATCTGCCCATGATGCATCTCTTGTCCAAAATAATTAAGTGGGAGAACTCCAAATACACACACAATCGCAGCTATTGAGAAGATGCGTATACTGAAGAAAAATTTTCCAAGAGTAGGTCAGTCTCATGTCTAAACAAATCCAGATTTAACAGATTGAGCACGGATATCATGATTAAACCAATTTACAAATTTAGCAATAGATAGAAATGACAAGGAAACACAATTCCACCCGACTTTTATTTCAAGTAATCGAAACTTTTCTAGTACCTACTGCCAAGTGAAATTGTAAGAGATTGGCATGCACGCCAACAATGAAATCAAAGTATGTATTAAATGGCAGATTTACCCTTCGTCAAGAAAACTATAAGATTCTGGCCATTTACATCAAACGAGAGCAAAACTTCCTCCAAAGATAAGCTACGAATCATCATCGGTCCACAAGCACCAAATCATCAGTAAGGAGAAACGCAAGAGAGAAACACACCTGAAGACGAGTATCCTAAGAAACACAACAGCGTCCAACCCACCGATAGCTAAGATCTCTTCTTCCTTATACTGCAAAGCCTTCACGATCCAGCCAGGAGAAGGCACTAACCTCTCCAAGATAAATGATTCTCGCAGGCGGCTGTGCTCTTGGGCGAGCCTCCGCCCGAAGTAGACATTAACATTACCGGGCTGCTTCCTCAAGACGGAGTACAGAGACAAAAGCAGCACACACAGGCCGATGTTTATGCCCGCGGAAGTTAGAAGAGCAGAGATTATCATCTATCTCTTAAATTACCACACCTTGCATCACCTAAAAAATCAAGCATACCATTACAATTGTTTTCTCATCTGCCAGCAATATTAGATTTTTGTTATAGTTTATACTCTACAGCAAAAATACTAAATGCGACCAAGAATCCACATAAAAAATGGTCCTTTGACTACAAACGCAGTGCCCCTATCAAAAAAAAAAAAAAAAAAAAAAAGCCAGATGGTACTTTAACTCCAAGAACTAGAAAATAATAATGAAATCATTAAATGCAACATTACTGGAAGAAAAATAAGCAGGGTTTTAATAGCTGTCTCGTGCATCATGCAAGTGTAAATTGTTGCAATCAATTGCTCGGTCATTCGCCAGCAACATTACCATATTCTTATGGCAAACATGCTAAACTAAAAAAGAAGAAGAAAGTGCAAATTACTCGAATCTTTAAAGCAAAATAAAATTTTGATGCTAAGCAACTTTAGTAAAGCACCAAAATTGAATGGTTAAATAGAACAAAACATTAGAAAAGCACCAAAATTGAACGGCTAAATAGAACAAAACATTAGAAAAGCACCAAAATTGAATCATATAGGGAAAACAATGAAGAGGGATACGAAAACTACCTCAGAGACAAGGTTCCGCGCCTCTTTTCGATTGAAGAGCGGGGAGAAGAAGAGAGGTGGAGTGGACTCGCAGAAGCGCAATGAGACGGAACCCTAGATGCACCTTCGACTTCGAGCGTAGCGGAGAAGCGTCGCAGGGTTCGGTAAGAAGAGTGCGAAGAGAGAGAGAGACAGAAGAAGAGTCGAGAAAGGAAGGGGCGAGGAGGGAAAAAATAGCGAGCCTTGGCCACGAAGAGCGAGGTGGGAAATAAGTAGAAAACACCACCACGAAAAAAAAAAAAAAATTTGATGACACGTGGCGGGAGGTCATTGGTCGGAAGAGGTGCGGCGTGGGGTAGCGCGAACGTGGAGGAACGAAAGCGGGTGGGCGGTGCGGAGCAGATGAATCAGTTGCTTCTCTCCGTACCGGCCCGAAACTTGGACCAGAACGGGTCGGGTCCGGTTACTGAACCGTTTTTTTTTTTTTTTTTTCTTAAGAAATTGTCGGAAGAATTTATGGTTTTTTTTTTTTCTTTTTTTTTTTTTTTGCCTATAGCCTTCTGAAAGAATTTTTTTTTAGCAAATAATCTCGCAAAAATTAAAATTATAAAAATAATTTTATATCTGTCGTACGTACGTTCCGTGAACGTCATCCAAAAAATAGATATTCAAATTATATACGGTGAACATAGTATTCAAACAACACCGTAAATAATTCCGTATTAGCGATTGGGATTATCCAAATCAAACTAAAATCTATCTGAAGAGAGCAAAAGCATGCATTTGGCTAAGGAAAATGCTATGTGTGCACTCCTTTCGGGGTGTACATCATACACCCCACCCATCTAAGGGTGGGGGTGTGATGATGGGTCACTTGATGTAACCCGTAAAAAGTATCGCCACCATTAAAATGATGGAGGTGTATGATGTACACCCCTTCGGGGTGTACAGGTAGCATTGCTCTTTGGCTAAATAGTGGGGGAATACAATAACAACATTTAATCATGATAGAGATTTGTGAGGATTGCGAGTTCTTCTTAATTATTTAATAGCACCGTGGGTGTGACATCTCTCGAATCTCTATAGAGGACACACATACGTTTCCAGGAGCAATTAAAAATTATATAATGCATGGTCTATGAATAAACAAAAATATTTTATACTCCCAGCTAAAGAGGTGGCTTATTGGGGTGGATCTTATCAGACTATTTATGAAAATCACGTGTGGCTAAATAAGTCAACGTAATCAATGTTATTTGACAAAAAAAAAAAATGGTGATTCAGCTAGGTGAATTGAATTGGCTCGCTGAATCAGCAACAATTATATATAATAAATAATTTATAATTTTTTGTTTGGAGTAATTATAATTGAAATAGTTGTTTGGGCAATTGAGATACAATCATCAAATAAGATAAATTTGGACATCGTGGCCCTGTAACTTCCATTGGTTTTTTTTTTTTTTTCTTTCGAGCATCACAATATACTTACCAAAAGCAGGTATCTAGTACCTGTTCTCCTGCTATATAATTTCGTCGTGATATACCAATTTTAGCAACATAATAAATGACTATAACTTAATCACTAGTATATCTAAATTAAGCATGAAAGTATTAATGTTTACTAAGTTGATGGGCTCGGGCTGGCTATTTATTTATGGGTTATAAATAGGTCCAACTTCTGTCCGTAACAATAGACCCAGAAGGCTAATAAGTTGAGTTATGTGAGCCCAATAAGTTGAGTGGGGCTGCGGTCCACAATAGACCTAACGGCAAGAGGTCCAATAATAGACCCAACGTCCAAGTGGGTTAAGTCCGGTCGAGACCCGTGGACGCTGTGTCTGTACGCTTTAAGTGAATTGGTTGCGTATTTCTAACAGCTCGAGCTTTTGGAATTAATGGTTAGCGCCAACGATCCTACAACTGCTTCCCTGATCGAAGATAGCATCTCACATGATTCTGAATCGGATCACATTGTGACTGTTTGGTAAATTTTGAAAAATAATTTATAGTTCCAAAAAAATGTATTTGTATTGACCTAGTTCATCACCTAACCGATTTTTTCGAGATAAAAATTTTATACTCACTGTCAATAACAAATAGCTAGCAGTAATACTATCGTTATCTTTTATTATTATTATTATTATTATTATTATTATTATTATTAGTAGAGAGACCAATAATATGGTACTCACTTTTTTTTTTTCTTTTAAAACTTCTCTTGACTAAACAGCACCCTAGCTTCTTATATATAGCTGATTATATACTTTTTAGAAAGACTAACATCAATTTTATATGCTTAATTTTCCTTTTCAACTCAGGTCTATTATTTCATCCTTAAAATTTAATTTTTTTTTCTAATGAGTAAAACGAATAACGTGCTGTATTTTTTGTTTTTTTTAAAAAAAGGTGAAGCAAACGAATTTAGATTTTTGAGTATTAAGTTTTAATTTTCATTTTGTTTTCTACGCATAGATGATTCGTACTGCATTATTATTATTATTATCATGGTATTTATTAATTTTAAAATTTTATTTATAAAAATGGGTGGAGACCTCTTGACCTTATGCGGCTATTTTGAAATAGGCTAGTAAAATGTAACAACAGTAGCAGAGAAGAGGAGAGGTAGAGAGGAAAATAAGAAGGGTTCTGTAGAGAAGACGAAGTGGTGTGGTAGAGAGAGAGAGAGAGGAGATAAAGTAAAGGTGGGTACAGAGGGTAGGTGAGGAAGCAACCGCATCTCCAGCTCGAGAGGTTTCCAGACGGATCGGGTGCAGAAGTGGAGCGGAATCCGATAGGAGAGAGAAACGGCACTGTAGAGGAGGCGTGATCTAGCCCAGGCCCGAAAGGCTTACATAGTTTAGGCCCAACAGTGGCCTAGAATACAAATACACAATATGCTAATGAGTACTTATAGTAGTTTATATTACATAGTAGCCTAGAGGGAAAGCTAGGTATAAATGATAGATGTAATATGAATCGGGTATGATTTTGAACATAATTCCAGTTTCTTCTTCAAGCTCCTCTTCTCCCTCCCAATTCTCTCTTCCTCTCTTCCTCTCTCCAATTCCTCTATTTTTTCTCAAACCCTCATAGATCTGAAGCCGATTCCACAGATCGAAGCCAATTTGGTTCGGTCATCACACCAAGTCTCGTCATCCTCACCGTCATCCACTCCTCAGAGAATTCTCATCTTAGGAGGGTTGCGGATCGTCAAGATCGTTACAAAGTGGTATCAGAACAGTTCCGATCCCAAGAAATCTTGAGGAACTGAGCATCAATAGATCGAGGCAACAAGGCAACAAGTATCAATAGATCGAGGGAACAAGACAACAAAGCATCATCAGGCAATCAGAATCAAAGCAATTACCAATCATTCCCAGCAATTTGATCAAAAGGCAAAAAAATTTTTATAAAAATGAGTGGAGACCTCTCGACCTTATACGATTATTTTGAAATAGGCTGTAAAATATTCTAAACTATTGAGATTTCAATACTTAAAACAATAAATAAATAAATAAATAAAATTTGTAGAATACAAGAATATTCCCTATTTTACATAAAGTAATAAATTATTGTGATGAGTGTGTAGTATTAGATGCTATCACGCTAGATTCGCCCAGGCTGTATTATGCTTTCCCGAACCTGAACCTGGTCCACCACGATATCAGTGCACCACAAACATCTATCCATGCCCCATTTAGAGGAGGGGGATAAAAAAAAAACTAAATAAAAAAAGTATCTCGTTCTAATTTATAAAACTGACTTAAATTTATTACGCAGTACAAATTTATATTAAAGCAAAGATTGAGTCCACGAATGACGTGGCGCAC
Organism: Tillandsia leiboldiana; assembly: GCA_029204045.2. Lineage (NCBI taxonomy): Eukaryota > Viridiplantae > Streptophyta > Magnoliopsida > Poales > Bromeliaceae > Tillandsia > Tillandsia leiboldiana. The sequence goes on from CM055065.1 coordinate 3,326,018, forward strand.
AGGGTTCACCAAAACGATTCCGGACGACCTGATAAGTATTATCCGGACACGGACACGAAGGCGCGCGGAATCCATATCTCGTCACAACGGACGGTAACGATCGACCAGTTGCAACAATTGGACGGTGGATTCCTTTAAAAACCCGATCAAAATCCAACGGTCTCTGTAACGCCAGAAGATCGGGCTCTTTTTTCGTAAAAAAAAATATAATTAATTTTCTCGTCTCGGCCTCCCTCTCGAACCCGAACCGCCACACGTGGCCAATTGCCATTCCCGGTTCCCGGTTCCCGAGGCGGTGGCGTTACCCTCGTCCCTAGAAAACAAAAACAAGAACAAAAAAACAACAATAAAAAAGGGGGGGAAAGGGCACTCCCACCTCTTCCTTCTCCTCCACTCCACCGCTAATTAGATTCGTAATAAGTACAGCTCAATTTGTGCTTCATCTTCTTCTTCTTCTTCTTCTTCTTCTTCGTTGTTGGAGTGTTGGGGTAGTGTGTGTATGGCGGTGGAGTACCATTGTTGCGAGCCGAGGTTCTTCGCACACGTGGCAGTGATAGTGGTGCTGGTGTTGTTCGCGGGGCTGATGTCGGGGCTCACCCTCGGCCTCATGTCGCTCAGCCTCGTCGACCTCGAAGTCCTCATCAAGTCCGGCACCCCTCGGGACCGCAAGCACGCCGGTAATCGCAATCCCCTGTCACTCTCTAACATGATATCAGAACGAGAGCTAAAATCTCTTCGAGAGGGCGTAAGGTCCCCTAATCGCGCTATTTCGATGTTAATTATTAAACCCCCATAACATGCATGCACTAACAAGTCCCCCAAGCGCGATCGCCGTCGATTTAAGTTTGTCGCTTAGGAATTAGTTATTAGTTTTGCGTTTTACCTGGGAATGAAATGCTGCTTTAATTCGCTCGATGATTGGATTATCTGTGGCAGCCAAAATATTACCTGTGGTCAAGAGACAGCATCTTCTGCTCTGCACTCTTCTCATCTGCAATGCCGTTGCAATGGAGGTAAAAATTCCTAGGATTAGCTGTACTCGCTGTCGAATCTTCATTTAAACCCCTTTCTTCGATAACAAGTATGGGTTGATTGCTTTATTTTTCCTGCTTCAGGCTTTACCTATTTTTCTCGACAGTTTGGTCACTGCATGGGGCGCAATATTGCTCTCTGTGACATTGATACTTCTGTTTGGCGAGGTGAGCCTCTCATTTCGCAGAATGTATGCGGGGCCATCTTAAAATGCATATTATGAATCATTTTTACTTGATGAACCAACTCTGCCTCTCTTTTTTTTAAAAAAAAATAAATTTTGCCCTGTACAAGCAGATTATTCCTCAGGCCGTCTGCTCTCGTTATGGTTTGGCAGTCGGGGCTGCCGTTGCTCCAGCAGTTCTTGTGCTAGTTTGGATATGCTCTCCTGTCGCGTATCCAATCAGCAAGGTTGTTTTCCTTTCCATTTTAGCATGCATTTGAGAAGAATGAATGTCGCATTTAACACTGTTTGAAAAAGTGCGCCTTAGGCTTAAACAACTAAAAAAAACAAAAAAAGGAAACCAATCTGTATGTCCCTCTATATATTTATTACCTCTACATTGTTGCCGAACCAAGCTGTTTTATTCTCTCAGTTGTTGGACTTCTTGTTGGGGAAAGACCATGTCGCTCTCTTTCGAAGATCTGAGCTGAAAACACTTGTTACGTTGCATGGTAATGAGGCCGGTAAAGGGGGAGAGTTAACTCATGACGAGACGACCATAATTGCCGGAGCACTGGAACTAACTAATAAAACAGCTAAAGATGCCATGACTCCTCTGTCCCAAACCTTTGCAATTGATATCAATGCAAAGCTCCATAAGTAAATGTCACCTCCGTCACAAATTTAGATTCTAATCACACTGTTGCTTCTGCTACGTCACCTGTCGTCATAGACCGACACTCGTATTTTTGTCATCTAGGGAGCTAATGCAGGAGGTTTTGGATAAGGGGCATAGCAGAGTGCCGGTTTACTATGAGAAACGAACAAATATTATCGGACTTATCCTGGTATTCTCTTCTGTTACCTTTAGTTTATAATCTTATGCTCTTTTTTCCGGTATTTATTTATTCATGTCGCGTTGATTGCTGGATTTTGACTACTTAGTCCGGAGGAACTTGTGCGTGCCGCCTGATACTACTATTACTATATATATCCTCAGTCCAAATAATTGTGCCAAAAGGGTCAACTCTTGGAATATTTTAATTCTCAGTATGCTGATATAAGATTGGTTGTATATTATGGAATTGTAGGTAAAGAACTTGTTGACTATACATCCTGATGATGAGGTTCCTGTTAAGAACGTGACAATTCGAAAAATTCCACGGTATAGTACAAAGCTTAAGTCAGTAATTAACATTGCAATGCTCTGGCTATATGCCTATCACTTTCTCCTCTGTACTTGGTTATTAGATATGTTTGTCCAAAATTAAATTAACTAGTTTATGTGAACGCATTTATAAGCAGGATTTTTGTGGTGAAAAGGGTACAAAACCTAATTCTTCTTTTTACTATAACTGGAGAGTTCTTCTATCTAATTCCTGATTCATAAGCGGAGATTTTAGCTAACTGAACAGATACATTGAATGCTAGGGTTCCGGAACATATGCCTCTGTATGACATCCTTAATGAGTTTCAGAAGGGTCACAGCCACATGGCAGTTGTTGTAAAGCAAAGCAACCCTATTCAGCAGCCAAGCAACGGCGAAGATGGCGGTAAGCTCCAAAATAGAAACCTTATAGCCTGTTATTCTATGTTAAACTTCCCCACAATTGCATGCTTGCAAAAAAAATGATTTTTTAAGACTAAATTGCAGATAACATTTGCACTTTAGCCCTCTCGATAGTCAAAACCTATCGATAACCTCCTATATAAATAAAGTGTTAGGAGTCCACCCCTTTCTGTTTGGAGTGTAAAGCATCGGGTTTTCTAGCTTGTTAGTGTACAAGCTATCCATAGATGTTGATTAAAGAGGATGTAAGGTGCAAATTGTGATGTATCAAATTATATACATTTAAGCAATCTTTAAATGACATTATGACCCTAATATTTTTCTAATTTTTTGTGTTGGATTTTATTATTGGAGCGAAAGAGGATTTGAGGATAGATATCGATGGGGAGAAGTCTAATGATAAAGTCGCAAAATCCACAAAGCCGATGAGGAGGTGGAAAAGCTATCCAAACTCCCAGAATTCAGACAGAGGGAATAGAACTAGAAAATGGGCGAGAGACGAGGGTGATGTTCTCCAAGTACATGACACACCACTGCCCACATTGAATGAAGATGAAGAGGCAATTGGGATAATAACAATGGAGGATGTCATTGAAGAGCTACTGCAGGTAAAACAGATGAACTATATAATTTTTATTAGCTGAAGAGATTGACCTCTTTGGAGATGGTCCGGTAGTTTCAGTCGAGACGCCGACTTATTAGAGTCGGCTCAGCATCTGATTTGAATACCTGTGGTTTGTATTTGAACTAACGGGAGTTTGGTGGAATTAGATGCAAGATCTATGGGACACAAAAGCCTAATGGACTAGCTTATGATGCATTAATGAATCTCTCAGAAACTACCTGAGTGTATTTTATTTTGTAATTTTTTACCGAAATGATGTTACTTTTTTACATCCATTATTACTGGTCTCATATGCATGACCAATATGTTTTCTTTTTCTTGGTTATGCAGGAGGAGATCTTTGATGAGACCGATATCCACGAAGATCAATAGTATCAAGTTTGATGCTTGTTTTGCGGACGAGTTTCCATAGAGGAGTTCCCAGATTTCTTGATAGTTTTGAAAATATAGCGTATAATGTACTAGTAGACTGTATTACCTCGAAGCTATCTTAGAAAATGAGTGGAAATGAGTAAATATTCAGGTTGATCTCATTTGCGAGAATATATGCTGTATTTTAGCAATTGTATTATTGTGTCAAAATCATGACTGCACCTGCGCTGGTTTGACAAATCCTCTCTATGTTTGTCACAACATTAGTAACTAATATGTTGAAGGTTAGTTGTATGTGAAACTGTTGGATTAGTGAATCAGATTTATCTTATCAAATACATGTTTTGCATGAGAAGATTGTAACACCCTTAGGATTTGGGTTAATCCTATATATAAGATATAATAGGGTTAAATTTTTTAATTCGGTTATAGCATTTTCAGCGGTGATTAGGTCTAAAAGATTAAAAGGATTAAGCATGTTAGAGCTAAAGTAGTTTTAGGATGAGTGCTCTTCTGAAAAGTTAGAGCGTCACACATGGTATCATAGCTATTTATCAGCCGAAAATGTGAGATGAGTCTCAACTGAGAAGAGATTATACAACGGACGGTGGCTAGGCCCAAGAAATTAAAAGAGTTAAGCGCACTAGAGTAATTCTACAATAATGGCCTAAGAGGTTAAAAGAGTTAAGCACACTAGAGTAATTCTAAGATGGGTGACACTCTGGAAAGTTGTTAGAAATGTAAAATAAGTCTCGGCTGGGCAGGGATTATACCGTGGGCGAGGGCGGCTTCCCGACTGATGATCGTTGTGGGTGGAGCGTGTGCCCCCACAAAATCGATAAAGCTTGAGGCTGACGAAGAGGACGGTAACACTAGTATTTGGATTAGTCCTGTATATAAAACATAATAAGGCTAACCCTCTTAATTAATCCGACGATAGTATTTTAAATGATGCTTAGAGTCAGAAAGTTAAGAGACTTAAGCGTGCTAGAATTAGAGTAATTTTATGATGGATGATCCCATTGAAAATTTGGGCATCACAGAGATGATTCCGAAGTGTGACGAATTGGGCTTTGGTCTAAGTTTCACAGGCTCGGTCCGAAGTGTCACGATTTGGGCTCTGGTCTAAGTTTCATAGGCTCGGTCGGGTCCGGTCCAAAATGATAGGATTATGTTTGTTTGGATTGGACCGAGCCATTTGTTATATTCTCTTCATATCTTGCTTTTAATGGAAAGCTTACACTGTAAGTACCTGGGTTGCTAACAACATTATTGTCCTAATGCATCCAAAAAAGTTTAAAGAGAAACTGCAATAACTCATAATAAATACAGTTGAAGATTTGTAGTCGCACTAAGAATATCATCAGCTGTTTCATAATGAATTTCATTGTGTATTATTTCAAGAGTTTACAACACGATATACCAAATCACAAAACTAATTGAGCATATTCCGTTTTTTTTGGCAGTAAAATCTTTTAACATTACGCACAAGAAACTGAAACGTTAACAACAAGCTAGGAAAATATAATGGAGTAGATAAACAAAAAATTGTTAACTACGTACGTTTCCTTTGTTTGCAGTTATACATTACCATGTTTAATTCTTTTGTTTGAGATTAATTTCTTAATTAATAATAATGCTTCCCGAGACAATTTTTTTTTTTTTTTTTTTACATTCATTTATGAGGTAAAGCATTTCAAGGCACCCGCTACCCTTCTCTACGATCATCTATGTACCATATTATATAAATAAATATAAATTTATATATTTTGATTAATGTGGCTGATCTTTAATTTGTTAAGGTCAACTTTGATCATGTATATATATATATATATATATATATATATATATATATATATATATATATATATATATATATATATATATATATATATATTAACACATTTTAGTGACTTTTGAGACTCGAAATAATTGGATGCATGTTTGAAAAATTGTGCGGCTTCTATCGTAGTTGATCAAATAAAACATTTAAAAATCAATCGCGAATTCGCGATGCAACCACGTACGTTAAAGTTTATGCGCATCACGTTAGGTCCGAGCTAGGTAAAATGAGCATAAACAACACTATCATATATATATATATAAGATCCTTCAACATTACTATATATACTGAAAAACAGTGACATCGTTTAAAGATCATAAGATGCTTTGGTTTTCACTAAACTCATAGAATAATAATAATAGGTGGAGTTCCTTAATTTATATAGAAATGCTTCACGGCAGCATCAGAAGAGTCGTGATTTAATTTTGAGCGCGTTGGATCTGAAATTTGCTACGTACGTGTGAAGGTAAATCCAATTAATGTGCACGCGGAAAAAGCAAAAAATAGCTACATGAACTTCTAAAAGTAAACGAGATTATAAACGAAGTATATATAGTAACACATGTGAGAGGAAACTAAAAAGACTCCTTCATCCTTGGATCTGCCATGTCCTGGCATTTAGAACAGTTGAGTACAACCTGTATGATTATTTACCGAATCTGTTCTGCATATAGAACAATAGGTTAGTACATAACATAATTCTAATTACCATGCATGAATTAATGTTGGGGTGTCAACCAGCCAAATACCTGTTGGCCTATTAAAATATCGAGCAGAAAAATAATTAGATTCTACTTTACTGCTGGATGAAAAATTAAAACAACATTAAAAAAATTAAATTTTTAATCTATAAAATTTATAAATTTAATATAAATTTTCTTACATTTGAGTTGGCCTACAAGCGAGATAGTATATATATATATATATATATATATATATATATATATATATAGAGAGAGAGAGAGAGAGAGAGAGAGAGAGAGAGAGAGCTGAGCTGAGCTGGTATAAGATTGATAATATATGAATAGTATATATCAACTTTTTCATCCTAACCGCACATCTTTTAATCCAAAAGTTAAAAATTTAATGCTATTAATACTATTGTACTCTCTCTCTCTCTCTCTCTCTATATATATATATATATATATATATATATATATATATATATATATATATATATATATATATATAGAGAGAGAGAGAGAGAGAGAGAGAGAGAGAGAGGGAGAGAGAGAGTAGACTAGCTTATATACTTTTAAAAGCACAAGCCTAATTATACTTGCGAATTTTTTATCATTGAATTTATATTAAGATTTGTGCTATTATACTTTCTCTTTCTCTTTCTTTAGTTGATTTTACAATAGCGCAAATCTCAATGCAAATTCAATAGTAAAAAATTTACAAACATAATTAGATTTATCCTTTTAAAAATATTTAAGCTCTACTCTCTCTCTCTCTCTCTCTCTCTCTCTCTCTCTCTCTCTCTCTCTCTCTCTCTCTCTCTCTCTCTCTCTCTATATATATATATATATATATATATATATATATATTCGAGCTGAACACGAGCGAGCAGATCTTAGCTCATGTTTGGCTCGTTAAAATTTCAAACTAAAAAATTCATCTCATATTCGGTTCATTTATATATTAAATTAATCGATCAATTTTGAGCTCATTTTGAGTCGAACACGAATTGACTTAAGAACCGTGAGCTAAATTATCATCGATCACTACGTGGTTATCCCCAAATAGAATCTCCATCTATTTGCACTCCAATTGACATCACGTGGTTGCACATTAGATATAATTTGTTTAGTAATAAAAAATAAATCACTCATAGTTAATTCTGAATAGATATAAAATTAAACAAGGTACGTAATTGATTGATAAGTTAAGACTTGTTTGTTTTTATAAGTTATTTACTCGAAGGTTGTTTAATTGCGACATGTGTATAAATAATAGTAATGTCGAACTTTTTCTCAAGAAAAAAAAAAAAAAAAATAGTAATGTCGAAGCAATGCATGTGCAAATGAGATGGCTTGGCACGTAACTTTTCTACAATGATTGGAAGTTTCAGTGCTTTCTCTTTTGGATCTTCTCAACTACCATTCAGACCAATACCTATACGCCATTATATTTTTAGTATAATATGTATATATATAGTATATTAAATGTTAGATAGGAACCAGCTAACAAATCTCATTTATTTGAAATTATACTTTATCTGAGTCGTTTGTTACTGAAAATATCGGCCTAATAAGATAAGATTGGAAAAGAACTTAACATTTAACAATGTTACAATATAAAGTTGAGTCACAATATACATCCTTAAATGTCAGAGTCTTTTGAAGGATCTCTCTATAAATTTTGATGATTATTTCGGCACAACATGAAGTAGGCTGATGACTACAGCATATTTTATTGGACATGGTAAATTATGTATGTGTGGAATAAATTTTAGAATCATTACTCACACATTTTAACTTTCAAAATGAACTTTATGAGAAAAAAAAAAAATGAAAAAGAAGAAGAAGAAGAGTCCATGGCTAATTCTTCTGCTTTATTCGTAGAATATTGGGAAGTAATTAATTACAGCTCAAATTTGTCATCTCCTCTCATGATAGATTTCGGACGGAAAAATTACTAAAATAATCCAAACAAATATTTATATTTTTTGCAAAAAAATTTTGGATAAATACCATGCATGTTTTATGATATTTTTACGACTATCAATATATATATATATTGTATAATTTACTTTATGAATAAATAATATTTACATATATTTTTAAAAAATTCCCTCAGAGAAACAACGACACGTGTCAACCTCTTAGCACCATGTTCGCACGCGGGCGGCACGAGTTACAAAGGCCACGTGGAAGCATCACGGAGCATCGTAGGAAGCGACGAGGGGACAAAGTCACGTTGTCTAATGTGGGTTCGATCACGTAGTAGAGATTCGTCTCGGACCGGCCCGGTGTCGGTGACGGGCCCACACCAACGCGGCTCGGCCCAAGCCCACACCCCACGTGTGGTTCACACTCTTTAATTTACACCAACAATTATAATAAAATAAAAATATATTACATTTATTAAGCTAATTAAACATACTATAATATTGGAGACATATTTATGTAAAAATCGTCAACAAAGCCATAAAAAGCTTTTTCCTTTCTTTATTTCTTTTACTCTTTAATGATGATTTTGGTGTGTTGGTCAAATTTAATGGCTTGGTGCAGAAGCTTCCGAGAAGTGCTTTTCATGTGGTGTAGTGCTTCGCTGTACAGTGGATTAAGATAAAACGATGTTGACTACTCACACCCAAGTTGGTAATCAATGTAAGCTGTCATGCACTTTTTTTTTTTTTTTTAAAAAAAAAGAAGAAAAAAAAGCATGAGAGCATATTAAATAAATTTAATTTAGAATTAATTAATGTTCTAATTAAAATGAAATAGAAACAGGTTTAGAGACCTATAATTAAGCGTTTATAATCATAGCGTGTTTAGTGAGATGTCGTAGAGTTTTTTTCTCTTCTCCAACCTAATCTAGTGCTAAATATATCCTAAATAGTTTGTGGTTTATGTATCAAACTAACTAATCATGCAACTGGACTCAAAATGAATATTAATCTTCTTCTCACTTTTTTTTTAAAAAAAACAATAATATGGTATGTTTATTACTAACCCAAAAAGATAAAATATTTAAATTTATAATTTTATTAGTTAATTTTGCTTGGGAAAAAAATGGTAAATTGAGGCAGCATCATGGGAGTAGCCGAGCATGAGCTATTGAGTTACAGTTAGCTCGCCTTTATTCGTGTACTAAAAAAGTTTAATATAAGTTGACACGTTAAATATTAAATTGAAAAGTTCAATTTGTGCTCGATTTATTTATTAACGATCCGAATAGCTTGCAAATAATTAGTTAGATTGCTAGCTCTATTATTAAGTATTTTTTTAAATAAAAATTAAAAATTAAAATCTTATGTAATAATTAAAATTCAATATATATATATATATATATATATATATATATATATATATATATATATATATATATATATATATATATATATATATATATATATATTTATTTATTTATTTATTTATTTATGAATAGGGCTTATATACTAGTTCCAAATTACAAGCCCATTAAATATTTTATTGAGCAATGCTACATGTACACCCCGAAGCTTACATCTCCACATTTTTAATGGTGGCGATATTTTTTACGGGTCACATCAAGTGACCCCTCATCACACCCCCACCCTTAGATGGGTGGGGGTGTGAGATGTACACCCCTTACGGGTGTACAAGTAGTATTTTCCTATTTTATTATATAATTTGTATGGGCATCCATACTAATATAAAGATAATTAAAGAAGAAAAAAAGTACAACCACACATAACACAACATAAATATTATGATAAAAATTTCACAAATATAAATAAACTTATATTTTTGAAAGTATATAAACTCTACTATATATATATATATATATATATATATATAGAGAGAGAGAGAGAGAGAGAGAGAGAGAGAGAGAGAGAGAGAGAGAGAGAGAGAGCATGTCCGGCTACTATACTTGTAAAAGTACAAACCAATTAGTACTTGTAAATTTTCTACCGTTAATTCTATTCTGTTGACTAATTTCAACTTTTAAATCGTACTATTTCACCAACCACCCATTAAACTCGAGAGATTCACTATCATCCTAATCATACATTTTTTCATTCAAGAACTAAAACCTACAAGTATCAATAACTTAATAATTTTAAAAACATAAAAACTCAATTATATATATATATATATATATATATATATATATATATATATATATATATATATATATATATATATATATATATATATATATATATTGTGGTTACTATACTTGTAAAAGTATCAAACAATTGATACTTGTAAGGTTTCTACTGTTAGATCTATCTTTTTGACTAATTTCATCTCTTAGATCATGCTATTACAGCAACCGCCCACTAAAAACAAGTGGATAACTATCATCCTAACCACACATCCTTTCGTCCAATGACTAAAACCTACAAAAACAAAAAATTTGATACTTTTAAAAATATAAAAAATTAATTATATATATACATATAGAGAGAGAGTGGGAGGGAGAAAGAGAGAGAGAAAGCCTCATGTGCTTTCAAAAGTTCGGGAGCCTCCATGTTTATAAACTATTTTCAATGATGGGACATTCGATTCGACGATCGATTCTGTTAAACATGATCTACGCTATTAGAACTATTTAGAAATTAAATTTTATAATTTTTTGACACCATTTACCAAGCGATTAAAGAGCCTCAAAAATAACTATTTTAACGGCCGATGTGGCACGTTTGTAAGTTTAACGGTGTAGAACAATCTAAATTGAGTGAAACTTCAATAGAAAATTCTACTTTTTTTTTTTAGAGAAATGTAGCACACTACCTGCTTCATTCAACACGAAAGTGAATTGAGTAACAAGGGTGAAACATCGGGGTCCCTAAAAGTAAAAACTGCTTAGCCCGTACCGAGGCCCTCTATTAACCCTTCAGCAACTCTTCCCACATCTGAACCTCTCTATTAACCCACCTTATAGCACAAAGTGGGTCGGTGGTGACATGGTCGAAGATCGCTTTATTTCTAATCGCCCAAATCACTGACTAGGATGCCGACAAAAATGATAACTGCTTAGCCCGTATCGAAGTCCTATCCGTAGTCATCAGCCACTCCCAAACACTCTTTACATCTTCCCCAACCTCCCGAGGCCAGATGGCCCCATTGCACAACACCAATACGAATTGCGAAAAAACACACCTCACAAAGAGATGATCTATCGTCTCATCAACACATCCGTAGAGCACACATAGCGTGTTCCCCGCCCAACCTCTCAACCTCAGAATATATGTCATTAACAGGCGTTGTTTGAGTATCAATCAAATCAGAATCTGTACTCAGAGCGGCATCCGGAGGCTCCAAAGAGTCCAAGCGTACACGTCTCTAATACCCACGTCGCTAATGGTCGAGTAGGTAGACTTCACTGTAAAAAGTCCCTTGTCATGCCATCGCCAAAACACCTCGTCGTTCCCTGCCCTCGGAGTGACACCCGCTAGGTGCTCCTTTAACTGTCACACGCCTCTAATCCCCTTCAAACACCCCGTTGAGGACCTCTTCAAAAATTTTCGCCATCTCCAACCGCTGCTCCTGAAGCAATCGCCAACTAATATTGCTTTCCTCGCCACTGCGGTATATATATGTCAGGGAAGCATAATTGCAGAGTCAACTCACCGCACCATCTATCTGTCCAGAATCTAATGGTTTTACCATTTCCTAAAAGGTAAGAAGCCCCCCCCTCCCCCCCTGAAGAGCTCTTTGAGCTTGACTACGTCCCTCCACCATTGCGAGACCGGCCTGAACGCTCTTCCCTCCCCCAAAAGTTTTCTCTTCGAGTAGTAAATCGCCTCAATAAGTTTATTCCACTGTAGTTCAGGTGCCCTAAAAAACCTCCACCACTATTTGATCAGAAGAGCGTCAATAATCAGTCTAAGATCTAAAACACTCATACCGCCTTCCGTCCTACTCCTACAGACGCTCTTCCACGCTATAAGCCTCTCCATTCCGTTGCGCTATAAGTCTCAAAAAAAAAAAAAAAATCCTTCTGAGGGATTCAATCCTATTAATGACCTTGCAGGTTGGAGCTTTGAACACAGAAAATAGGTAAATCGACACATTGGTTAGGACTGCATTAACCAACGTAAGTCTTCCTCCTCTGGAAAGGAGTTTAGCCTGCTACCCATCGATTCTTCTGCCTATTTTGTTGATGATACCGCTCCAATCCACCTTTCTAATCTTCCTATTGGATAGTGGCATCCCCAGATAATTCAATGGCACGGCTCCAGCTCGGCAATCCAGAATATTCGCCAATCTAACCGCCCTATGCGGATGCTTACCTGTGTAAAACAGTTCCGATTTGTTTTTGTTAACTTTAAGACCAGAGGCCTACTCGAAGATGCACCAAATGAATTTAAGGTTCCGCATATATTTCTTCTTAGCTTCGCAAAAGAAAAGCGTATCGTTCGCATATTGAATTAGCGAAATCCGACAATCATCCGCCGGCCCTACTCCCCTAATTAAGTTATTTTTGATGGCATCTTCCGTCATCCGTGCTAAGCATTCTGCCACCAACAAAAACAAGTAAGGGGATAGCGGGTCCTCCTTCCTCTCTCCTCTCTTACTTTTAATCCAACTGGTCGCCACGCCATTCACTAATACCGTCACCTTAGCGTTTTCGACACACTGTCGTATCCACCCACGCCATTTTTCACAAAACTCCCACCATTCCAAAACTTTACCTAGGAAGGACCAATTAATTATACTTAACATCAAGAGTAAAATCAATATTTTCGATTTAAATTTAATTCTTTTATCACTATTTATTATGAGGTTTTTATTTTAAGCTATTAATTTTGAGACTACTCATTCACTACGCAAATAAATTATAATTTCTAGATAGTTTCAATATTTTAGATCATATCTAACGGAGTCGATCGTCGAATCATATGTCCCATTATCGAAAATAATTTATAAGCACGAAGGCTTCCGTACTTTCGAAAGTATAGGAGTCGCTATATATATATATATATATATATATATATATATATATATATAGTAGAGCTTATATACTTTTAAAAGTATAAGTCCAACTATACTTGTGAATTTTTTACCATTGGATTTGCAATGAGATTTGTGCCATTGTAAAGTCAACGAAAGAGAGAGAAAGAAAAAGTAAATAACACAAATCTCAATACAAATCCAATTGTTCTGAATTCGAAGCAAAATTGCTTTACATTTCGAGCTAAATTTATTTCAAAAATAAACGAAGCGGGTAGCATACTACTTTTCTCTCTAAAAAAAAAATCTAATGGTAACAACTTCAAAAAAATATTTGAATTTGTACTTTTAAAAGTATATAAGTCATGCTCTCTCTCTCTCTCTATATATATATAGCATAGGGCTATTATATTCTTATGAGTATAAATTTCTTTGAACTCATAATTTTTTCCCCTTGGATGAAGGTATGTGCAGTTAAGATGATAATGATCCCCCTAAGATTTAGTGGTTGTTGGTGAAACAGTATAAATCCTTGGGAGCACTATAATTCTAACAGCACATTTATTTATCCAATAGTCAAAAATTTATAAATACGAAAAAATTTTATCCATAAAAATATAATTGTCGATCTCTCTCTCTCTCTGTATATATATATATATATATATATATATATATATATATATATATATATATATATATATATATATATATATATATATATATATATATATGAGTTATATGGAGTTTAGTAGGAGTAAATTGATGACTGACACAGCTTATGATTGTAAATAGCGTGCTGGATTACATTACCAGAGGGTGGTCAAAATTTATGAGCTGTAGGGTTTAAAACCGATATAGAGTACGGCAAAAGTTGAAAACGGACACCGACATCACTAAAGCCACGGCAAATGCGTGACTCCATAAAGCACAACAGCTAACCCACCAACTTTTTTGTGTGACTGTTTCTCTACAAACCTCGATCGGTGCAAAATCCCTCAAAACAAATTTAAGAAGAAAAATACGAACATTTCTATAAAAATATATATATTTATATAAAAAATAATATATTTTTTATTTTATTTATTTTGAAATTAAATAAAATTTTCTGATTATTTTAATTATACGATATATATATATATATATATATATATATATATATATATATATATATATATATATATATATATTCTATTTATTCTGAGATGGTTAATTTTTTTCTGATTATTTTAAAATGATCAATAAAATTTATCTCATTATAAAATAAATATAATATAATATATATACATTCGATTTCGTATATACAAATAGTATTTTCTCTTACTTCTGCAGGCATGCATCCATAGGTTGTATTAACATCCTACAAGCTACCTAGTAGAGGATCCCAGGAAGGCACAGCTTTTTGCATATTTATCCCAAGCGCGGGAGAAAATTTTCAAACCAAAATCCTCATATAAAATTCCGTGACCCCCTATATAAGGAACTTAAAAAAAGTGCAGTGAAGGGGTAAAATGTAAATTTCAAAAAATGACGTGGCGCTCCGTGAATTACGCGATTACTCAGTAGCACGATGTGGGCCCCGCAACCGCAGCCCACCACAGTGGCGTGATCAGCGGCCCTCTGCGCGCCACGTGGCGGAATCTACGGTGATCGCCGCGGAGACAACCTGGGTCGCCTCCTGGCCCGTCGTAGGTGACAGCTAAGAGTCGTATTCACGTTTTTTTTTTTTTTTTTTTTTTTACTTTTAAATTTTCTCAAATTTAATTATAATATATTTTTTAAAAAAATTCTCGCCACTCATACGTATGTGTATACTGCACCTCATTTATGAGTATTTATTTATTTTCAACTACTTATAGCAAGAGAATATTAAATACATATATGCTTCACAAAATAATCATCTTTTGACTCTCTCTAATGTTTTTAATACTTATCAATGTTAAACAAATCAGATTACAGGATTATGGAGTAAGTTGCAAATTTGCAGAAGATAGATTTAGAAGATATTAACTAATATAATGTTTTAATTTAATTTACAATGTTTTTTTTTGGACAAAGAGCCGTGAGAAAAAAAAGAACAATTGTTTAAATAATAAATTTAAAATTTTAATTTCTTAATCTCAAAGTCCAGTTTGTGAAAACCAGACAATTTAAAAATAATAATAAAATAAAACTCTAAAACCAACGAGAACAAAAATATTTGGAATAAATTTGGGAGTTTCCAAACAAAGCCTAAAAATATGAGCCATATTTGTAAGTTCATCAACAATATTAAAAATAGAAGTTTTCGTATCATTACTGAATTATAGTCCCCAAAAATAATAATATTTATTTATTTTTTTAAAATAATATATTATTCGCCTAATTTGTTCCTGCCTTTTATTAACTAACTTAACTGAAAGTTTTAAAATTGGTTGGTATTTAATAATAATAGTATTTATTAAGTTGGTAATAAATTTTTAAATTCCTTTTGTAATGTCAATGTTAAGATTTAAATTACTGTTCTACCCTTCCGCGTAAAATTGGTCCTAGTGCTGTAAATTTCACTTGCGAACAAACTTGGTTGGGACCAACTACCCTGATGCTATGGTGGTCCACACACTTATTTAATTCTCATTATTTTTTTAAGTAATTGGTCAAAATTAAATGAGATCATTATCATTTATTTTTTATTATTTAAAAAAAAACAATTTTATATGCACAAAAGAGTTTTTTTTTTTAAAAAAAGGACCTAATTATTTTTTGATTACCAACTGTTCAGAATAAAAATTTTTATTGAAACAATAGTGCAGTTTAATTATTATTATTATTATTATTTTTTTTTTCTGGAAAAAGGTTTGATCAAGTGAAACTAAGACCTGCTACGGACATTTATTTCATTAAGACAAAGGAATCAAATGTTTCACAAATTTACACTTTTTAACAAAAGCTAATGAGAATATATGTAAGGTTACGAATTGATTATTATCATTATTAATAGCAGTGATCTTACTGGAACAGGATATGTTGCAAAGTTGCAGTGATTGTACAAGAGTGTCCAATAAATTGTCACCAAATCTAGTCTCAAATAATTGCAGGATTTGATTGTTTTATGAAAAGAAATTCAGTAAACCATTCCACTTTTACTGATGAATAATGGTCTTAAATGATTAATTAGAGATACATGCATGGTGTTTTAAATACATTTGAGAATTTATCAAAGTAAGAAACAAAATCCTTATCCAATTAATCTCCCCCACCGAATCTTCTCCTACACCGCTTCGATTTCCTTTCGTTTCTAATACCAACAACAACACCGCGTAAATGTGCAGGATCAATAATAGGGAATTAATGATTTGCAATAATAATAAAAATCACACCTTTGAAAACAACTCACGGGGAAGCATCCTCCTCTCTCTCTCTCTCTTTCTGTATATTTCCTTTCCAAATCCATCCCCTCATTCTCATTTCCAGCTGTAAAATTCACCTTCCCCAATCAATTTTTATTTTTTTGTTCTCATCATCAGGAGATCCAGTTCCGAGTGTACTCTGCTTAATATGTAATCGTTAAAAATGGGAGCTTTTGAAAATTTTGGCTTTAAAAAATTGCTTCTTTGGTAGATCGCAAGACGTGTTGAGCTGTCCTTTTTCTCGCTGTGGGCTCTGCTCTTTGTCGTGCGGCCCCCTTATTACAAAGAGAGAGAGAGAGAGAGAGAGAGAGAGAGAGAGAGAGAAGAGAACACGGAGAGAGAGAGAGAGAGATCGATCTTAAGCTGTAATTTATGGGGGGTATGAGACGACGATAGGACACTATAATATGTGTGCTGGATCTGGACTCTTCTCCCTCTTCATCTGCCCCACCATTTGTGCTCTCTCTCTTTCTCTGTAACACGTTCACCACACTCGAATGTCCCCTTGGGAGAACACGCATTGCGCTTAGGAAATCGGAGACGAATCGGTAAATCCCCCACTAGGCCATTGCCTGATTTGTTGGTGGGTTGTAGTGTAAAGGTGGGATCTTTAATGTCGCCCTTCTTCGATTGGTGGGGGGGGAGGGAGGCCCACCGCGGCACCCCGGTGATCGTGAAGATGGAGAACCCCAACTGGTCCATCTCCGAGATCTCCTACGACGACGACGACGAATACGCCGTAGTCGGCGCCGAGCACGGGGCCGGCGCCGACTTCGCCGAGGGGGCGGGGGCGGGGCCGGGGACGCGGCCGCGCAAGGGCGGGCGCGGGAAGAACGCGAGGCAGATCACGTGGGTGCTGCTCCTGAAGGCGCACCGCGCGGCGGGCTGCCTCACGAGCCTCGCGTCCGCCGCGCTCGGCCTAGCGGCGGCGGTGAGGCGCCGAGTAGCGGCGGGGCGCACGGACTCCGAGGTCGGCGCTTCGCCCCCCGAGGAGAGCCCCGCGGTGCGCGCCCGGTTCTACGCCTTCATCAAGGCGTTCCTCGTCGTCTCCGTCGTCCTCCTTGGGTTCGAGGTCGCGGCATACTTCAAAGGGTGGCACCTCGGCGCCCCTGATCTCCACCATTTGGCGCTCCCGAGCTTCGGGGTGCGGGGGCTCTTCGACTCGGCATACTCCGGGTGGGTCTGGCTCCGCGCCGAGTACATCGCGCCCCTGCTCCAGTTCCTCGCCGACGCGTGCGTCGTCCTCTTCCTTGTGCAGAGCGCGGATCGCCTCATCCTCTGCCTCGGTTGCTTCTGGATCCGGTTCAAGCGGATCAAGCCCGAGCCCAAATCCCCACCCTCCCACGACGACCCCGAACTCGGCTCCGACCACTTCCCCATGGTCCTCGTCCAAATCCCCATGTGCAATGAGAGAGAGGTAAAAAAAAAAAAAAAAAAAAAAAAAAAAGAGAGAAGAGAAAACAGAGCTCATTTTAACTCAAAAACATCGCCTTTTTTTTGCGACTTTGGTTTTCAGAGATCTCATCAATTTCATCCAAAAGTTGGAATTTTGATGTAGATTATTTATTCTGCTCTCTCTCTCTCTCTCTCTCTCTCTCTCAGGTGTACCAGCAATCGATCGCGGCGGTGTGCAATTTGGACTGGCCGAGGTCGAACTTCCTGGTGCAGGTTTTGGACGACTCGGACGACCCGACGACGCAGACGCTGATCAGGGAGGAAGTGGAGAAGTGGGCGCAGACCGGCGCCCGGATCCTCTACCGCCACCGCGTGATCCGGGAGGGCTACAAGGCCGGTAACCTCAAATCCGCCATGAACTGCAGCTACGTCAAGGACTACGAGTTCGTCGCCATCTTCGACGCCGACTTCCAACCCGCCGCCGACTTCCTTAAGCGCACCATCCCCCATTTCAAGGTTCGTTCGCAAAACCATACTCGAATTTTCCGCCAAATCAAAGTTTTTTAGCCCCTAATTTCGAATTCTAATCTGTGATCGATTGATCTGCAGGACAACGAGGAGCTGGGGCTAGTGCAGGCCAGATGGTCCTTTGTGAACCAAGATGAGAATTTGCTGACCCGGCTGCAGAACATTAACTTGTGCTTCCACTTTGAGGTGGAGCAGCAAGTAAATGGGGTGTTCATAAACTTTTTCGGATTTAATGGGACGGCGGGCGTGTGGAGGATTAAGGCGCTGGAGGATTCCGGCGGGTGGTTGGAGCGGACGACGGTGGAGGACATGGACATTGCGGTCCGCGCGCATCTCAAAGGATGGAAGTTCATCTTCCTCAATGATGTGGAGGTACTGCAAGTGCCAAAATCTAACTTCTGTCGCCGTAATTTTGTTTGATTAAGATCTAAGAGTTTGCTGTTAATGTTGGCAGTGTCAATGTGAACTACCGGAGTCGTATGAGGCGTATAGGAAGCAGCAGCATCGGTGGCATTCGGGTCCGATGCAGTTGTTTAGGCTCTGCTTGCCGGATATTATAAGATCAAAGGTATAAACTCTAGCTTCTTTTTAACTATCTTATTGATCCCTTCCTATCTTTATAAAACATACTAATTTTGATATGTTTTGGATGCATTATAATCACAAACACATGCCTATTCTGACAATGTAGCATGTTTCGATCCATTTAATGTTTGCATCTTTACAAGGCCGATCTAATAATGGGCATCAATGTCCTATTACAGATAACGACATAAAAAGGAGTTAACTTAGGATAGTTAGGTATGACGAGCTATTCTTCAGATATCGCTTGCTAGTGAAAACGCGATGCAAATTGTCGCATACTATGTTATTGCGGTTAAGCGCGAAAATTTCGAAAGCTATATCTTTAGGAATTGAAATGAAACTTGCTTGGTACTGTTTCATTTCTCGCATTTATATGTTCCATCTCCTAGCATCTTTTTGCTTTTAGAGTTATGGTTCGCCAACTTATGTTGAAATGCCTCTACTGCCCACACACACTAAGTAAAACCTATAGCGCTATTATTCATTCTCAAATGCTGGTGCTTTTGAAATGCGCTGTATAACTTTCGGCAACGTCGCCAAAAATTTGAGAATTTACCTTTTAATTCTCGGACAATTTCAATTTTTTCTTATTCTCTTATTGTAAAACGGTACATTACGTGTTGTTTGCAGATTGGGTTCTGGAAAAAGGCCAATTTGATCTTCCTTTTCTTCCTGCTCCGCAAGCTCATCCTTCCCTTCTACTCCTTCACCCTCTTCTGCATCATTCTCCCCATGACCATGTTCGTGCCCGAAGCCGAACTCCCCGCGTGGGTCGTGTGCTACATTCCCGCCACCATGTCCTTACTCAACATCCTCCCCGCCCCTCGCTCCTTCCCTTTCATAGTCCCCTACCTCCTCTTCGAGAACACCATGTCGGTCACCAAGTTCAACGCCATGGTCTCCGGCCTATTCCAGCTCGGCAGCGCCTACGAGTGGGTCGTCACGAAGAAATCCGGCCGCTCATCCGAGGGCGACCTCTTCTCCTTAATCGAGAAAGACCAGCCCAACAAGCAACATCAGAGATCGGGGTCCGCCCCCAACCTCGATGCTTTGACGAAGGAGAAAGAGCAGGCCAAGAAGAAAGAAAAGGACGGCAAAAAGAAACATAACAGGATGTACAGGAAGGAGCTCACACTCGCTTTCCTGCTGTTAACCGCCGCTGCGAGAAGCTTGCTTTCAGCCCAGGGTATCCATTTCTACTTCCTTCTGTTTCAAGGGATCTCATTCTTGTTGGTTGGCCTCGACTTAATCGGCGAGCAGGTTCAGTGAACTGGTTTTCATGGCACATATGTATACATACCGAGACCCGATCGATCGGTGATCGGTGAAAGGCGCTGCGCAATTTATATGGAAAGATCTATGTAGTAAGGAAAGCACAGAAAAATCCCACCACTAATTGTGGAGGTGTAGATAGCTTTGCTCTCTACTGTAGAATGCCTTTTATTCTTTCAGGCATCTGATTCTTTTGTAAGAAAATTTTGATGTTTTCAGTTGGAATTTTTATTATTACAGTTCAACACAAATCACATTACTCTCTTTTCTGTTTAGGGACCACTCCTCTTTGCGTCTTGAAATTACCTTGGTCCAAAAAAAAAAAGAAAAATAGTTGATGTAATTGTACTGTGAATTAGCAAAAATCCAAGGATTTCATGGACCAAATGGAGCATACTCTCCTGTGGTGTTTTCAGAAATTGATCATCCTCCTCCTTGCTTTTATTACTGCGAGAAGATGTGTCTCAAGTTAGGTTTTCTGCTTTATATTAATTGTTGCAGCATTAAAAACGCAGCATTACGTGCAATTAATTTGTGTCACCTTCTACGTCACCATCATAAGTAAGATTTGTCCTATTTGAGTTTGTTGCTGTTTCATAATCTTTTAGAATCAAATATTTTACTTACAAAATAATTTATTCAAAACTAGACAATTATATTAAATTAACTATGAAAACACATAAATATTATTTAGTTGGATAATTTTTTTAGACTATGTGAAATATAAAATAACTAAATTTAAAGTTTAAAATTTTAATTTTTCAAACTGTATTGTACTAACATATTGCTGATCAAATATGCTGCTCTACGTTTGATTTGCTCCTTGTAGTATAATTTTATATAGAGACAGAGATGTAGATATCACTGTCTTTTTCATGCAGATTGATTAAGATACCTCACCTTCCGATTGGTGAGCAAGAATTGTCCTCATCAAACCACCCCCTCGTCATTGTTTGCAACAGCGTTTTCTGGTGCTCTTTCAAAAGTATAATAACATCTCTCCTTCACGTGAGACGCCAATGCAATTAATATACGCCGTAAATTATGTACATGCCTTCATATATGATATGATATGATATTTATGGAATATGATCGAATAGTAATCATCAAATTTAGCAGATTAATTTGTTAACTTTGCTGAGAATATATACAATTCTGCATGCAAAATTCCGTCCACGTCGCATCCCAACGAAGCCTCAGAGAGATAAATGATGATTCACAGCTTGAATTGCCTTTCACGTACAATCTTAATTGTAGATTAAAAAAAAGGGAACTTGCACGGGCTTTGCTCATCATTTTTCTCCATAAAAGCTTGCCCTAAAAAACTGCCACATTTCCTGAGCGATAAAGATTTTAGGTGGACAAATTAATTTCAAATTTGATAGTTTTTTTTTTACTTTTATTTTTTTTAAAGGTGTTTGGTGAGTGTCAAATGCTGTTATTAAAAACTAAAGGAAAAAACCTCTCATTCAAAGTAACCTTATGCTTATTTAATTAGGTCTGAAAAATAATTTCACCAAAAATATTTGAAAACTCTATTTAAAATAGTTTATTCTGATCGAGTGTATCTAGCACGATTGGTTATAAATTTGATGGATAATTAATATTTAAGGTTCAAAATTCTAAACCTAATGTGAAGTCTCAAATTCAAATGCGGAGGCAACTTGATACCAAATAATTGAGAATTAAAAGAATGTCAAACCAAAAATAAATAAACTAAATAATTTTTTTTTCAATTTTTTTTACTTACATTTATGTAACATTGAGTCCGAGCAAAAATTAAATATCCTTTGATACCTACCACCTTGACTCAGGAGAGACTTCTCTATCACAAAATTACTTGGCATAAGACATCCATTTATTCCAAATATCTTCATATTGTATGATTAAAAGTACAAATAATAATAATAATAAATTACTGTATTATTCTTAGTTAAACTATTTTTTATTGTACTTGCTGAAATATGATTGATTTGGAATAAATTGCAGTATGAAATGAAATAATTGTGACTGCAAGAATCACGCTGTCCTGTCCAACCCGAACCGCTTGGCGAAGAACAGGTCTCGGACCCAAACGGGCGACCAAGCCAGGGCCGCGAACAGGCCCGTCATGTGCCCGTACGCGATCTCCCTGGGGGACCTGGCCCGCATCACCAGGCAGGCCACGTGCCGCGCGAAGATTCGTGCGTCCGTGGCCCGGCCCACCTAGGACGTGCGGGCCCGCTCCTGGAAGCCTCTGTAGAGATCCCACTGGGCCTTTTTGAGATGGGCCGTGTTGGCGTGGCCCAGATTGGATCGCACGGCCCCGGGCACCACCTTGATGACGTGGACTCCGAAGGGCCGGAGCTCGAGGCGGAGCGCGTCGGTGGTGCCTTACAATGGACTAAAAGCAGAATTCTAAATTACAATCATTAAAAAAAAAAAAAAAAAAAAAAAAAAAAAATCCTCACACATTACCCCGCACTAAATTTTCTGGAGAGAAGCTATTATACCTAATTCCACAAGAATAGCGAAATTGTATATCCCCAATGGGAAGAAGCTCTTGTACCCAACAAATTCCAATTATTGCCAACCAAATCACAAACATTGACATACAAAACCAAGCACAGCTTAACCGAACCTCTACACATCCCCTAAACATCAACATTTTTTGTTAAAAAAAAAAAAAAAAACTTATGATCACAGCAAGCAACAGCAACAAACCTCCCAGCAACCGTAACCACACATGCAATTGTAATGCTGAGTCAGTATAATAACACTGAATAAAATAAAAATTACATTGGTCCAAACCAAGTCGCAGTAAAAGCCATGAGCTAAATCTTCAGTAAGTTAACGACAAACTTGTAATAAAATTGAATTATTCCAATGTTTACATGGTCATTGGTCACCAAGAATTATCAGCTACGTCAAAGTGTGGGTTCCCACGGTGCGATGTAAACGTGGTCTCCTGTTAAGAAATGCAAATCTTGGTTAGATGTAGATGCCACGTAAAAGAGAACTCTTTTAGTAGCCAAAGCATACAAATGTTACCTGTAAGTGATGCGCAAATGTTGGGTAAACGAATTGATGTTTAAGTCACTCTTCCTTGCAATAACACAGAAGCATAGCAACAAAACACTTCAGTCAAAAAAACACTGCTTGTATATTCTAATGCCGTCTGAGGCTATGTGGACGAAACCAACAAATGAAACGACAATTAAACAGATAGTTAAGTGAAAAATATGAGCCCTACTGCATCTAACTAGAAAAACAGAAGAAAAGGAAGGAAAAGACGAAGAAAAAAAATTGTGGATGCACTAACGTAATAAACCAATGCATAATGTAGTGTTTCAATCAAACGCAAGTCCGAGCAATTAATGAAATGCTAGTAAAAGGTTAAACCTGGAAACAAAGTTCACATGAAATGGGCAAACATTCAAGAGATCTAGAAGCTCATAAAAAGGCCTTAAACAAGAGATTTCTAAGCATGAAAAACAGAGGTTTTTCGCATGGACAAAAGAAAATACATAGTAAATATACTATTCGAAAGAAAGATGATAGGCCAGAAGAAAAAAAAAAAGAAGGTTTAATTAAAAAGCCATTGAAAATCAACAATGCAATGAAAAATACAACAAGCATGTTTAAAACCTGCCTTTATTTATGAGGCATAAACTCAGAACATGTATTTGGGCTCGTATAGTAAGCGACAACAACTGAAACAATTTAAAGTGTATTCAGCTAATATTATGTATATACTGAAAGGTTATTCATTAACATTGCCATATCTGATTAAAAAATCTGAATATAGTTACATAAGCAAATTAGTTTCATTGGGGAAAAAGGAGAAAACAGAAAGACAGGTATTTTAATAGGTAGCCTAACAGATCACAGCCTAAATCACAGGGTAAAAACTAATTTGCAAGTTGCAACTCACATAAACAGAAAGGGACTCCTCTTAATTTCTCAATTTAAACATGGATAAAACATCACTAAAGTGGGAAATTATCCTTCTAGAAACATAAAATTGAATACAGCAACCTCATTGTATTAATTAAAAGATGATTTCAGGATGCCTCCTTAGACTGATAGACTCAAAATATCCAGTATTGGCCGCAAGTGAACAATTCCTTTCTCACATGGATTCAGAAATATAGAAATATTCTGTAAAGTATTTTCACAATAATAAACTTCGGTACGTAGAAATAGAACTTGAATTACCACATAGAACATGGAATCATATCAAATACGTAACCAGATCAAAGATATAGCCATAGAAGGACTAGAAAAGGGTAGGAAGAATTCTGATCATACAGAAAACTAGATTTGCTGGCAACATACTAACCGATTAAAAGGTCAGTGATCATCCAATTTCACACTTTCCATCTGTACAGCTACCTTACTGACCGCATCCGACTGCATAACTGGGCGAGTTTGATCACTCATGTAGTTGCCAAATCCTGCAAACCCATTATAAGCACCACCAACATTTCCCTTATGACCAGAAAAGGCTACATTAGCGTTGCTATGGTACATAGAAACACTCCCGTATGGAATAAAACTCGATCTTTGCATCATTCCCGGATCGCCCCAAAGGCTTCTTGGGCAAGGATATGGGCCAACATAGTCCATCCCACCATAGCTTCCGTGATAATACATAGGTATAGGTGGTGGCGGTAAGTAACCATGATATGAACCATAGCTCAAATTGTAAGATGGGTACATACCACCAGAAAAGTTAGGATGTGCATGCCCTCTCTCCCGGAAATTTCTGGAATTGTAATTACCATAATTCTGATTACTGCTACTGCTATGATTATTTCCATTCTTGGGAACAGCTATCTTGACCTCCACCAATTTACCATTCAACTCATGGAAATTATTCTGCATCACCTCATCAACAGATTCCTCTGAATCAAAAGTAATGAAACCAAATCCTCTTGCGCGTTTATCATTGTCGTACATCACAACCACATCGGTTATCACACCAAATTTCTCAAAATATCTTCTGAATTCATTTTCTTCTATACTTTCAGGTAAACCACCTACAAAAATCTTATTTGACTTTGAATGAATACCACCATTACTGTTATTGTTAGTATTACACCTATTTGTCCCCCGGTTTTGATGCTGGCCCTGATTTGGATGTTGGTGTTGGGAGTAACGGTGAGTCTGATTCTGTTGACTTCTTGGCTCCGCTTGTTTCACTTCTACCTAAAATAATAGGAATAAAAATATAAAGAATATACTGGTCAGCATGAATTTTCAAAAAGAAAAACCCGGAAAAGGAATATTTGATGACTCAGTTTCTAATCAATCTTTCACTGAAATAATAATTATGGCGTAAAGTCAAATTATTTAATTTGGGACCAAGTGGGTGTTTGACCGCGTGGTCGCGCCTGCGTTCGCGCGATGCAACCGCAAAAAAAAAAACCCTTTTGAGAAGCTCTGCGAGTGAGTCACAGCGCACGGCCAAGCAGGCCCCAAATAAGCACAGATGCACTATCTTAAATCGGGCCATATTTGTTTAATATTTATAGTGCACTATATTCTGAATGAATAATAAAACATATGGGATAAATAACAATATGATTACTATCTAAATAAATCTACACTTTAAACAATCACCTTCCTTTCTGCATCGTGATAGCATTTTTTCTCTACTACACATATTACACAAGTATTAGAGCAAAAGTGTGCTTCATATGGACGAACAATATGATTGGACTTATAAAGTGTATTATAAGTGACCTTTCCAAGCATTTTTTCTCTACTACACATTCTATTTGACCAAAAATCAAAAGTGACCTTTCCAAGCCTTTCAGAAATATACGTAAACGGTAAGAACTATTCATTTATAAGTGTGTGCATTAATAATTCGGTTAATTATTCGCAAACGTCCTTACATTACCTACTAGGCATTGAAAATTCATCTAAAGTTCAAAACTAAGTCTTTTACAAAACACAACCTTTCCTGATTCAAACACACCCATGACACATGTTTGAACTGTTAATAACAAAAGGAATGCACTAATCACACTAGGATCGAAGGAGTTGGAGCAAGCAGCATTATTCTCACGAGAGATCGTTCACAATCTCCGGGCAATAGATTCACATTGAACAAAAAGTACCAAAAAAGTAAAAAAAAAAAAAAAACCAAACTTTTACGAGGTAAAGAAGATCTTTTACCCCCTCTTTACATATTCAAAGAGGAGAAGAAGAAGAGTAAAAGGCGGATGGAATAGCACATACCGTTATTCCACAAATCACATGGTTTCCCTTCTCCTTCTCGTCCAAAACCCTCTCCGCCGCCCCAGGATCGGCGAACTGGACGAATCCGAACCCTCTACCTCTCTTCGTGATCCGATCCCGCATCACCACCACCTCCCTCACCTCCCCGTACTTCACGAAGTGCTCCTTGAGATTTTCCTCCGTCGTTGCCGACAGGATCCCACCGACGAAGAGCTTCCCCTGCTCCGAGCACGGGGAGCGGGCGGAGGAGGAGGAGGAGGAGGAGGAGGAGGAGGGAGCGGGCGAAGAAGAAGAAGACGAAGACGAGGAGGGCTCCATTTCCCCCCCCTTCGAGCGAGAGTAGTTACCAGAAACCCTAGAGTGAGAGCGACAGAGCGAGCGCTAGGGAGGGAATTTTAGGGTTTCGAAAAACCCTAGTCAACGAGCGGACGAGTTTGGTATGCTCGAGCGGAGCGGTGCGGTGCGGGTGCACTCTCATCAATTAATCATGCGAGTAAAAGGGTCTTTCCGTAATTTCCTTTTTTTTTTCCTGGGATTTTTGCAAACATACCCTTCTAAAGTTTCAATTTATGAATCTAACTTAGGCCCAGCCCGGTCCAAGATAGGTCTTACTCTGCAGCCTCTGGGCCGGCCCAATATAATAGTTATACTATAAAGAGTTGCTTGAAGGAAAAGGTAAAATGTTTAACATTAATATTGCATCAGTGATTTAATCAAATCACCACATTTAAAATTCAAAGGATAAGTTGACTTATGAAAGGGCAAAGTTGTAATTCCAAATGATGCCACTTAATGGGCATGATCAGAATCAGACTCAGAGCGTGGACTTACAATTGCACACATAATTAATTTAATTAAGACAATATCATGAGGTTAATCACTTTATTATAAGTAATGTCACACTATTTTATATATTCTATAATATTTTTCGTACTAATATGCTGATTTAAAGGATTTTAGTTGGATAGTTTTTTTGTTCTTAATTAGTTCTCTAAAAACCTGACCTCTATGTTAGGATATATATATATATATATATATAGTTCATTTTTATTTTTTTTTAAAGCTTGTGAGAATGGTAAACTACTAATTATTACTGGTGTTTTCTCAATTACAAATAAGCAAATGCACATTCCACATGTGGTTTAGATTTGGTTCTCTCTTCTCATGGAATTAATCACTCCATGTGGATACATATTATAAACATATATAACTTGATTATGATCTATTATTGAAATGAAAATCCAGGCTCATTTAGTTAAAACCTGGACCATTGGTCTCCCACGACGCACGTGCGAGGGACAAGAGAGGACAGAGAAGGAAGAAGCATCCAAAGTTAGATAATATAATAATATTCATTCTCCTCATTTTAATTATGTCTAAAGGAGCAACAGTTCTTTATATATTGCTAGTTCCTTAAAAAAAAAATAAAAGAAAAAAAAAGGGAAAAAAACACTTTGTATTGTTTTGGGTTTGAATCAAATGGCCTAGGTAAGAAATTAGAAACTTGGGTTGGATTTAATAAACTCAAAACCTTTTGGTTTTAGACATGGGAAACAACAATTTTATTTAATTTGCTTTTTTTTTTCTGTTTAAGTCAAGCTATTAATTAGAGGACATGGTGTTTAAATATTTTTATATTCAATCAACATTTATTGAAATATTATCATTTGGCCTCACTTTCACAGAAAAGTCTTATATATATATTCTTAAAATTCAATTACAATTAAATCTCTAATTATTATTATTTTTTCTCGAAGAAAATTAGGTTTCTAATCTGGTGATATATAGATCATCCAAGAGTTATTATTTTCTCATCCAAAATTTTTAGCTACTAGATCTATATATGTCTTAACAAACAATATAAGAGATTTAATTTGCAACTAAAATATTCTTAGGCCAATAAACAAAATGGTAATTAAAATGAGGCAACAATTAATTAAGTAGCAAATATTAGTTGAGTACAATTTACACTTGATCATACACACATATTTTCTTCGCTGAAACATTTGTGCCCCTTATTTTTACAATATATAAAACTGAACAAAATATACGAAGGTTCAACTCCTTTTTTTTTTTCCTTTTTTTTAGGACGCATTTATTACGAAAATGAACTAAGCCATAAGATTTAGGTATTGCATAAGAAGGGCTCACAAACAATGTCGACATCCATCCACGAATCACAGCAAAGAGACAATTTAGGACATAGGACTCTCTTTGTTTGGCCAAACCAAATACACTGATGCCTTATATTACTGTGAGAGCACATGCATTAGTGGTGTTCTAGGACGAGTGTTGCTGCTCCAATTCACAATCGCTGCAACGCTCAATCACAGTTTCTCAGATCGTCCTTTGTTGGCATATAAATATGTCTCCGTAAATAGCTTGTCACACTTAATTAGTTTCTAGTGTTTTTTAAATTTCCCTTTTTTTTCTTTTTTTTTTTTTCTTTTGTGTTGAAAGTAAGAGCCTAACTAATACTTTGACATAGTGTGTTAAGTATCAAATAGATATCATGTACTTTCTTTACATCCATTATTGGAAATGTAAGTTAAGGAAATTAAGATCTCATTAATTAATATGGGTGATTAAATATTAGTATAGCTTTTATAATGGTGCATCATTAATATGACTTAATTTTCTCTGGAAGTGATGCCCTGGTAAAAGTAGAAAAAACTTGTACTATGGAGGAGTGTAGAAAAAAATTTATGTATGTTTTTGGTACACAAACCATTTTTTTACAAGTACGGTTTTGGTTAGTCGAAATGAAGATTCATAATACAATTATGTGTGTTCTAAAACCTTGTATTTTTTGGTTAAAACGAAGCTCATGAGTCTTCGCTATATAAAAATTTTTAAAAAAAAGAAAAAAAAAAAGAAAAAGAAGTGGAGGGCTCTCCAAACAACAAAAGCGGTTGTCAATTAATTTTATCAAATTTGGATACTCTCCTTCAGGGGTAGAGTCAAGTATATGATAAAAACATAAAATAAAGCTGCATATTTTAGCTGAAATTAATATTTATAATTTTTCTTCATAAGAGCAAGATAATGCGCTATTCTCTTCATTCATTAAGAGAACTGAATTTAGTTGCACGGAGAAAATCGCTAAGACCTCTAAAAGAAAAACGAAAAGAAAAAGTTAGAAAGAAGATTAGAAATTATTAAGAAAAGAAAAAATATATATAAGACATTGGAAGAGAGGAGATAAAGATAGAGAGAAGAGTGAAGTGCAAGAGATTAGGGAGGAATCACAGAAGCGATGTTTTAACAATCTCAAAATCCCTCGAATGCCCATTAGGACCTACAATCGATCGATTCATACTACAGTCATAAAATTTGTTAGCAATGAGCGCATAAACTTAACAAAATCAAACGCGATTATCACACAAAAATAAATTTCAAATACACGATAAAAATTAAAATAAACACATAGATTTATATGAAAAAAAAATTTACAGAAAAAAAATAACGGGCGAAGGAGAAAGATTTTACTATATAAAAAAAGAAATATAAAATATTTTCAATCATTCAATCACTCGAGTTTTCTAGGAAAAAAGAAAAGAGAATAAATTTTTTTTAACAAATTTTACTTATTGGATCCGATGACAGTGGTGGGCTTCGGGGTCGGGCGGACCGAGCCTTTCAATTCGTTTTCACCATAGACATTCAAATTTTTTTTTTTTCTAAAACTTATCAAATTTTACAGTCACACCATTAAGCTGATGGTGAACTGAAAATATAAAGTCACAATAATTTCTAATTTCGAAGTCACATCTAACAAAATTAAACATTATTCCTCTCGGTGGTCCTCGAATAAATATATCGACACAATGTAATTAAAGTTTGATCTAAACTTCTGCCTTGTATCTTCATGGACAAAACTATTAAAGAGATTTTAGCAATATATATATATATATATATATATATCACTAATACAAGATCATCACAATGAAATTGTTTATGTTGTACTAGATGGATTGTCAGGATGGAACAGTAAATGCAGGTGGTGAGAGACAAGGGTTAGTCGTGGCATATCAGGAGCAACACAACCTCAATGGTCCCTTCACAAACGGGGAGTTTGAGTTGGGGAGTTCGATCGGGGCATAGAACATATTGCCTACACTTAGTTCACCACGTACACTTAGTTCACCACGTACGTCAACTGCAAATCCCTCATCGGATCTCCGCACCTCTCATTCCATCAATGCTTGATACAGTATATTTCATATTTACAAACTATTATGAGTAAAGATGAAATAAATAGCAGATTACATAAATATATAGCGGTGATTTGGCGAACCAAGTTTAGGAAATAATTTATAGTTGGGGCATCAACGTCAAAGGTGCATCCCTCACGGATCGTGCACAATTAATATGCACATGGCTTGGTAGAACGGTGGACCGTGACAGGCCCCTATTATTACTGCTCGTTTACTACCATGCACACCTACGCGCCAAACACACGTGTGAAAACTGAGAACACTCTCATGTATAAAACATGTATCTTAAGCAAATATTTCTATGATTAGATCATTTTATCCAAATGGTTTTAGTTGTGAATTGCTTTTAGTCTCTCATTAATTGTCCAGTTTTGGAGTTTAATTTGTAACAAAATTAAGGTGCACGTACGTTTACCCTTTCTTAGATATTACCTAATTTATTATTTTTTAAAATAAAAAAAAAGGCTAAATCTAACTATAATTAAAGGAGTAAAATTTATCTTTACATTTGGCACTTTGCCAAAGGTGATGATCGATGCACTATGGGATAAGTAAAAAAAAAAGAAAAAAAAAGGGGAAAAAAAAAGAAGAAAAAGTTGGTCACCACCCACTTTGCTCCCATGATTCCCCCACTTTCTAGCTGTCCAAGAGGTAGTTGGAAGAACACTAACCAGATGACTCCAACCTCCTTTGTCTATTTCTGTCATTTTGCTGCCATGGTAATTAATTAAACCTAGACAAATGGGGAGATGATGAGTTCTATGTTAGCAACCACCAAATTGTTTATTCCTACTCTAAAAGATGAGTCCAGAGACTCTACCAAGTGTCCTTCAATGTTTTCATAATTAATTGATCACCATTAATTACTAAATTAGTTTCCTTTTATTTTTTGGCATGCTGTAAAAGAGCTAGGTGGTGCTATTAATTATTAAGTTCAATGCAATACACCTTTGACTCTTTTAGCATTAAACCCAACCAATAAAACAGCTAGAGGAAGGTGTGTGCTTTGTCTTTTCTTTCCTCTGGCAAAAATTGTATCAGAGAAGCTACATCCTGCATGGAACCCAAGATACAAAAAAGACAAAGACTTATTAGAGTAATTATAAAGAAACCCACTAATAACTTTAATAAATATATATAATAATAATGCTTAATATATAGTAGTTAGTAGAATCTAACATGTTTCCAATGTACAATGAGAGCCTAGCAGGTCTAGCACACTCTCTCTCCTGATCTCTTCAAAGATGAGATTCTCTATCTCTTTTCCTATCTTTGTCATCTCTGGGTGGAATTGGCTCCACTCTTTGGTGGATTTTGAGATATCTGAGTCTATCAAATTGGGTATCTTCACAAAATCTACCCTCATTTTCTCCCAGGAGAAGAGCTGGTCTTCAATGAGCTTCTCAGCAAATTGTGGGCTCAAACACTCCACTTCCATTGGACATTCCAGCAATGTCATGACCTGGTCTGGTTGATCCAACTCCTTATTTTCCTTTGCATTTTGATGACTAATAGTGGGGGAAGTAGACCCAAGAAGCCTCTCAAAACCTTGCCAAGGAGCATCAAAAGCTTTCTTTGGTGAACTGCCTGAAGTTGAGGGCTTATCATCCTCATCCTCATCCTCATCTGCAGAGAAGGACATTATAGCTCATAGATAAATGATTTAGAAATCGTATATAGGGTGTTGTGTTATCTCATAAAAATATTATCTAAAAAATGAAATTATGCGAAGTACTATACTAAATTTTTGGAACAAATTTTCGGAGCAGGGAAAGTGGAATCTCCAAATTAAAACATTGTTTTCTGACTCTCAAAATTATAATTCTAACCACCTTTTTTTTCAAGAAAAAAAAAAAAAAAAAAAAAAAAACCTAAGAAAGAAGACCATTAATCTAGCAAACAATTTAACTTAAAAAGAAAAGGACAAGGTAAAAATAAAGAACATGTAACTTACAATGGCTATGAATGGGGGAGCCTTCATCAGAGTGCAGCTCAAGAACAGACACTGGACTAAGCTGCTTTGATTCCTCCACCTCCATTGCTCTCCATGAAACCTCCCCATCTGATTCCCCATCATGAATTTTTCCTAATTTAGAAAGCCTCTGAAACTCCACCAAACTGCTTTTGCTGCTGCCACCCAGCTCAGGGAAGCACCCACACGCACCCATCCTCCCCTTCCCAACATTAGCTGTGCCATTCCAATTGAACACCTTCTTCACCACCTTCTGATGCAAAAGCTTACCCAACACATGCCTGAAATTACTGCCACCTCTGCTGCTGCACCTCCTCTTCAACCACCCATGGCTGCACAGTTTGAGTATCCTTCTGCAGAGATTCACAGGGTAGCAATTGGCCTTTCCCTCAGCTTTTAAAGCTCCAGTCGAGAAGCCATTCTCTGAGAGGTACACATCAAGAAGGAAGGGCTCCTGCTGCTCCTCCAGTAGCTCAAACAGCCTCCTCCCATACTGCATTGCCTTGGGGCCTTTAGATAGAGAAGCCATTTCGCTCCCCTTGCTAGGAAACTAAGCAAATAGATGAGAAAATTTGCTTAAAAAGCGAAAAAATAGGCTTAAAGTGAAAATAGCAATATCCATTTGCTCTCTCTCTCTCTCTCTCTCTCTCTCATCTCTCTCTCTCTATGTATATATATATCCTCACACACAAAAGCTACCCTTGAGGCAAGCCAAAGCTGGAAAGGATCTGGGGGTTGTTTTGAGGCCCCTTTGAGCCATTTGGTGAGAGGGGTGGGAGTGCATGGGACAGACACTTTAAAACCCAGAAAATATATACTCCCCCCCCCCCCCCCCCCCCCCCCCCCCCCCCCCCCCCCCCCCCCCTCTCTCTCTCTCTCTCTCTCTCTTTCGCAGAGCAAACTCATTATAAGGAAATCATTCCCTTTAAAACAGCTTTAGTTGATGGGGATTGGGATGTGGATTTTTTGATGGGGATGGATGGATGAATGGATGGATGGATGGATGGTTGGGATAGCATCATGTGATCACCAAAGAGTGGCCATAAAAGAGAGAGAGGGGGGGGGTTTGAAGAGTAGTATCTTATGGTCCCTACTTTGGTTTGGTGGGTAGTGGTGAGAGACATGTGTTCATGCCGAGAAAGAGAGAGGGAGAGAGAGGCAGAGAGATAGAGAGGGGAAAAGATTGAACTGATTTCTTGTTGGGATTTGGGTGTGAGAGAGAAAGAGAGAGAGAGAGAGAGGTAGTTTTGTCTGCTGCTCTCCAAATGTACCATGGAGACTGCTTCAAACATTTCAAAACTATCACTTTCTCCAAAAAAAAAATAAAATGAATGGCCATGTGTATTTCTTGCTGCACTAGAAAAAGTTCACATAATATCAAATATCAGATTTTGAGTTCAAATTCCCCCCAACACCACCTCCCCCCCCCCCCCCAAAAAAAAATAAAAAAATCTAGTTTGATACTTTAGAGCAAACATTTAGAACAGTTTAATTCAGAGATTTTTTATTTTTTTTTGTTTTTTTTGTATTTTTCCATGCAATTAAATAGTGGCGTGTTAAAACACAAAACTTATAAAATTTTAGTTGTAAAGCAAGACACTGCCTATATGATATTGTAAAGTTTCATATTAGATATGCATCTTTTGACATTTTATACTTGGACGAAAAAAATGTTGAAATTGATTTAAAATTTGAAATAATATATATATATATATATATATATATATATATATATATATATATATATATATATATATATATATATATATATAATTGAACATTACAAAGATTCTTTTTCGTAAATCCAATCCCTAGGATGCATGTACAACTGGTTTTTGAATTAGCAATATAGGACAAAAAGGCAAAAAGAGTATATACCAAATGTATATATATGTGCGGTTAATTGTGAATATTACGATGATGTACGTGAAACTATATTATAATTTGGAAGGATGCAAAAAAATAAAATTCTCACTCTAAACAAAAATGTAAAAAAATAAAAAAATTCTGACACTCCCTAATTAATCTCTCTGAGCAGTGGCCATGTGTTGAACCCTCAAATCTCTCTTCTGTGCTACACATTTGCAGGACAATTCCAACCCCCACCCCCTCTTTAATTTTTTTTTTTTTTTTTTTTCGATTATATTTATTTACTTTGCTACTCCACCCGAGAAAAGGCTAGGAGACATGAGCAACATGGTTACTCTATTAGCTTGCATACTTTATTTGCGTCGAGATGCTTGTGAGTGTGCTCGAACGAGTGGTCCCAAACACGCATACACGCACTCGCACGCTCGCGCGCACCTCCAAGTGCTTTTGGCTACGGTCGCAAGAGAAGAGTAGTATTAAAGTACAGCTAAAAAGAAGGCGATCAAGAGATTAAAAAACAAATAAGAGAGAGATCTAGAAATTATTGCACAAGCTAAGCGTTAAAAATACTACTGCACCTATAAATTGTTTTTTTCATCGTAGATGCTTTGACAATCAAAAGACTTGTATTAAAAAAGTTAAAAAGTTTTAGACCTCTTTTTTTGAATGAGTAGTCGAAAATGTATCAACCTATACTAACTTTTTTGAGATTAGTCGATGCATTGCGTGAGAGAGGTGGATGGAACAATGGCACATTCAACGGTCCAGCTTGATGTGATGATTCAAATAGCCATGGAGCCAGGCATGGAGTTGTACTTTGGGAATCCGGAGTTCAAATTTTTTACCTTTTCTCGAAAATCGACAGAAACCAACTTCATTTCTAGGAACTCTACAAAATTTTAAATTTTATTTGGTTTCGCTCTAGAAATGAATATGAAAAGCAAAAGCCCAGTAAAATCAAACAGTAGTATTTTCGACAGTAAAATCAAACAGGCCGAACATTCTATTTTTCTGGGCTTCGTTATCAATTGGACTCTCTATTGGACTTCAACATGTTGAATCTCAGCCCAAGAAGAGACTCGTGGTCTAATTTACACATAATCCAAAAAAAATTTGCGAGTGTAACAAAACTACCATTTTCCTGGTGATTAATTAGACTTTTGCGATAGATGGAGACTTTTTCCTCTCTTTCGCTATCAACAAAGTGAAAAATGAAAGCATAAATGTCCTATTCTTAGTGACCAAAGTGTGAGGTTGCACCCTGATTAATCCTTTCACTGAGAGGTACAATAAAAGGTGCACCAAAACCAAATGCACCCGCTTAAAACAAAAGCATCCGAGTCTAAATTTGCCTTGGGAAAGGGATGGCCTTTTGCTTTAGACGTGGCGATCGTGATGGGCACCAAACTTAATTTTAGATTGATGATTGAAACGTAATGCATATAAAAATACAAATGGTACATCTTAATTACGTCCAATGCTTTTTCGAAGAGTAGCCCAAAATTTCAAGCACCCAAAAAGGGTCATTAATCACACACAAGGGACAACCACTTGATTCAATTAGAGTGAGAAATGCACATATTTCCCAAACTTCTTTTATTTAATTAGAACAGTTATATATATATATATATATATATATATATATTTCTCTATTATGTCGGCACGTATATTATAGCAGAGTCCTTTATTGATTCATTTAGCATTCTAGTGATAAAATATAAATAGATTCATGAACACTTCCATATTTTGTGAGTAAAGTTGAAAAAAAAAAAGAAAAAAAATATTTTTGGTTTTTTACAAAATTTGGTGGTGTATTAGTTAGTAAATTTATACGGCATTTTCTATATTATATAAATTTATAGGGATTAGGCACACAAATTTATCTAACAACAAGGGCAAATATCAGCGTCAGTGCGTACTGCAACGAGTTGTTCGTGGGCGGATATATATATATTTCCTAGTCTGATCAGCTTAAGACCGTCGCGCCGGTTTGTTTTTCGTCTCGTCGTGCAAAGATAGCGGCGAGGCGACGTTAAATACGAAGAGAGTCATCGGGGGCGACGCGTTGTTGTGGAACCGGGTTTGTTCCGGTCCGTCCCAAATCATCATCCAAAAAAAAAAATCGCCGGTTTTTTTTTTATTTTTTTTCAAAAGAGACCGGGAACAATTCCAATTTCGTTCCATCGTTGTTTAAAATTTACATGAGTGAGAGAGAGAGAGAGAGAGTTGGTGTAATCCAAAATTTTGGCCTCATGTATTTCGTTCTAGGTGATTGGGGACGCTAGGGTTTGCTCCCAACATAAGGGGGAGGCCTTGGGCGAGGAGGCGAGGGGGTGGAGGCGGCGGAAGAGGAGGACGCGGCTCGCCAGAGCGAGACGGGAGCGGAGGTACGCGGACTCGGCACGGAGCCGGTCGGAGTCGCGGCGGAGGAGAGCGGAGAGGTGGGCGGCGCCGCCGAGCCGCGCGGCGAGCTCGCGGTTCTCGGCGCGGAGGCGCGCGAGGCGGCTCCGGAGCTCCTCGAGGTGGCGCTTCTTCCGCATGCGGGAGCGGCGCGCCGACTCGCGGTTCGAGATCATGCGCCGGAGCCGGCGCTCCTCGGCCGGGGACGGCGCACGGTACGGCTCGGGCGGGGAGAGGGACCGGTCCGGTTCGGTTTGAGCGCCGGTTTGGTCGGATGGAGGAGGGGTCGGGTCCGGCCACGGGGTGAACCCGAACCCGAAGTCGAAGTCGGGTTCGAGGAGGGAGAAAGGGAGGGAGAGGAGCGGGTCCGCTTCGTCGAAGGAGAATGGCATGGCCGTAAATACGAGCGCCGGAGAGAGGGTAGAGAGGGAAGAAGGGGAAAAGGGAAGGAAGGCGTGGAGGGGGAAGGGTATTTATAGCGCGCGAAGGGAGATGCGAGTGGGTCCCGCCTCGAAGTGAAATTCTGACGTGGCGCGTGGCCATTGGTGGATGGTTTTGTCTGCGGCGAGAGTGCCGTTACGTACTAAAGTTCGGTAAATAGTGAAGTGATATTTACCGCCACTAATACCACATCTATTGGATTCAAATTGAAATGTTAATTAAATTTAATTAATCAAAGTTATATAAGTTCAAAAGGTGCTGTAATATCTAATTATCTTTAGAAATGGAAAAAAGGACCTATATAAAAATTAGGGACCTAATTATTAAGGATAGATATGAAACGAGTATCACTTTGTTTGGAGAAAAAAAAAGAAAGAAAAGAAAGTGTATTGAAAAAGAAACATACAAAATTCTGGGAGGGATCCACACGTTTTTTTTTTTTTTTTTTTTTGGGTGCGGGGGGGAGGGGTCTTAACTTAATCTCGAAGGAACATAGATGAGAATGAAATCAAGGGATGAAATTGGAATCAATCACTCGGGTTAAGAACAACAAAGTACAAACAATTGCGTGAGATTGTATCCAATCGATTAAGTAAAACTAAAGTTATTTTTAGTGATTTTAAATAAAACATATGGTAACAATCTTATTGTTGTTTACACTAGAAATTCTCAAAAGGCATGTTATATGAGAATTATACAACTTAAATTTAATCTTAAAAATTTTTATTTACGTGTACAGTAAAGATCAGATATGATAAGAGTTATAAGTAAAGTGATGCCAAATTATAATAGGCACAAATGCACATATATTGAATTAAGACCGCTTTGGAAAAAAGCGGATAAAGTTATTTCTTTTTGACTTAGGAAAAAAGCGAATGCATCAAGAAAAATTGTACTAGTGCTTAGACGAAGAGCAGTGGGTCGCCAACAAAGGTTTAGTGATTGTAAATAGTACATATGGCAACTAAAAGGTCATTTTCATTGTACCAAACAATTAATCTTATTGTTTACACTAGAAACTTCCAAAAGATAAGTCATAGGAATATTAATCTTCAAAAACCTCATTCATATGTATGAAAGAAATCACATATGATCAGAGATATAATTAAAGTGACGACAAAATATAATACGCATCAGAATCCTTCCAAACAAAGCAAAAAAAGTTATTTCCTTTTGACTTAGGAAAGAAGCGAATGCACAAAGAAGATTAAGTTGTACAAGTAGTGCTTAGACAAAGAGCAGTACTGGGCCGCCAACAAAGGGCATATATAGTTGGGTAGCAATTAACAGTGAGGGTTGTAAAAATAATTAATAAAAAGATTGAACCTAGCTAGTTTCTGATTAAAATTAAGTCTAATTAGTTAAATTTAGTAAAACTTCCAACTTGAAACTTTCATATAGGCAATATCTTAGTCCAGAAGGAAATTGAAAGTACGAGGATGGAGCACTAGATCTGATCAGTTCAATTCTGAATGGACACGCACGATAATATCTGAGTGCGTGCATGCTTAGAGATGGAAAATATTCTGCGAATATATCGAAGATGCGGATAAATATATACAAAGCTAATGATTTAGTTTGTTTTGTAGCTTTTTTATAAGCTAGACATGAAGATCACGTAGTGGGGAGGAGACTGGTAGGTAGCTTTGTAGAGCAAAAGCAGTGGCATTCCAAGTTGGCCAAATTGTGGCCTAGGAGTAGGTCAGATGAACACATCGACCCACATGAATTGGTTATAGCTAAATGCTATGTATTTCACTGGACCCAATAAACCAGAAACTGAAAGAAAACATTTGTATTTTCTTTAGGCATTCATTCACATGTGAGGAGCTGTGTAAAAATTGAGTTTGGCACATAAGCTGACTTATAAAGAGCACCAATGACATAGATATTGAAGTTGGTAGCAATAACTTTTACTGCAACGCCAGAAAACCAGTAAATCAGAATCAGGGAAAAGTTGGGTTGGACTTAGGAGTTAAAATGAAATTTTGATCCAAAGGCTATGAAATTTGCAAAGAATCTTATGTATTAGACCTTGGGATAAAAAAGGTCATATTAGCAGTCCTATCATTTGATTGTTCCAGCAGAACCTCTTGTATTATTTTATTTTATTTTTTCTTTTTCTGACAAAACTAAAGTTTCTTTTCTTTCTGAAGCCTGCTTAGATTCATGCATCCGTTCAATGGCCCATATTTTCCATGCATGAAAATAGTAGATCGCACCAACCTCTGTTAGTTGATGCGTCTGTCACTTACAAATTAAAGTTAAACAAAAGGATAATTTAAAAAGACTTTTCACTGTTCTTCTTTTGATTGAAAACATTTTTTTATTGGATCTGTTCGTACATACTCCTTTTATCATTACAATGGTGAGGAATTGTGGCACGAAAGCGGTACATGATAACTATGTCAATCCCGTGAACAATACCTTGACCTTAAAAATTTAGGCTTATTAATTATTTATTTTAATTATTTTATAATGATAGGAATTATGTAAAGTATATTAATAAAATTTATAAAAATAAACGATATATTCAAAGTTGAAATATCGCTAACTGATTCAAATCAAACAAATTAAAACAGCATATAGTAAAATTAAAAGGGGGAACCCCAAGTATTTCTTTTTACCTTTGGACAATTATATATTTGGCAATTTGGACTGGGCCTTGGCGTTATAAAATCATCATAAATCTGTGCAAGCACAGGCCCAAATTGATTGAAATTTTTTTGGACCGTGCCGGATAAAGTACGTAGAGTACCAACTGATAAAAGTATAATGCCAAAGCATTTCAATGATATATTTTTTGTGCTTGGCACCGAAGATATATATGCATCTAATTCTAGGAAACACTTTTTATCACAAGCTTCATAATGCGTTCAAAGAATATAGCATCTACATAGAGTCGCATATCCTCAAAAACAGTGTTCATTGAAAAGCACTTTCCATCAAGTTCGATTGCAAACTTAATTATCATCTAAATAGAACTTAATTGCCATAAATTATCTTCGGTAAGTTTTTGCTAAATTAATTTTCTACACGCAGCAAGTGTTTATATCATCACCTGTAAGTTGGGATTACCTGCATTATATATTACAAAACCTTTTTTTTTTTGTGACCTGTTAAGCTATATATGTTGGTTTAACCATTTTAATATAAAGAAAAAAAGAAAAAGAAAGAAAGAGTAGAACTCAGCAAAATGAATTGTACGTTGCTTCATGAAGTACTACTACGTACATACGTAATAATTAACACCCGCAATAATAACATGCATGGAAGAGTAAAGTACTCGGATAGAACAGAGGATTAAAAACAAGAAAAACCCTTCGAAATACCCTCCTCCGTACGTCGTCGACTGCTGCTCGATCCTCGATAGTACTCTTATCGTAATTAATTATTATTACTCCTGGGCTCTCCTCGTCCTCC
Source organism: Tillandsia leiboldiana (assembly GCA_029204045.2). Lineage (NCBI taxonomy): Eukaryota > Viridiplantae > Streptophyta > Magnoliopsida > Poales > Bromeliaceae > Tillandsia > Tillandsia leiboldiana. Next base: position 3,366,949 of record CM055065.1, read on the forward strand.
TCAGGTGGGGGTGGGGGGCGGCGAGGGCATTTCCGTCGTCGGAGATGAGGGGAGCGGCGGCGGCGTCCCGGGGGTCGTCGCGGTCGTCGTCGGTGGGGACGCGGACGCAGGAGCAGCGGTCGAGGGAGGCGAAGAATGCCGCCGCCACGCCGCCCCCGACCCAGGCCGCCACCCTGTCGAGCCGCGCGCACCCCCCGCCAGCCGGCGTCGGCAACCAAGGCGGCGGCGGCGGCGCCGGGCCAAGGCCGCACGGAGATCGCCTCGTCCGCGGCTCGGCTCTGCCGGCGCCGTAGCAGCGGAGGTTGGCGAAGAAGGCGACGCAGCGTGGGGATGAGGGGGTGGTGGTTGTAGGCATGATGATTTGATTTAATGAGCGCGTATACGCGAGCGCTAAAGCTAGAGTGGAAGGAGGTGATCGAGGTGGTATATCATATATGGGAAAGAAAAGGAAAAGGGTAATAGTACACAACTTTGCTTTTTTAACATCACCATATAAAACTTACCCTATTTTCTTTTTTTTTTTTTTTTTTTTTTTTTTTACGACAGAGAAAAAAAAAATTTAATAGTTGATATTTAGAATATTAAAATTTACTTTATAATTTTCAACTAAATTTAATTTTAAAAACGATTAACTAAACAAGATGACATGCTAATTTTTCTTTTTTTTTTTCAAAACAAACTGTCGGACCCAATTTTTGAATAAAATATTTAATAATATATATATATATATATATATATATATATATATATATATATATATATATATATATATATATATATATATTTATAATTGCAACTTGTGAGCTGCTAAACCAAAAAGGTCACAAACCTTATTAATCCTATATATCTTTGGACCCATGTCGACTTATCATTAATAATAAGAAAAGTGGTAGGAGATTCTCAACTCCACTAGCAAAGGAAGGTTAAAAAGTGGGTGATGTATAAGTGTACACCCCACCCCACCTAAAAAGAGAATTGTATCCCCATGAAAAGTGAGCATGCATGCCTTTAGTATATTAATTACTTCTTCTTCTTTAGTATATTAATTACTTCTTCTTTTTTTTTTCCTAGTAAACTCTCTATCTCTGTGTCATGATGAAACTAGGGGAGAGAGAGAGAGAGAGAGAGAGAGTGGGCACATAAATAAGTGATGTAATGATAGATGGGAATAAAGAGTGACAACTCTGACATGATGAGAAGCAAAGGAGCAACTGTGCTTCATATCATGCTTCGTACTCGGAATATTTACCTGCACCAGGTGCATTATGCACGTACGTGTGATGAGACCAGCTTTATATATTAATCACTTATAAAGTTTCATATTTTTTAATATCCTGTGTTGCTAGAGTAATATTTTAAATAAAAATATAATATTAAAGAGTGTAAAAGAATTTTTATTTTTCAAAAATTTAATTATTCGACCATAATAATAATAATAATAAAAAAAGAGAGCCATAATTTGTGCTTTTGATATAATAACAAAACTCAATATTATTCCCCAAAAGACGGTGGTGCACGGGAGCTCTGATGCACCAGGTGCATGGTTGGGCGTCTCTGTTAAAAGTGACAGGGCGTTGCTTTGAGTTTCGTGCGCCATATTGGGCCGTCCCTTCGAACCCTACGAGCAAAGCCTAACATAGCCTTGGGCCGAGGCCCAAAGCAATTAAAGTTGGTTCGATTTTTTATTTTTTGTTTATATATATATATATATATATATATATATATATATATATAGAGAGAGAGAGAGAGAGAGAGAACAACCCAGTAGATCGACTCACTCGCTTATATTGAATAGATGATATGCTAAACAATACGTTATAATTAATGTAATAAAGTGTTCAGAGTAAATCATAAAAAGACCCACAAATTTGGGCCCATGATGAACAATGCAATTATGGGGGTCTTTGAAAACGGAAGCGCCTCCCCGAAACGCACCCTCGCATTAATTTCAAGTTTGAACGCAGCGAAGAGGATGAGGATTCTCCATAATCCGTAGCCGATTCCCATCGCCTCATAATAGCTGCAAATCTTCAACAAGAATGAGATTCCGCAACGAAGGACTACAAAGCAAATCCAATATTAAATACCAAAAATCTTCACATTAAATACCAAATCCTATCAACTTAATTCATGGTGCATGCATGCAGCTATATATTTATAACCTCCCCTACGATCCCCTTCTCTCCTCTCCAGTTCACAAACAAAATAAACATGTCCAAGAAAATCGCACTGGTGTTGTTTATTGCCCTTCTCCTCTTCGTCTCCCTCACCCAATCTTCCAGGACTGGACCAATGGAGCCGCAAAAGAGCCCTTTTGAGTTCGTGCAGGGAACGAAGGGATGTGAAGGAGATGGAGAAGAGGAGTGCCTGATGGGAAAAACTCTTAATGCCCACACTGATTACATCTATACTCAGGAGAATAACAACTAGTTATAGTTACTTTTGTTGTTTGTTGTGATTTTAATATGGTGTTTATTCTTTTATTTCTGCATAATAAAAATTTCTTTTAGTTCTGAGATTATATAATTATTATTATGCTGTTATTATTAATATTGGAGTGCTGTTACTTGTCTCATAATATATATATATATATATATATATATATATATATATATATATATATATATATATATATATATATATATATTTATTACTGAAACCAAAATGGGTCGAGTGAATTTTTTCCTACATGCTATAAAAAAAAATTATAAATAGAAAAATTATGATAATAAAAAAGAACTAATAAATATGTAGACCGAATTGGGTCTCAATATTTATCCGGCCCAATCTAAGCCCAATTTGTTTTGTACCGGATCGAATGAAAATAAAATCGGGCCCAAAGTTCATAGACCCGGCCCAAACAGTCGACGTAGCCCGCTATAGGCCTGTTAAAAGCCGACGCAGAGCTCCTTCTTTCTCCTTCATCGTCTCCTTCTCCGAATGATCTCCTCCCTCCTCCTCTCTCTCTCTCTCTCTCTCTCTCTCTCTCTCTCTCCATCTCTCTCTCCACTAAACCCTAAATTCTCGACATCTCAATTCTCACACCCTCCATCTCTTAAAAGCCCTTACTCTCTCTCTCTCTCTCTCTCTCTCTCTCTCTCTCTCTCTCGCTCTCTCTCCTCGTCTCTCCTCCAAACCCTTACCTTAGATCGGTGGCGGTGGAGCTCACAGCGTCCCATGCCCTAAATCCACTCGCGCAAAGAGAGGTACCATTGCTATCACGCGAATTACGCTCTAACCATTTGATTACTGTTCCTTTTTGTGCTTTTGGTAGAGCAAGTGTAGGTTACGTGCTAATTACTCGTCCTTAAATCATAATACAACAGTTAAGTAGTTAGAGAAAGAGAGAGAGAGCGTAAATTTATGATTGATAATTCTTATATGTATCCCTCTAGAGCTTTGCTCATCTATCCCTACAAATTGACTACCATTAGTTAATCGCTATTTTCTCGCCAAAAGTGTTTTAAAATGATATTTTTTTTTTAAGAGTAGAATAAATCATTTGTTGAGAAAAAATCAGTATTAGATGATCAACTAACGCTATAGGACAAATTTGATTTTTTTTTTTTTTATTTAGATGAGAATATTCTAAAGCAAGTAACTTATGTGTGTGGTGATGTTATGGATCTTGCACCTAACATCAATTTTTGTAATGCTGAAGATAACTGCATGAAACTATAGCGAGTAACCTTTCTGGTGATCATATGGATCTTACGCCTTTCAAACTGGATATTGATGAGCTGCTTGATGAATTATGTGAGGTAGCAGACTTTTTTCCTTTACTTTACAATTCTCTTGGGATTTGACCTATTTACTATTGCTGCTGGGTGTTTAATAGTTCTATTGGAATAATTGCCAGAAAAAGTACACTAAATTGGCGGATATGAAGAGAGTATGGCTGGCTAAAAAATTTTCCTATATTTATGAAGCTAAACCTACTTCCAATTCGGCCTTTTTCATGCAATCCCTCTATGCCCATTCGATCAGTAAGTTGTGGGTTAAAGATGAGCATCAACACTTTAATAGTTGGAGAATGCGTTGTTTCTGATGCTAGTATAGTCTCTTCTTTGCTGAAGCTAATTACAATTTTTTTCTTTATTTAGGTTATATGGCTTCTTTCGGTGCTTTATCGTGGAGATTAGGTGGACTCTATTGCCTCTACTGTCTTTATGAGACTCAACCGTACAAGTCTTGTTTCAAGATTTATTTGTCTCTGGGTATAACTTCAACATGCCATTTTTCTTGATCCATTAGTGTTAAATTTTTTCTTTTCCCTTATTAATACATTTATATTTTAGTTTGTTCTTCAGATATGAGGGCTTCTTCCTTTAGGTCAAATGTTACATAAAACCTTTCTTTAAACAGATACGTGGAGTTCTCGTATTTTTTTTTGTTTTGCATCTTCTTATTTTTGTTGTAATAGGGGAATTGAAGAGGCTTAAAGAACTGGTCATTGATGCAAAGGAAAATGGTATCGGTGTTGTGCCTGCTGTTGTCAAAAGGATGCTAGAGAAAAATATGTTTCTGTTTGGCTTTGTTGATATACTTGGTTGCTATGTGACTAAAAGGATTGAGGATATAGCCAAATTACAAAACAAGCGTGCACAAATTGCATTTGACAGGTATCTCAGTAATGTCAGTTTTTGCTTGATGTTATGCATCAGCTCTCAAGTTTATATAGTAAAGTGCGTATGATATTATACTTGCACAACTGACTTATCTCTTGTTGTTCAACAGATTGTTTGCAAATTTTCAGATCGAGAGTTATCTAAATATGGACCTTGTAAGTTTTCATTTGCTTTGAAGAGGGTCTCTCAATCTAGTCATATCATGCGCGTAGACAGGGTTACTTAGTATCTTGTTGGCATAAAACAGGGATAGGTGTTTGGTGATATTTGATTGTTGTAATTTGGCTGGCTATACATCTTATAGTTTATATTTATTGAATGTTCACTGTTGTTAAGTTAGATTTTGCATGCTTATTGTTTCTATATAAGCTTTAAAATGCTACTCTTCGAAATAATATATTAGGATTTATTTTAGGATATATCTTATTTTAGGAATGCGGAATAGCATTTAGTAAAAGTGTGGAGTCGGGGCACATGATAAGTCAGAGTCTATCAGCATGAGTTTTTCTTTTTCTACGATCGTTATATATAACTTCAAAAGCTTTTATTTTTCTACAATCGTTATATATAACTTGAGAGTTTTTTTTACCCTTTCTTTTAAATTATACAGGCTCTAGGCACTCTAATTACCGTGATCTTCACTTTTTAGGGAGCGGAATTTGTATTAACCAAATAATTAACGCTGCTTAAAGGATTCTTTTAAATCTCTGAGGCTTGGCCTAACGTGGGCATAGGGTAACTTACAATGTAGCTGAACTTGTACCTGTATTTGCTCTGGAATAATAAATTCTCCGCGCTTGTAAGACGTCTAGAGGGTTTTTTTCCCTTGTATTTTGGTGTGTAGTATGGTGTTTACGGTTGATTTGTGTTACAATGTTTTGCTTATACACATTTTGCTTGTGGTGACGAAGGCTAGCTTTTAGCTGTTTAGTATTGTTACGTGGACTTGTTTTTTTGTAATAATGGATAAATGGAATACGACTTTGCTGCCTCAGCCGCTTCCACTAGGTTGATCTATTTATCATTGAAGTGAAAGAATTAAACCATAGTTGCTGATAATATCTAATACTTGTTATGGTCCGCCGTATTATATTGTTCTTGCATTTTTATTCATTCCTTTATTGTATTTTAGCAGTTATATAATTTCTTGAAATTTACCTGTAGAAATTCTATTGTCTATGCTCTGTCATTATAGTACCGGTCGATGCATTTAATGAGATAGAACTGCTCCTAGAGGAATGAAGTACTTAGCAATTTATTGATTTTTTATGTCTTAGATTAGCTATCACAGTTTCAGTTGTGCCAAATGTTCTATTAACTTATCATATAGGTTGTAAGATGCTCGACGCATTCATAGAGCTCCGCTCCTGCATGTGTGGAGAATCAATCGGTGAGGTCTGATTCTTTTCTCTTTTGTTCTGGTATCATCTAAGGGCGTATCTGTTATGCCGGAGTAGAAACTCAGCTGGTCCAATGAACTGCCCGACATTAGTCGAACTCGTGACTTCAGCCAGCCTTCCACGACCTACTGTCGCCGTACTGTGTGCAGAGTCAAAGTTCGCGGTTTGAGAGTTCATTACTATAATCGCACCCATTTACATATCTGCATACTTTCTGCAACTTAATTATGTGTTGCTACGCATTGATGGCGTGCTTTTCAGAGTATATAATCTCTCTCTCTCTCTCTCTCTATATATATATATATATATATATATATAGAGTTGGGCTGGAATGCTATTGATAGCACCAACCCAACTTTGCCACCCATTTTTTAGCCTTTAGATCGCATTGAGATTTGTGCATGCTCTTTAATGAAAAAGAGAAAAAAGAAAAAGTAAAAAGAAAAAGTAAAAAGTAAAAAGCTTTTCTTTTTCATTAAAGAGCATGCACAAATCTCAATGAGATCTAAAGGCTAAAAAATGGGTGGCAAAGTTGGGTTGGTGCTATCAATAGCATTCCAGCCCAACTCTATATATATATATATATATATATATATATATATATATATATATATATATATATATATATATATATAGGGCAATGCTATTTGTACACCCCTGAGTGGGTGTACATTCTACATCCCACTCATTCAAGGATAGGACTAATTTATCGGTCATTTCGAAGTGACCGATAAAATTCATCACACCCTTGAATGGGTGGGGTGTAGGATGTACACCCTACTTGGAAATGTACAAGTAGCATTTCCCATATATATATATATATATATATATATATATATATATCCTGAGTGAGAGATAGGACTGAACGCTTACAGCGTCGGGTCGGGTTCTTGGTTTGGTTCGGTTCGAACATTTGCTGTTACTTCGGTGCCCGACACACTCTCTCTCTCCTCTCCTCTCCAAATCTCTAGAAGGTGCTGGAAGGGGGTGGGGTCTGAGAAAGGGAAAGGGAGATGGGGAAGCGGCGTCGGAGGTACTGGTTGCTGAAGACGGAGCCATCAGAGTGGTCGTGGGAGGACCAGGTGTCGTCGAGCGGCGGCGTCGCGCCGTGGGACGGCGTGCGCAACCGCCAGGCCATCAAGCACATGACGTCGATGCGCGCCGGCGACCGCTGCTTCTTCTACCACTCCGGCCGCCGCCCCTCCGACCGCCGCATCGTCGGCGTCGTCGAGGTCGCCATGCCGTGGTACGCAGCCGGGGCGGATGAGGGTGCGGTGGACGTGCGCGCGGTGGGGGAGATGCGGCGCCCCGTGGAGCTCAAGGACATACGGAAGAAGGCGGCGGAGGAGGAGGCGAAGGAGATCATGAAGGGGTTCGCGCTGCTGCGGCAGCCGCGGCTTTCGGTGGTGCCCGTTCCGGACGACGTATGGGAGGTGCTGTGCGAGATGGGCGGCGGATTCGAAGAAGAGGAACCGGCGACGGAGGAACCGGACGATGAGGAAAATGAGGAGGATGAAGCAGCCTCAGGGAAGGAAGGGGAGTGAAAAGGTTACGCCCCCCTTTGCTTAGTTCCTTTTTTTCTCTCTCATATATATATATATATATATATATATTTTTTTTTGGCACAAATAGATTTTGTTATTGCTAAAGTTCCTTATGGTCTGTTGATTTTTCAGAATTTTTTTTTTTTTTTTTTTTTTTTCTTCTCAGTTTTGATGCATATCCTCTAAAATCTAAATAGCTTGTAAATTGTTGCAGATTTTGGATGCTGACGGAGTATACCAGAACTAGCATGAATTTTGGGGAAGCAGTTTTGTGGGAAGATGGATGACAATGTTTTGCGCTCTTTGTAACTTTTATCTAGATGCTAGTTCAACTTGGATAGTGCTGTGTAAATATTTATGTGGACCGTCCAGCAGTTTTTTGTTTTGCAGCATAAAATGGAACGAAAATTGGAGAACTCGTTGAGCTTTTCTTGTTTCCTCTTTGTTTGTATTCCAAGTCCAACACAAGAAATCAACAATAACGAAGTTTATAATTATTGATTCGTCAAAAGCAGCATGGCAGCTGTTACGTGCGAGCAGCAGTCATGCATACAAAACAGATTTTGGACAAGTTGATCTAATGTTAGATATTCATGGAAGCAACCGAGCATAAACAGCTTTTGAAAAGAAAAGAAAAAACAGAAAAAAAATACAGATCATAGACAATGATAGGACTAGAAGCATTTCTCCATCCGGAAAAGAGAAAGATATCAACCATCAATAACCGATCAATAACCGATTTCACATGTTCTAACAACGACACCAAAACAGTACAACAAATGTTGTAAAATCCAAAACAGAGGAAACGACACCAAAACAGTACAAAAATGTTGTAAAATCCAAAACAGAGGAATTCTTTGTTTCCAGTAAGTTAAATCTACATGAAACGGGTTTCAGAGTGCCTAACTACACCTTTATAGGTGCATATTAATATGCTTGGAAATCATCAATTTCAAGTTATAGGCATCAATCACCAGGATTGGAATACTGTAGCAGAAATTTATTAATTTTTTTTTAGAATATTGTAGCCAAAACTACCGCACAGAAGTATAATAGATTATATAAGGGTGATCATGGGCATCTCAAGCAAATCTCCATCCACTTCTAACTAAATCACTTATAGAGACCAGCGAGTTTCTGTGGTATTATAAAGCATTTCCTCACTGAAAAAATGCATCAAATATGTTAGTCTTTGGGTCCAGCAAGAATAGAAGAATCAGAAGCATGCAAACATTTTAACATCTGGATTATATCACATTGCTGGTTTATTATCAGCAACTAACTGTATCTGATACAAAATAGACAAAGTCATCATCTAGAAACCACTTCAGGTGAAAATAAAATTGCATGGTCAAGATTACTCTTTTTCTTAAGACTTGAAATGTTACATCATCAAGACTGGTCCTTTTCTTCTAAGGCTAGCTGATGAAAGTCTTTTACCTGAACACAGTTGTGTCTGTTAACATTGTGGAGATATTACTGCCATTAGTATTTCTCATGCAACTAGCAATTGCGCAAGAAATGAAACAACTATTTTAAACAGTCATTTGGGAGCTTCAACTGTAAGTAACATGTATACAACCTAATAGTATCATTTGTCCACAGATGCATGGCACAAAAATGTTCCTAAAAAGGTCATGGAAAGAGGTATATCTATTTCTGTTATACATACTAGAATACATATGCACAGTAAACTAATTACTATTTTATCTCCCCATATCTTTATGCCAGTAAGAAATCTTGCCTTAAACAACATGTGCTGTTGTTTACTCACATTCAAAAAAACAAGACAATCATCACAGTAAACATTTCCAGAATCAAGCTCCGGTAGATTAAGGAGAATAAAAATGAAGAGTTACAGAAGCATAATATCTAAACTTGATTTAATGAGTATAGCAATTATAAGTAACTCCAAGCCTTGTTATGAGTTAATATGGAAGCACTAAACTGTTGGGTTTTATTTGGATTTGGTGATTTTAAACTTGTATTTTGACCTTTGGATCTTTTTCTTAGGCAACCTTGGGAAGTGGCATCTTGGGCTACCCAAGAGCCTTCCTTGGGAAGGAGCTTGTGGGCTGCCCAAGAGAGACTTTGTCCCTGGTGAGTTAATGTGCTCTCTCACTTTGGACTCTTTATATAGAGAGCAAGAAAGCTTGGTTAAGGACAAGCTTCAATTCTCTTCTCTTAATTTACCTAGCTACAATACACTATGATTTACATTTTCCTCTTTGAGCTTCTATTTTTGCTGGATCTCCTAAAGCTGTTGGGTTCGCTACGCACCATCCCGGAGTCGTTGCCGACGGGGAGGACAGTGGTCGTTGTATCGCTAGGGGTGATTGCCGGAGCCTTGCACATGGAGGGGCAATCTTGCTTCTAGGACAGTGCTCACGCACGCCTCGACATTCACAGGCTTCATCTAAACTTTGTTCTATAATATTTTGAGTTTAAATTAAGTTTAAATTATTTAAAAGAATTAATTTGAAAAGATAAATTTTTCTAACAATCTAGAAGCAAGATTAATTTAATTTATCTTTTCATATAATTAGTAAAATAATATAGAATACTATTGCTACTGTGAGTACAGTAGATTAATTGATAATGTTGTACAATACACATTTGTTAATCTACAGGTTAAATAATTTTTTTTAATATTATTGAAATTGTGTCTGTACTGCTCTATATATATACATCCCTGATTTATTGTGATAATACTGTTGTGTTCATACTGTGAGTATTGTTTCTACATAAAACTGTTAATTAAATAATATTGTGTTATTATAATTATTTACACTGCTATATATATAATACTGTTAGTATTAATATAAATAGTGTTAAGTACTTAAACCGTACTGTGATTTATATAATTATTTAATTAGTTTGCTTTGTTAGTACTCTCAACTATACAACTCTGTTAATTAATCTATACTGTAACTTAAGAGAACTCTGTTAGTATTTATATATATTGTTGTTAGTACTATTGTGTTGGTTTAATTAATATCTCTTCACTGTTATAACAGCACGTTGCTATGCTATACCATAGATTTGTACTATTGTGATTATATAGTGATTTGTATAATTTTGTGTAACTGTTACATGTAAACTATTGTGAGCATATATATAGTTGATAGAAAATTTTTATTTCACTAATTAAAATATTGTTAAACTGTTACACGGTTACTATTTTAATTAAATTACATCTTTACATAGTGTTTGATTTTTACACTGTTAATTAAAATCTTGTATAATTATTGTTGATTAAATTTAAACCTGTTAACTTAGATTAACTGTTTTAAATTTAGAATAATTTTGTGACATTGTAATAGGTTATTGTTTAAACAGATTCTGACTTATGGAGGATTCGTATTCGGCGAAACCTTTTACCTTTGATGGTCGTAATTTTAGAAGGTGGCAGAATCAAATGCGATTCTGGCTCACCACGCTGGGACTTGTTTCTGCTATCTCAGATCCTATTGAGAATGGTAATGAAACTGCACCTGATGGTGCTATTCAGTCTGTGGCAAATCACCCTCAGACTCGCAGCCAGTCTCAGAGTGCTCCTACTCCTCCTGGTGTTGCACCTTCACCTTTACCTGTGCCTCCTACTGATCCTACTATGATTAATTATCATTGTCTGAACCGGATACTTAGCACTCTATCTGATAAGCTTTATGATATTTACTGTAGTAGTCAGACTGCTAGGGAACTCTGGATTTCCTTAGAACAAAAGTATGGCCAGATTGATCCTACTAAGAAGAGATACCAAGCTTCAGATTTGCTTAAGTTTAAATTGGTAGATAGTAAACCAATGTCTGACCAACTACAGGATTTTGAGTACATTATTGAGCAGCTTAGATCTAGTGGTATAGATCTAGATGAGAGTTTTCTAGTTGCTACTTTAATAGATAAGTTGCCTCCTTCCTGGTCTAGCCATGTCAATGATCTGAACCACAATCAAAGAGAACTTTCCCTGAATTTTGTCCTAATATCTCATAGGATAGAAGAAACCAACCGAGCTAGAGATAAGAAGCCTAGCGAGCCTTCTACCCAAGCCAACCTAGTAGAGAACCCGAAACCTAAGGGTAGAAATTTCCAATCCTTTAGGAACTTTAAGAAGAAGCCTTTCCAACATAGAAAGTTCAACCCAAACTTTAAGAAGCCTGCACCTAAGGGGAGTGGAGTGAATTCTGGATGCTTTGTGTGCGGGAAGACGAACCACTTTGCGAAGGACTGTTATTTTCGCAAGACTCGACCTTCCGCGCCAAAGAAGAAGGGAGCTCCTCCTGAGCGTCAGCTGAACATGTTGACTGATGTATCCAACCCTTCTGACTCCACTATCAGGTTAGGAACTAGCTTACCCGAGATTAACCTTGCTCTTAGTTCTTCTGATTGGTGGATTGACACTGGAGCAAATGCACATGCTTGCTCTGACCGTTCTTGGTTTTCCACTTATCAGGACTCAAGTGGAGGATCGGTGAACATGGGAAATGCAGCATCTTCGCGCGTGCTTGGGACTGGTCGAGTGGACCTGAAGTTGACCTCTGGGAAGACTCTTTCCTTGCACGGCGTGCATCATGTTCCTGATCTTAGGAAGAACTTGATTAGTGCTTCTCTTTTAGTTCAGCAATGTTTTAAGTTTGTTTTTGAATGTAATAGGGTAGTAATTACTAAAGGTGTGAACTTTATTGGAAAAGGATTTTTGAGTGATGGTTTATTTAAGCTTTCTGTGATGACTTCTACTATTAATGAAAGTATGATTTTGAATGTTGTTTCATCTGATGTTTGGCATGGAAGATTGGGACATGTGAATTTTAATACTATTAAGAGATTGATGAATTTTGATTTAATTCCTAAATCTGTTTCAAATGATCATAGATGTGAAATATGTGTGCAAGCTAAGGAACCTAGAAGACCATTTAGATCTGTAGATAGAGATTCTGATCTGCTAGAACTTATACACAATGATGTTTGTGATGGATGTAGACCCAGTAGGGGTGGAAGCAAATATTTTGTAGCATTCATTGATGATCATTCGAAGTATTGTTATATTTATCTGATTAAGAATAAAGATGAAGTTTTGAATAAATTTAAGATTTATAAAGCTGAGGTTGAAAATCAATTGGATAAGAAAATTAAGATTTTAAGATCTGATCGAGGAGGTGAATATACATCAAATGAGATGACTGTTTTCTGTCAAGAATTTGGAATTGTACATCAAGTGACCGCACCTTATACACCTCAATCTAATGGAGTAGCTGAAAGGAAAAATAGAACTTTTATGGATATGGTAAATTCGATGATTATTAGTTCTGGTGCACCCGAGAACTTGTGGGGTGAAGCTTTGATGACTGCTTGTGTAATTCTTAATAGGATTCCCCACAAGAGTTCTTCTGTATCTCCTTATGAAATTTGGAAGGGTAGAAAACCTAATCTGAATTATTTTAAAGTGTGGGGTTGCCTAGCTAAAGTAAAGATTCATGAAAATAAGAAGAGAAAGATTGGTCCTAAAACTGTGGATACTGTTTTCTTAGGCTATGCAGATGGTAGTAATGCTAATAGATTCTTGGTGGTAAATTCTGAGGTTAATGAGTTTTCTAACAATACAATTATTGAAGCTAGAGATGCAGTATACTTTGAGGATATCTTTCTTTTTAGAACTAGAGTAGATAGACCTGTTCCTGTTGAGACTATAGGTGGATCTAGTAGACCCAGCACTAGTGAACCTATAGAAGAGTCTGAACCTAGGAGAAGTAAGCGTCCTAGGATTGAGAAGATTTTTGGTGATGATTTCTGTGTCCTTCTTGTAGAAGATACCCCTTCCACCTTTGACCAAGCTATGACTTCTGTAGATACATCATTTTGGAAAGAAGCTGTTAAGTTGGAGATGCAATCTATTCTACACAATCATACTTGGGAGTTATCTGATTTACCTGTAGGTTGTAAGCCTGTAGGATTTAGATGGATCTTTAAGAAGAAATTGAAACCAGATGGGTCTGTAGATAAGTATAAGACTAGACTTGTAGCTCAGGGTTTTTCCCAGAAGCCTGGTGTAGATTATTTTGATGTCTATGCACCTGTAGCTAGGATTACTTCTATTAGGATTCTGCTAGCTTTAGCCTCTGTCCATAATTTGATTATTCATCAGATGGATGTTAAGACTGCTTTTCTAAATGGTGATTTAGAGGAAGAGATTTATATGAAGCAACCTGAGGGATTTATTGTTGCTGGACATGAAAACAAAGTTTGCAAGTTGGCAAAATCTTTATATGGACTTAAACAAGCTCCTAAGCAATGACATTTGAAATTTGACTCTTTAGTTGTGAAAGCTGGTTTTCATGTAAACATGTCTGATGAATGTGTGTACTCTAAGGAATACAATGGACAGATAGTAATCCTATGTTTGTATGTTGATGATATTTTGATCTTTGGAACAAATATGGATGTGATAATGGATGTTAAGAAATTACTTAATAATAACTTTGATATGAAGGATCTTGGGCAAGCTGATGTGATTCTGAATATGAAGATCATAAGAAAATCAAATGAAATTATTATGAGCCAATCTCACTACAGTGAACAAGTGTTAAAGAAATTTGGATATTTTGATTCTAAGATTGTTGTAACACCTTATGATCCTAGTGTACATCTTAAGAAGAATAAAGGTAATCCTATAGGACAGAATAGGTATGCTCAGATTATAGAATCTCTAGGTTATCTTGTAGATTACACTAGACCTGATTTAGCCTATGCTGTGAACAAATTGAGAAGATATACCCATAACCCTAATAGAGAACATTGGAATGCTTTAGAAAGAGTTTTAAGATATCTGAAAGGCACTGTATCTTATGGATTACATTTTTGTGGTTTCCCTGCTGTATTAGAAGGATTTAGTGATGCTAACTGGATAAGTGATACAGCTGATGTGAAGTCAACCACTGGATTTGTTTTTCTCCTTGGTGGAGCAGCTGTTTCTTGGAAGTCATCAAAACAATCATTGATAGCTAGAAGTACAATGGAATCTGAACTGATAGCCTTAGATACCACTGTAGCAGAGGCTAAGTGGATTAGAGAATTTCTGTATGACTTGCCACTGATGGAGCGACCTTTGGCACCAGTGTCTATACATTGTGATTGCAAATCTGCTATTGACAAGTGTGCTCAAGAAAATGTGGAAACAAAGATGAATAGATTTATGAAAGTAAGACAAAAGTATATTCGGCAGAATATTAAGAAAAATGTAATTGTATTGGAATTTGTGAGATCTGCGAAAAACTTAGCTGATCAGCTTACTAAAGGTTTGTCTAGGACAGTGATCCTAGAATCGTCGAGGGGGATGGGGCTTAGCCCACAATAGAAACTACCGGCGACGGCAACCCAACCTCTTGGAGGTTCAATGGGTAGAAACAAGTCGAATTGGTAGTTGTGCGGAGCACTGCTTTTATATACTCATCCCTATGGCGACAGTGCTCATTAATGCAAGTGGTTAGTAAGGGTTCTTACCCTGAATAGTTCCGAGACCCTTGAGGCAGGGTGTGACCTTGCAGGCACACTTATCAGGACCTACTATATGTGTGTAGTCGTGAGGCCGCGACTGTGGGAAGAGGGCGGTTCCCTAAAAACACACATGAATCGATATAAGCGCATGGCCATAAAAGCGCTAACCCGCATAGAATCTAAACGGCTGTACCATGTGTACTGTTTGTGGAAATCCGATTCACCGGCCTTGGTTCAAGGCAAAGTCCACCATTGTGCCCTCGGATATACATAGACCTGTACTAAGTGAAGGTTCAAACCCGAAAGGTACCTTCGCCGAATACGTGGTATAAGGGATCCAGCATCTGTTTTAGTTTTTGTATTTCTTTTACTTTATTTTGTATTTCGTTTTTACAAGTTTTAAATCATGTGGGGATTGTTGGGTTTTATTTGGATTTGGTGATTTTAAACTTGTGTTTTGGCCTTTGGATCTTTTTCTTAGGCAACCTTGGGAAGTGGCATCTTGGGCTACCCAAGAGCCTTCCTTGGGAAGGAGCTTGTGGGCTGCCCAAGAGAGACTTTGTCCCCTGGTGAGTTAATGTGCACTCTCACTTTGGACTCTTTATATAGAGAGCAAGAGAGCTTGGTTAAGGACAAGCTTCAATTCTCTTCTCTTAATTTACCTAGCTACAATACACTGTGATTTACATTTTCCTCTTTGAGCTTCTATTTTTGCTGGATCTCCTAAAACTGTTGGGTTCGCTACGCACCATCCCGGAGTCGTTGCCGACGGGGAGGACAGTGGTCGTTGTATCGCTAGGGGTGATTGCCGAAGCCTCGCACGTGGAGGGGCAATCTTGCTTCTAGGACAGTGCTCACGCACGCCTCGACATTTACAGGCTTCATCTAAACTTTGTTCTATAATATTTTGAGTTTAAATTAAGTTTAAATTATTTAAAAAAATTAATTTGAAAAGATAAATTTTTCTAACATAAACTACACTAAAATGATCAGTGCTGCATTACAGCCGAGGAGGCTGCATGTGATGATCCGGACTTCCGCAGGAACTGTTGCAACATTAAACAGTGACTGTAGGAAGCTCATATGATGTATCGGAGCTTGTAGTGTCGAAAACGGATTTTTAAAATGGATCCGGCACGAAAAACGGAACAAGTGGGCTTTTCCGGGGACTTTCGGCAAAATTTCGGATGAGAATTTGGCGAAATGGACAGCGGATTTGGACTCAGCGCGCGAAAACGGTCAAAATGATATATTTACTTTATTTTTTTTGCCAAATTTTACTGTTCACCGGAACAGTAACTCCGGCCGGCCGGAATTAAGTTTCGGCCCCGGCGGCGACCGGCGGGCGGCGGCGGGTGGCGGCGCAGCGGCGGAGCACGGCGGAGCGCGGCAGAGCGCAGCGACGCGCGGCGCGGGCAGCGCGGGCAGGTGCGGGCAGGCGCGGGCAGGCACGCGGGAGCGCGGTCCACGGCCTGGCGTGCACCGGGAGCACCAAAGATTCCCCCTGCCACGTGGCAGCTCCTGATTGGCTGGCCGGCTTCTAGAAGGTTGCGTTGTCTGTGACACGTGGCAGCACCCCATTGGCCGACATCTTCCGGAAGACCCGGCGCGGGGACCGGGCATGTGCACCATGTGGCCACGTGGCGGATTCTGAGTAGCCCTTGCACAGGCTGTTTCCTGTTTTGTGGACACGTGGCGCGTCCTGGTTGGTCCATTTTGGTGTTTCCTGTTCTGCCCGGATCTGGTGTGGGAGATTCCCTTGGCCCATTATAAATAGGATCCCTCACTCCCACCATTTCTCACCTCGGTTTTCGAGCCATAGAGAGAGAAACAGAGGTTGGGCCCTCTAGGAAAATTCTTTCTCTCTCTCTTCTAAAAATTTCAGAATTTTTGGCATTACCGATAGTGAGTTATCTGCGACGCGGCGCACTGCGACGATTTTCTTTTTCGGCCCATTTCCCGTCGCAGTTCAGTCGAAAAATCCCTGTGGGCTAACCAGGTGGAATTTTTGAACGATTTTTGCGGCAGCGCGTTCCTAAGAGGTAAGGCTTCGATTTTCGTGTTGATCACTTTGCTCCATTTCGTACTTTTGGCACGATTCCCGAGGCCTCTTTGACCCCCCTTTTTGCTGTGGAAATTTCTGGACAGCATCGACTTCTCCGATTTTTATCTTGGCGTAGGAGCATCAGATCGAGGCGTTTAAAGAGTCGATTTCGATCTACTCGTCGCAAGGAACGCAACCGTAATTTTTCTAGATTTTTCTGAGCACTATACAGAGGTGAAAAACTCCTCTTTTTTCGTGCTATTTGAAAAACAGCAAAAGCTGTATTTTTATGAATAATATAGTTACACCCTGTGCAATGTGTGTTGCTGTAGGGCACCGTTTTCGGCAGACAGCAGTTTTAGGGGACTGTGGACAGCCAGGAGACTATCTGGGTGTGATTTGAGCTGTTCGAGGTGGGCGGTTGTTGCTTACCTCATTTTTGACAAGCTCACTGGGATTATTAGAACACCCCTAAAATATTGATAAGAACCATTGTGACGAACTAATATGACAATTGATGAGAACTATTGGGACGAACTAATATGACAATTGATGAGAACCATTGGGACGAACTAATATGACAATTGATGAGAACCATTGGGACGAACTCTCCTAAAATTTAATATGACCCCACAGATTATATGATAACTTATCTTGCGACACTGTGATTGGGACAACGGCTATAATCTCGCATGCAAATAACTTTTATATCAGTACAGTAAATCAATCTTTTTAAAATAAATATTTGACACCTTTCTACAGCTTTTAAATAGTACAATTGCATGCTTGCTTGGACATCTAGTTAGCCACTATTTATTGCTACACTATCATATTGGGGCTTGACATGTTTTATTGCTCTCCTTTGCATTCAGATGCTTGTTGCTCGAGTATGAGCAGGGGTTTGGGATAGTGTAGTCGAGATTGTACTAGATTGTGGACTTGTGGGGTATTGCGGTAACCGCAGACATTAGGCGGTGGACCGGATGTTTATCTTTGCATCAGATTGAGGTTGAGCTTGTCGATCTTTGCATCCGATTGAGGATCGGGCTTTTTTTCTAGTGGATGGAGTTTTCCCACTTATTGAGTACTATTGCATCAGATTGGGTATCAGGTCTCTTTAGTGGATGGTTTTTCCCACTTTGATTAGAGTCGTGATCCAGTCCTGCTGTTTTATGGCACTTATGATACTTATCACTGAGATACTTTACTCGTGTGGGTCGCTCCCCTCGAGTGCCGCTCCGGAGTGTGCGACAGACAGACTTTGAGTCCTTGAGACTCCTATTTCCCTATCGGTGTTATGGATTGGCCGACATACCCGATTTGGCAGGCAAGGCACAGCAGGCAGTACCAGTCCTTACTGGTTCACTGATTGGGTTATTTCAGGCAGGCATGTTAGATACTGATGCATACATACAGTCATTCCTTTTGGCACTGCATTTAGAGGCATGCTAGTGGTGGTTTCTCCTTTATTCAGCAGTTCTGTTTACAGCTTTACCACTTATTCCTTTCTTGCCTCTAGTAGTCCTAGTGGGTGCGTCAGAGTTGAGGTTTTTGCCCACTAGGGGAGGCTACTGGTTTATCTGGTAGTTCTCACCCCCATTGTTGTTTCCTCTCTTTCTTCTCCCATGTTTTGCACAGTCGTCCGCGGGAGCTGCTAGGCCATCGGCAGCTGATCGAGATAAGGGGATCGCTGAATAGATAGATCTCCTGGGAGACTGAGAGCTGTTAGATAGATGCTGCACCCTTTACTCAGACTGTGGTATTCCTTTTTTATTTTGGGTCTGGCTTTCGCCAGCTGGTTGTACTATTTTGGTGAGCTGGGAGATTATTGTACTTATTACAGCTTTATTTGTAGTTCCAGTCTGAGATACTATGTGGTTCTTCTACTTCAGCTCTGTATTATGCTCTTTTATTGTTCATATTATATCGGAGCAGGTTACCAGCGCTTCGTGTACTCGGAAAATCCCGTGTGCACGGCGGATCTGTTGGCGAGCCCGGGTTCCGGGGCGTGACAGATTAAGTTGGTATCAGAGCTTAGGGATAGGTCAGTTGGGACTTAGGAAACCCTAGGCTTTTGGTAGACCCTAGGATAATAGGGTGCGAGAGACGTGATATTTGCGAAAGTCGTTGATTTATTGTTTGACTCTTCCAGTGAGAGAAGAGGGACCGACATACCCAATTTCTGGTGGACAGTTATGTTGACTGCAGACAACATAAAGTCACAGAAACAGGAGGATGTCTTTGACTTTCGCTAGATTGGGTCGTGAGGGGTTTTGTTTTGCTGATTTGTGGCTTCTGGTGACAGTATGTCGCCCCGTCGTCGTTTTTCCGCCGGGGGTATTCCCACCCCTTCTGAGGAGCCCGAGCAGGCAGTATCTGCCGAGCTGGGAGAACTGCGGGCCTTGGTGACCCATTTGGTGGCAAGGAACTTTCGACAGGCCCAGTGCTTGGAGCAGCTGTTGGCGCAGAGGAGTGATCCGGCAGTCGAGGAGAGGGCCAGGGCTCCTGAGCGGCATTTTGAGAGAAAACGCCCAGCCCCGGAAGTTGATGGACAGGCCAGTTCTCGGAGACGGCCACAGCTTCGCGACAGAGACAGATGTATATTCTGTGGAGGACCTCATTTGCCGCACACCTGCGACTTGAGGTGGGGTCGATGTTTCCGTTGTGGGCAGCCGGGCCACATCCGAGCTACATGCCCCCTCCCGACCTTTGTAGCACCTTCTTTAGCGTTGGACTCTATCGCATCCCAGCAGAGGTCTCAGCAACAGTCTCGGAGACGGAGGCAGCAGGCGAGGCGGCCCCAGGCTACGGTCAGATGCATTTTCTGCCGGGGACAGCATACTTCTGGTACTTGTGATCTGAGGTTTGGCCGCTGTTATCGGTGTGGACAGTCTGGCCACGTCCGAGCTACTTGCCCTTATGCACCATCGACAGCTCCTTCTTCAGCATCTGCTCCATCTTCATCGCAGCAGCGGTCGACGGCTCAGCGGCCATATGCTCCAGCGAGCAGGCTATCTTCTTCCCATCCTACGGATTATCTCCCTCCAGCTCAAAGTGGGCGAATGTATGCTGCGCAGGTAGAGGATTCTTCGGCAGCAGATCTTGTGGTGGCAGGTATCACCTTGCTTTTTGGCATTAGGACTCGTACTTTATGTGATACTGGAGCATCGCATTCTTTTATTAGTAGATCATTTGCATCACTACATGGGTTAGGGGTAGGACGGTCACCACGTGCACGGGAGGTTCATATTCCCGATCACTTGGCACGTGGAGGAGTGTTGTTGGTCCTGCCCGATGCAGATCGAGTCCTGGATTATGCCAGCTGACCTGTTGGTCGTGAGACAGCTGAAGGACTTCGATGTGGTTCTCGGGATGGACTGGCTGGCTCGGTATTTCACGACTATAGATTGTGCCGCGAGGACCGTCACTTTTAGGGAGCCAGGCCAGGAGAGGTTGGTATACCGGGGATGTCAGAGTGCTTTCTTTGCCTCTATAGTTTCGACTTCCCGCAGATGATCCATCGAGGATGTGTAGCCTTTTTGGCTAGTGTTGTTGAGGGGCCTACGGCGGCGCCGGGACTCGGGGATATCCCTATTGCCCGCGAGTTCCCAGATGTTTTCCCACCTAAGCTGGCTAGCATGCTGCCAGATAGGGAGATTGAGTTCGCAATTGACGTAGTTCCAGGAACTACGCCAATCTCTAAGGCTCCTTACCGGATGGCACCGGCTGAGCTGCAAGAGCTTAAGGCGCAACTCCAGGATTTAATGGATTAAGGTTTTATTAGGCCGAGTGTGGCGCCTTGGGGAGCGCCGGTGCTATTCGTGAAGAAGAAGGACGGGTCACTTCGATTGTGTGTGGACTATAGGGAATTAAATAAAGTGACCATTAAGAACAAGTACCCTTTGCCGCGCATCGATGATCTCTTTGATCAGCTGCAAGGGTCTTGTGTCTTCTCTAAGATAGATTTGCAGTCCGATTACCACCAGTTGAAGGTGAAGGCCGAAGATATTCCGAAAACGGCATTTAGATCACGATATGGGCATTATGAATTTACAGTTATGCCCTTCGGACTAACTAATGCCCCTGCCGCATTCATGGATTTAATGAACCGGATCTTCCGACCATACTTAGATCGATTCGTGGTAGTATTCATTGATGATATCTTGGTCTACTCCCGAAGTGATGCGGAGCATGAGGAGCACTTGAGGATTGTGCTGCAACTTCTACGAGAGAAGAAATTGTTTGCCAAACTGGCAAAGTGCGAGTTTTGGCTTCGGGAGGTAGTCCTTTTGGGCCATGTAATTTCCGCCGCAGGTGTGGCGGTGGACCCAGCGAAGATTGAGGCGGTCCGGGATTGGCCCCGACCGACGACCGTTTCGGAGGTGCGTAGTTTTATGGGCTTAGCTGGTTATTATCGTCGGTTTGTGGAAGGCTTTGCGAAGCTTTCCACACCCCTCACTCGTTTGACGCGTAAAGGAGTGAAGTTTACCTGGGGTGAGGACTGTCAGAGGAGCTTTGAGGAGCTGTAAAGTAGACTAATGACCGCCCCTATCCTTTCCCTCCCTGTTATGGGAAAAGGATATGTGATCTACAGTGATGCATCACACAGCGGACTTGGTTGTGTGTTGATGCAGGGTAATTGCTTATGCATCAAGGCAACTCAAGGATTATGAGAAGAATTACCCTACCCATGACTTGGAGCTTGCTGCTGTAGTATTTACACTGAAGCTTTGGCGTCATTATCTATATGGGGAGCACTGTGAAATCTACACCGACCACAAGAGCCTAAAGTACCTGTTCACGCAAAAGGAGCTAAATTTGAGGCAACGTAGGTGGTTGGAATTACTAAAGGATTATGATGTGGACATCCTGTACCATCCGGGCAAGGCAAATGTAGTTGCAGACGCCTTGAGTAGGAGGGCGGTGCAAAGTTTGTCCATGTTGATCACGGACCAGGCGCCACTGTTAGAAGAGATGAGGCGACTAGAGATAGAGGTTGTGTCCCCTGGGGTCTCTGCTAGACTGACATCTTTAGTCTTGCAGCCCACTCTGCTGGACAGGATCAAAGAGAAACAGAGTGAGGACCCCCACTTGGTCAGGATTAGAGATCATATTCCGAGTGATCAGTCAGGGGACTTTACCGTGGATGCCTCGGGAGTACTGAGGTACAGGAACCGAGCATGTGTGCCAATAGATGTGGAGATCAGAGAGCAGATATTGCGAGAGGCCCATTATACACCTTATACCCTACATCCTGGTGGGACTAAGATGTATAAGGACCTCAAGGCACACTTTTGGTGGAATGGCATGAAGAGGGATATCGGGAGATTTGTGACTCAGTGTTTAACTTGTCAGCAGGTGAAAGCTGAGCATCGAGTGCCAGCTGGCAAGTTACAGAGTCTCCCAATCCCCGAGTGGAAATGGGACCACATTACGATGGATTTCGTGGTCGGACTACCTAGGGCACAGGGAGGAGCTGATGCTATCTGGGTAGTTGTAGATCGACTTACCAAGTCGGCGCACTTTCTGCCCATGCAGACTACGTGGCCACTTGAGCGACTAGCCCAGCTGTATCTAGATGAGATAGTGAGACTACATGGAGTACCAGCCTCCATAGTATCAGATAGAGACCCGAGGTTTGTTTCGCGTTTCTGGAGGAGCTTGCAGACAGCCTTGGGGACTCAACTCAGGTTCTGTACAGCTTTTCATCCGCAGACTGACGGGCAGTCAGAGCGGACTATACAGATCCTGGAAGACACGCTGAGGGCTTGCGTCTTGGATTTCGGCGGAGGGTGGATTCGACACTTATCCTTGGCTGAATTCGCGTACAACAATAGCTTTCAAGCGAGCATTCGGATGGCTCCATTTGAAGCGTTGTATGGACGCAAGTGTCGATCACCGCTTTATTGGAGTGACGTGGGCGAGAGGCGGACCTTGGGACCAGATATATTGTTAGAGGCAGAAGAGAAGATCCGAGTAATCCGACAGCATCTTCAGACCGCCCAAAGCCGACAAAGGAGTTATGCCGATGCTCGGCGACGAGACTTAGAGTTTCAGGTTGGTGATCATGTATTCCTGAAAGTCTCGCCATCCAAAGGAATCAGGAGGTTCGGCATTCGTGGGAAACTCAGCCCCCGATATATTGGACCCTTTGAGATATTGGAGCGTATCGGGCCAGTTGCCTACCGACTTGCACTTCCTCCGAGGCTTGCTGGTGTCCACGATGTATTTCACGTTTCTACTCTGAGGAAGTATGTCTTCGACCCATCGCACGTCATCGATTTCACCCCGCTGGAGATTAGCGAGGATTTGAGGTATGAGGAGCGCCCACTGCGAATTCTGGATCGAGAGGTGAGAGAATTGCGCAGTCGGGCCATTCCCTATGTGAAGATCCTTTGGAGCAATCATGACGAGCGCGAGGCTACGTGGGAGCTCGAGTCAGAGATGAGGGATACCCACCCCTAATTATTTGAGACATCGGACTGAAGATTGTTGTTTAGTTTAGTCTCGTTTCGAGGACGAAACTCTTTTTAGTGGGGGAGGATGTGATGATCCGGACTTCCGCAGGAACTGTTGCAACATTAAACAGTGACTGTAGGAAGCTCATATGATGTATCGGAGCTTGTAGTGTCGAAAACGGATTTTTAAAATGGATCCGGCACGAAAAACGGAGCAAATGGGCTTTTCCGGGGACTTTCGGCAAAATTTCGGATGAGAATTTGACGAAATGGACAGCGGATTTGGACTCAGCGCGCGAAAACGGTCAAAATGGTATATTTACTTTATTTTTTTCGTCAAATTTTACTGTTCACCGGAACAGTAACTCCGGCTGGCCGGAATTACTGTTCCGGCCCCGGCGGCGACCGGCGGGCGGCGGCGCAGCGGCGGAGCACGGCGGAGCGCAGCGACGCGCGGCGCGGGCAGGCGCGGGCAGGCACGCGGGAGCGCGGTCCAAGGCCTGGCGTGCACCGGGAGCACCAAAGATTCCCCCTGCCACGTGGCAGCTCCTGATTGGCTGGCCGGCTTCTAGAAGGCTGCGTTGTCTGTGACACGTGGCAGCACCCCATTGGCCGACATCTTCCGGAAGACCCGGCGCGGGGACCGGGCATGTGCACCATGTGGCCACGTGGCGGATTCTGAGTGGCCCTTGCACAGGCTGTTTCCTGTTTTGTGGACACGTGGCGCGTCCTGGTTGGTCCATTTTGGTGTTTCCTGTTCTGCCCGGATCTGGTGTGGGAGATTCCCTTGGCCCATTATAAATAGGATCCCTCACTCCCACCATTTCTCACCTCGGTTTTCGAGCCGTAGAGAGAGAAACAGAGGTTGGGCCCTCTAGGAAAATTCTTTCTCTCTCTCTTCTCTCTCTCTTCTAAAAATTTCAGAATTTTTGGCGTTACCGATAGTGAGTTATCTGCGACGCGGCGCACTGCGACGATTTTCTTTTTCGGCCCATTTCCCGTCGTAGTTCAGTCGAAAAATCCCTGTGGGCTAACCAGGTGGAATTTTTGAACGATTTTTGCGGCAGCGCGTTCCTAAGAGGTAAGGCTTCGATTTTCGTGTTGATCACTTTGCTCCATTTCGTACTTTTGGCACGATTCCCGAGGCCTCTTTGACCCCCCTTTTTGCTGTGGAAATTTCTGGACAGCATCGACTTCTCCGATTTTTATCTTGGCGTAGGAGCATCAGATCGAGGCGTTTAAAGAGTCGATTTCGATCTACTCGTCGCAAGGAACGCAACCGTAATTTTTCTAGATTTTTCTGAGCACTATACAGAGGTGAAAAACTCCTCTTTTTTCGTGCTATTTGAAAAACAGCAAAAGCTGTATTTTTATGAATAATATAGTTACACCCTGTGCAATGTGTGTTGCTGTAGGGCACCGTTTTCGGCAGACAGCAGTTTTAGGGGACTGTGGACAGCCAGGAGACTATCTGGGTGTGATTTGAGCTGTTCGAGGTGGGCGGTTGTTGCTTACCTCATTTTTGACAAGCTCACTGGGATTATTAGAACACCCCTAAAATATTGATAAGAACCATTGTGACGAACTAATATGACAATTGATGAGAACTATTGGGACGAACTAATATGACAATTGATGAGAACCATTGGGACGAACTAATATGACAATTGATGAGAACCATTGGGACGAACTCTCCTAAAATTTAATATGACCCCACAGATTATATGATAACTTATCTTGCGACACTGTGATTGGGACAACGGCTATAATCTCGCATGCAAATAACTTTTATATCAGTACAGTAAATCAATCTTTTTAAAATAAATATTTGACACCTTTCTACAGCTTTTAAATAGTACAATTGCATGCTTGCTTGGACATCTAGTTAGCCACTATTTATTGCTACACTATCATATTGGGGCTTGACATGTTTTATTGCTCTCCTTTGCATTCAGATGCTTGTTGCTCGAGTATGAGCAGGGGTTTGGGATAGTGTAGTCGAGATTGTACTAGATTGTGGACTTGTGGGGTATTGCGGTAACCGCAGACATTAGGCGGTGGACCGGATGTTTATCTTTGCATCAGATTGAGGTTGAGCTTGTCGATCTTTGCATCCGATTGAGGATCGGGCTTTTTTTCTAGTGGATGGAGTTTTCCCACTTATTGAGTACTATTGCATCAGATTGGGTATCAGGTCTCTTTAGTGGATGGTTTTTCCCACTTTGATTAGAGTCGTGATCCAGTCCTGCTGTTTTATGGCACTTATGATACTTATCACTGAGATACTTTACTCGTGTGGGTCGCTCCCCTCGAGTGCCGCTCCGGAGTGTGCGACAGACAGACTTTGAGTCCTTAAGACTCCTATTTCCCTATCGGTGTTATGGATTGGCCGACATACCCGATTTGGGAGGCAAGGCACAGCAGGCAGTACCAGTCCTTACTGGTTCACTGATTGGGTTATTTCAGGCAGGCATGTTAGATACTGATGCATACATACAGTCATTCCTTTTGGCACTGCATTTAGAGGCATGCTAGTGGTGGTTTCCCCTTTATTCAGCAGTTCTGTTTACAGCTTTACCACTTATTCCTTTCTTGCCTCTAGTAGTCCTAGTGGGTGCGTCAGAGTTGAGGTTTTTGCCCACTAGGGGAGGCTACTGGTTTATCTGGTAGTTCTCACCCCCATTGTTGTTTCCTCTCTTTCTTCTCCCATGTTTTGCAGAGTCGTCAGCGGGAGCTGCTAGGCCATCGGCAGCTGATCGAGATAAGGGGATCGCTGAATAGATAGATCTCCTGGGAGACTGAGAGCTGTTAGATAGATGCTGCACCCTTTACTCAGACTGTGGTATTCCTTTTTTATTTTGGGTCTGGCTTTCGCCAGCTGGTTGTACTATTTTGGTGAGCTGGGAGATTATTGTACTTATTACAGCTTTATTTGTAGTTCCAGTCTGAGATACTATGTGGTTCTTCTACTTCAGCTCTGTATTATGCTCTTTTATTGTTCATATTATATCGGAGCAGGTTACCAGCGCTTCGTGTACTCGGGAAATCCCGTGTGCACGGCGGATCTGTTGGCGAGCCCGGGTTCCGGGGCGTGACACTGCAGAGTTTTTATATAGAATATGACCACAGTTCTAGAAAAATCACGGAAGAAAAGTTAAGGTTCTTCGCAACATAATGTGGGTAACCTTATCACTCTGTTATCAGATTTCTTGAGATGGTTTGGACTAGCGTCCCTCCAAATAACAAGCTGCTAATCATTGCTTTATAATCAAATATGAGGTAGGTCATATCGCTCAATGGATCAGTGGCCAACTTTTACTGTCAATAACCATGGTAACAAAGGAAGCCACATGAATGTAGCAACTAACATATGTAACACACAGAAGTAACAAAAGAATATAAGGCAAAGAGTAATAATTAGCAAAATTAATATGAAAATATACAGCACAATGAAGTTTACTAACACTTCTCAAAGTATATTATTTACACATCATATTTCACCATTAGTCCTTGGTGCAAAATGAAATCACCACTCTCCCTACAACCGAAGTGCTTGCTTCAAGACATAACAAACTTAATTAAATGGTTGAGATTGCTCCTCATATACAAGTATAAACAATATCTCCACCCCTACTCTGCTTTTATCATTCCTTTTTCGTTTACAGCATCTTGTTCAGTGACTATAGGTTTTCGATATTCTTTAGACTTTGAAAATTTAGAGAAATCAAATGCATTATAAGTAGGAATTATCACCTGATTAGAGGGTTCTATTTGAGGACTTGATTTCAAGCCGGTGGCTTCAATTTCCACCAACAACTTAAGCGGACGTCAAAACCTTCGTCCCAGTGAATACTCGCATGCACAACGTAATGCATATCGTAGCAACAAACATAGATTTGGCACTAATGTACCTCACCACCTCCAAAATCCTCCCAATCACCTCCTCATGAACAGCATTTACGCCCCTCCTTGCGCCATCTAAAATCTTCCACAACATGAATTCTAGAAAAGACCTGACGGTCTCGAAAGTGATCCTCCCCGTGACATCAAGAACAAACTTCCGGTTGCTTGGCACAGCCAATGTGGATGAAACAGTACCTATCCACCCACCACCGTTCTTACTGCTCTGATCAGACGAAATTCTATCATGTGGGCCCTTCAATTCATCTTCTCTATCATTTGTTTCAGCTCTTACTTCGGAAGTAGAGTTCGATGCGGTGACCACACGGTGGGACGTCTTGACTAGGGTTTCTACGGCGCCATTGCACACGGTAACCAACATGTCCTTCATCTTCGACTCGTGCTTAGGGTTTGTAAGGCCGGCGAATAACTCTTCATAGGTGTTGATGTCCATGGTCTTGTCGAGGTAGACCGCCACGGCGGTGCTCACGAATATCTGGATGCAATTGCCGATCATCTCCTTGCACTTACTGCCGCAGATCACCTCAATCCACCTAGAAACATCCGGAGAATACGAAGACGAGCTACCGCCCCCACTATTGGATCCATTCGCGTAGAAGCCGATGACCAGGTTCTTTGCGAAGCTTCCGGCGACTACGGAGGCGAAGCCCGATCCAGCGGCGGAGAAGAGCTTATCGAGAAGATTATCGGAGAAGCTAGAGCTAGACGCCGATTCTGAGCCGCCGAGTTCTTCGATTTCTCCCCCGGAGCCATAGCTGGAGCCGTACCCATGGACGATCCCAACAGTTAGGGCTTCGGAAACCCTAGAAAGCGACCCGACGAACTCCTCGGACCTCGCGAGCTTGGCGATCTGCCTCAGGCTGGCGGGGACCTCGTCGGCATCGGAGCGGAGGAAGGAATTGAGGTCGGCGGAGGCGAGGGCCACGGCGTCGGCGGAGTACGCGGCGGCGTCAGTGACGGCGGCTAGGGTTCCGGCGAGCCTGGCGATTCTCCGGCGGTTGCGGGCGACGGAGGGGTGGTGGTAGATCCTGTAGGCGCCGTACCCGGCGGCGGAGGCGGCAGCGAGGAGGACGACCCACCGCCTATGTCGACGGGAGAGGGCGACGAAGCGGTCCATTGGAGGAGGCGCTAGGGTTTCTCGAGGAAGACGAAGGAGGAATGGGGAACACGCAAAAAGGGGAAGAGACTCCGAACCGTCAGATGGAGATTACATGGTTTGTATTTATTTTATTTTTTTTTTTAAAAAATGGCCAGGAAAATTACGGGTAGGTGGGCCCCGAGGGGACGAAGTGGTGGATGGGGTGGAGGGGCCGAAGGGGGCGAGACCAGTTCCCGCGAAGACGACAGGGGTAGGGGTATTTTCGGTATTTGGAAGGTTTGGTGATAAGTACGCTCACCGGAGGGGGGGGGGGGGGGGGGGCGGGGGTGGTTTCGATGGCTCTATAAAATTAATAATTTACTAAATAATTATTTTAAAATTTTATTGCGGTGAACCATTCGCCCTCTAAAATTTTTATATAATTTTTAAAATTATATATAAAAAATAAAAATAAACAACAAATCATCTTATTTATTTATTTATTTTTTTAAAATAATAAATTATTTATTTTTTTTTTAATTTTATTATAAACGTAAGGATAAGTAATTGTCGTTTTTAAATAAGTTGGATCTAAATAATTTTTTTTATAAAGTTATTTGATTAATTATAAATTTTTAAAATTTTTTAATCTGTCACGCTCCGGGCCGCAGCAGAAGCCTACCCGGCACGTGCACAGACCCGCCGCGTGCACAAGGTACACCGGTACACACAAGGCGTCTACAACAACAAAGCGAAAAGGAAGCAATATACACATCATACTAGTAATCAGAGCACAACACAACTAAACTATACATAAAAGAGGAGAGTAGATAACAACTATCATACAAGAAGTTAAAATCCATTATACAAATGTGGTCATCTCAAAAACAACCTATCAAAATACATGGGTGGTTTCTATGCCAAAATACACCAACACCTCTCCAACAAAAACAAAAGAAAAGGTGCCCTGAACCACCTCGAGTGGTCCGACGGGGACAAACTAGCTATGCGACGACCCCTTGCCACGATCCCGAGCCCCTCCCGCTGCGGATGGCTCTGAAAAACAACAACCCAAATAGGGTGAGAACTATTAGACAATAGTTCCCAGTGGGTAAGCCGCCGAGAGAAGCGAATTACACCACTAGGTCAACTGAGGCAAAAGATAGTAAAACTGCTGAAATGAAATGCAGAAAATAAACAACTGAAGCAAAGTAAAGTACTCTACTACTATCATGCCTCTATGCTCATGTACAAGGTGATGATGATAAGAGTCTATCATGTTATCATAATGTCCAACTACAATGAGTAGTATTATTTATGTGGTGTCCAATGTCAAGTTTGCTATCATGTATGTCCAACTATCATAAGAAGTATCATCTAGGTGATATTCAATATCAAGTTTAGTTAATTTAATCATTTTCTCTTGAAGACTTCCTTTGAGTCTAAGCTTGAGCCACGCCTCATGGTCCCGTGGTGGCACCCCCCAAGGAGCTATGCCAATCCAACGGCGTCCCAATCGGCACCCAATCCCGCACGGCGATCATGATGTCGCAAATGGCCAACTCCGGAGTGCCGGCTTGGAGGGAGCGACCCTACCAAGCATGTGCGAATGAGCACAAACGGCAAGCAAGCAAGTCTCGATCATCGTGTCTAAAACACGGAATAGCAATCATCGTGTCTAAAACACGGAATAGCATCATCGACCTTTAGGTCGGGGTATAGTATCTCAAGTGTCAATATTTCATATACAATATTAACCTTATCTTGCATAATGAAAGAGTAAAACATTTACAAGTTGTCCTCATGTCTCAAACATGGAATCTAACTATTTCATCTTGATTGTACAAGTTTAGAAGTTTTATACTTGTATCTCACAACACTAGATGGCACTAATGTCATAATGTCCATTTTTTACATGATCATATGCATAACATATCTCAATAATTCTATAACATGTATAGTTATTCTCTATTCATATCAAAAAGCTTAAGTTCACGAAAATTCCTATTCAATCTCCCCTTAAAGTGCTCATGCACATACAATATTTACCTCTACTACATAGAGTATGAAATTTTCTACACATGAAGGGGTTCAAATGCATGATCATAAATCATGATAAATCAAACGATGCATGTTTAATATAGCAATGATGCCCTAAAAGTCTATGGAAGACATAGGGGGAGTTCACCCATTTCGGTGAGGTCAGACCCACCGGATAGTTGCCAAATCCCGGTGCCAGCCTGCGGGCGGCGTCCGCGCAGCGCCCCTGCCGCGCGGCGCCCCGCCTGCAGGCGGCCCGCGCGGCACCTGTCCGCGCGGTGCCAGCCTGCGGGCGGCGCCCGCGCAGCGCGCCCGCCGTGCGGCGCCCCGCCTGCAGGCGGCCCGCGCGGCACCTGTCCGCGCGGTGCCAGCCTGCGGGCGGCGCCCGCGCGGCGAGCCTGCCGCGCGGCGCCCGCGCGGCGAGCCTGCCGCGCGGCGCCCCGCCTACGGGCGGCCCGCGCGGCGCGTAGCGGCGGCGGCGGCGGCTTGCACCTACCCCGCCGGGATGATTCCTGAACACCCGACCAACTCCAAACCAAAAGCAAAGGGAAACATACGCGATCAAGAATGCTCCAAGAACTCACCTTGATTCGCCGGTGGAGGAGAAGGAGAAGGGGATCTTCCTCTCGAATCACTGCCGCTCCTTTTTGCACTGTAAAGGAAGAGGAATGGGGATCTCATTTTCCCCCTTCTTTTCCCTCGCTCGTCTCCTGCTTGCCCTTCGGTTCGAGAGGAAAAGCGAAATAAAACCCTAAGTCCAAAACCCTAGCCGTCAGGTAACATTAGGGTTACAAGAACTACCTCAAAAGTCGTGCAGATCGCCAGCACGGATCCCGGAGCGCCTACGAGGGGGTCCGAACTTCGAAAAATTATTCTGGGAGAACCGGGAGTCGGAATCCGAAACCGATCGCGTCCCCGTTCTCCGTTTCGTGAGCTCTACCGCCTAAAAATGCCCGCGAGCCCCGACGGACTGTCCGGAAAAACACAAAAATTAAACCCTCAGTCGGGCCGTCACAAAAAAAAGGATAACGGGAAAGTCAAAGAAAGGCCAGGTCTTACATATGTATATAGCAACATAGGGTTACTTCTTTGCAACCCTAGCCGCAACCCTAGTAACCGCAGCCTCAACCACGCCCTCTCCTCTTCCTCTGCTACCCATCCCGAGCAACTGCGCCGCCGGTCACCGCCCCTGGTCGCCGGAAAGGCAAGAACCTTCAAGGAGCCTTCTTGATCCCGGGGTTGTAGGAGAAGGAGATAACCAAAACCTTAGAACCTGTGCCTTGACCTCTCTGTGGTGGTGTTCTTCATCCAGAAGACAAGCCATGGTGGTCCGGTACACCGCCGTGGCCGCGCGACGCCGGGAAGATCACCTTCTTCTTCCTCGGATCCGGCGAAGGTGAGGTTCGTTGTTCTTTGTGTTTCTTGCTACCTAGACCTCCTGATTATATCCATCACCTCTTGGTGAACCTCCCAGCCGAACCCCGAAGTCGGGAATGCTCCCGGTCGCCGGCGGAGAAAATGCACCCGCCGGAACCCTAGATTGCTCCGCCCAAGCCGTACGCCGCACCCAATGGCTCGGGCCTTGAACTAAGTTGATAGGAACTTTCTGTAGGGCCTAGAGAACATTCCCTTGAAGTTTTAGGGCTTTTCGTTTTGGGTGTGCTTCGCAGTTTGATGCCCTAGCTTTGGGTTATCTCGGGTTCGCCCGAGGTTGCTCCGCCGCCGCCGCCGCTAGTTGCCGCCGGCCACCTGCCCAGTTTGCTTCATCATGTCGAGGCAGAGCCATTGATACCCTTGCGGGCAACCCATGCTGGCCTGTTGTGTTTCCACCATTAATGGTGTTGCCCCGGCCGAACTTGCGCCGCCGCCGTTGCTGATGCTCCTCGCCGCCGGCCATGCGTCCCGCGAGGTTCGTGGAGTCAGTTAGCACCTACTGGTGCTTGTGCTTGAGACCCAGAGCCTAGGTATAGGGATCCGCCATTGTTGTCTTCAAAGGTTATGTGTTAAGCTTGATGCCCACCTTGTGTTCGGAGAAATGCCCGAGAGAGCCAAATTGGTTCTGGTCATCCAGCAAGTGAGAATTCGACTCCTGAAAGCCTCCTGAGCTTGATGCTCACTCTACTTCAGCAAATGGCTGAGTAGATAGAAGGATCTTACAAATTGAACTCTTTAAGCTTATGTTTTTGGAGCCATGTTGCTCCGGCGATGTCTCCGGTTCCCCCGCGGCACCTAGTTGGTGAGCCTCTAGATTCTTTCGACCCTCTGAGCATGATGCTCACCCAAAAATTGGGTTTGGTCGAGTCTAGGTATTAAAAGTAGCAATGTGAGCCTTTATGCATAGTAATAGTTGGCCCGAAGTTTTACTCGGGTTTCGCGCTGCTACCAAATGGTGAGCACGGTGTCCAGCAAGTCGAGAGCCACCTGCTGGTGGTGTCGGTTCGTTAAAATAGCACTCCGAAGTTAATGCAAGTGAAAAAGGCATGAAATTGCATGCTTTTATGCAATTTGGTAAAACCCTAGGGGTCAGTTTGTAATTGTAGCCTGGTAGGCTGCTGTAGACAGCGTGCACGTGGTCTCTAAACCTTTCGTTAGAGATCCAACGGCTTTCGTTGAGCGGGATACGGATATCGTCCCGTAAATCGACAAATCGTCAGTTTTACGGTTTTCGGCGCGATTTTCGCGTGCCTCGATGTAATAGAACAGTTTATAGATGTTGTTATCCGTCCCTGATTAGTATTCGTGATTCAGGTCCTTGCAGTCTGACTCCGGCCCACGAGCCTTCTGTTGGAGTCGTTGGTCCGCCTACACTCAGGTGGGTTATCTTCGGTCCGGGCTTTATCTTTTCGGCCCTCTGTTTTCTTTAGTCCAGTCGGACACCTGTTCTTGATTTGGCCTTGATGATTATGCCTATATGTTTCATGTTCCTAGATGATAGATATTATTTGGACTGTTCTTGTTTATCTGCTCATCGGTACAGTAGATTTTCATGGTCTGATCATGCCTGTTGATTGCTTTCATGTCCGTCATTGTTATACTACATCTATATCCAGAGATACTTGCTTTTACATTCCAGATATGCATGATAGACCTATGATGATATACAGACATTTGCATCCCTGTGGGAATTTCCGGCATTTTGCTGATTACCCGGTCTGTGGACCGTGAGCTTGAGCATTAACATTATGATCGTTGTGCACCTGCTGTTCGTTCGCGTACGCTGTGGGATTGATCCCCCACATTGCGTTCTTTACCGGTAAAGGGTCTGGTTGACCCGTGAGCTATCCCCTCTGGCTGTATCACTGGGTACGGGGAGCCCCTCGGCTGTACCGATATGAGGAAACTCTTGGCTGTACCGTTTGGTACGAGGATCCTCTTGGCTATATCAATGGTACGGGGTTGCTGTTCAGCTCGGCTAGGTGGAATCCAGTATGATTGTGGTTGGCTCGGCATAGATATCTTCGCCTGAGGTCCCCGTGACCAATAGTGGCATCGGTTGGGTACTTACTGTTCCTTTGTTGATGCATAGCTTATATTTCCATATTCTGGCATGTTTTACTATTTATTTCTGTACCCATATCTGCTCAGTTATATTTGATTATCACCATGATTGATTCTGATATTTCTGTACCCATATCCGCTCAGTTATATTTGATTATCACCATGATTGATTCTGATATTTCTGTACCCATATCTGCTCAGTTATATCGTGACTTATTGATTATTCAGCTTTACCTATTGATCTATTACTATCCGCAGATTATTGTATCCAGTAGGTACGATTAGCTATTTCTCGGCTCGTCGTGCCCACTGGGATACATGTACAGTGTATCTCACACCCACTGGGTGACCATTTTTCAGGTCGGTCGGGTGCTGGGATGTCGGGACACGTTGGTGAGGCTGTTGCGTTAGTACCGACCATTATGTCACTAGTACATTTTATCTTCCGCATTTTGTTTAAAATATTGTAAAATGACTAATGTTGTATGCGTAGTTTAGACTACTCTGGTATTGACTGTAAGTGCTTAGCCGTGCATGTATAGGAAAGGCTCTGTCCCATTTGGACAGAGAATTTTCTATATATGTGGCGGTCTGCCGCGCCCTGGCTGTTTTCAAACTCTGATTTAAGAAAAAAAAAAAAAATTTAAGAGGCTGTTTTTCGAACTCGGGGCGTGACAAAGGTGCTCGATGTGCTTCCTTCAGGATCTCTTCTTTGATCTCCAAATCCGCCGGTACATAAAGTCGACTTCGAAAACAAAGTACGCCGTGATCATCCACATGAAACTCACCTGCTCGGCCATCCACAAGTGTAGCCCGAATCTTTTCCAAACTAGGATCTTGGACTTGTTTCATCTTGATCCTTTCCATAAGGGTCGGTTGTAACACCAATGCCATCAATCTCATGGGTGTCTCGGGTGCTACAATCTCCAACTCCAACCGTCTCATATCTTGAAGTAATGGTTGTTGGTAAGTGATCATCATCGCTAAGTTCTCCATCGATTTGCGACTTAGAGCATCCGCCACTACATTTGCTTTACCGGGATGGTAGAGAATAGTCAAATCATAATCCTTAAGCAGCTCCAACCATCTGCGCTGCCTAAGATTCAACTCCTTCTGACTAAAGAGTTACTTTAGACTCTTATGATCAGTATATACCTCACAATGCTCACCGTATAAGTAGTGTCGCCGCAGCTTCAATGCAAATACCACGGCGGCTAATTCCAAATCATGAGTGGTATAGTTTTTCTCGTAGTCCTTTAATTGACGAGAGGCATAAGCAATAACCTTCTCGTTTTGCATCAAAACGCACCCTAACCCACTCAAGGAAGCATCACTGTAGATCACGTATCCCGCTCCTGCAGTAGGCAAAGCCAAGATCGGGGCGGTTGTCAACCGTTCCTTCAATTCCCTGAAGCTTCTCTCACACGCATCATTCCAAATAAACTTGGTGCCTTTATGTGTTAATCGCGTGAGGGGAGTAGATAACCTTGCAAATCCCTCAACAAAACGCCGATAATAGCCGGCCAGACCGATAAAGCTCCGGATCTCGGTGATGTTCGTCGGTCTAGGCCAGTCCTTGATTGCCTCAATTTTCTTGGGGTCCACAGCTATTCCTTTATCCGATATTACATGACCCAAGAACGCTACCTCTCGTAGCCAAAACTCACATTTCTTCAACTTGGCGTAGAGCTTTTTCTCCCGAAGTAATTGCAATACTTGCCGCAAGTGATCCTCATGCTCTTCGTCACTTCGAGAGTACACAAAAATGTCGTCGATGAACACCACGACGAATCTATCCAAAAAGGGCTTGAAGACACGGTCTATTAGAGGAGACTTATTGAGCAATTTCCAAGAATTTTGTAATGGGCATCTACAATACTATTCCCTCATCCTACACAGATTATAGGATTTCACACTGCTTTATACTTGTAATACCCGAGAAATTTGAGTTTGTAAAAAATGAAATTCCAGTGTGAATGTGTGCGAGGAAACAAAGGTTAACCTTAGTGGTCTGTGTACCGGGGTGCAAATGGCACGGTTCCCAAAGCATAAATTCCGCCTTTCCGATCCGAGTTTGATCTCAGAAATCTGAGGTCTCCAGTGCGACCGTCTTATCGAATCGAGTGAAAATGGTATAGACCGATTTCTGATCCGACGGTCAGATCGTCCCGAACTTAGTAAGGAAACTAGTGGGACCCGCGAATTAAGTGAATAGTAACTCCCTGAGTTATATCCCTCGCTAGCCAACATCGGCCGATCGACTGTCTGGAGTCCGAATCTGACGATCCAAGTAGTCGATTTGAATGGCGTCATCTTTCTGAGCGCAGTGGCACTGACCAAATTTCCGTTTGACGAGCCGGAAGCATCGTAAAGCTTGTCGAACTGTTTATTTTACCATATATGATAGATTTTAAAATTATAGGGGACTGAATGCGACAAACCAAAATCGCTACCTAATGGTTTTTGTCGAGCCGGACGTCGTGGCGAAGTCCGTTTTTCGATTTGACGACTAAAGTGTCTCGAAAAGCGTGAAGTACGGCAAAAAATACGGCATTTTACACAGAGACCCTTATATTTTATGCTCCGAAATCGGCGCTATTTCACGGAGAAGGACTTAAGTGTAAGACACAGCTGCTGTGAGGGACCTAGGTCTAAATACCCTATGTAGAGGGACCAAAATGCATCTTGTTACATTTATATAGGTTTGCTTTAGGGTTCATCTTTTGTAACCCTAATCCTGTAGCCCTAGCCCTAGCCACAGCACAGACCCCTTCATCTCCCTCTGCACCTCCCCACGGGCCTTGCGCCGCGGACCGCCGCCGTTCCCGTCGCCGGAGAAGCCCAAAAGAGACCAAGAAGGTTGGGTCTTCTCGGGTTGTTGGTGTGGGAAGCATCAAAGTTGGAGTTGGAGTGCTCCAGGTGCTTGTGCGCGTTCCTCTGTGAAGCTGTGACCGAACCCTTGGGTCCCCGGCACTGAGCTCCGCCGTGCGCCGCCGCGGAGGGCTTCTTCTCCTTCATCTTCTCCGGCGAGTTTGAGCCGCCGCCGTCGTCCCGGTCGCCGGCGGGAGCGACACTTCGCCGGAAGTCCATTATTTGGCCGATCTCGTGCTCGGGAAGATTCCAACCGTTGAACCGGAGATCAAGACCGTTGGATTGGGTCCTTTTGTCGACTGTGGCCTCCTCCCAAATTTTGGTGGCCATCGGTTGAAGATCAGAGCCGCACGAGCCAGCTCTAGAATCGGGTCATCTTCTTCCTCGGCCAAGCTTCGCCGTCCGGCGCCGCCGCTCACCCGCGACGCCGGCCACCACCTCAGCAAGCCTCCTTGCATCAGAAGAAGAAGTTCGATCCAAGTTGGAGGGCCTCTCGTGCTTCGGTTCGGAATCCACCATTAGAGCTCCTCAAGCTTGGCCGAGCTCCGCCGCCGCACGTCGCCGTCGCTTCCAGTCGTCGGCCGACCACCCAGGTATGCTTGTAGGATCTGTAGGAAGCTCCTCATCAAGTTGCATGGGGGTTTTAACGTGTAGTTTCCTTCCTCTGTAGTTACACCCATTAGGCAACCCGAGGTACCTCCTCCGGCCGCCGCCGACACCTTTGGTCGCCGGCCATCCACCCAGGTGAGTTGTATGGACCCTGTGCAAGGTTTCCATCAAGTTGTTTTGGACAGCAGGCTTATGAAAAAACAAGTTGCTTCAACTCGGTCTTTGGAAGCTTTTGTGGGTGTTTTCTCGGCCGCCGTCGCCTCCGGCCGCCGGCAGCCGACTTGGCCGAGTCTAAACCACATCTGAGAAGGTTATCTAACTTAGGCTCACATTTGTTCCAGGTTTAAACCTGGTTTGATCCAAGTTGGTGCAACCCGAGCCTAGCTTGTTTTAGGGTGTTGCTCCGACGACTTCTCCGGCCACCCTCCGGCGCACCTCAGGTGAGCATCTCACTTCTCTGTCCAATCTAGGCACCATGCTCACAGTAGATCTCAGTTTGATCAAGTGTGTAATTAGTTATAGCAATATGTCTTTTTGGGCCCTAAGAGTTTATGGGCCGACTTTGTAAAGGGGCCTCATGCTAGCCT
This sequence comes from Tillandsia leiboldiana, assembly GCA_029204045.2. NCBI lineage: Eukaryota > Viridiplantae > Streptophyta > Magnoliopsida > Poales > Bromeliaceae > Tillandsia > Tillandsia leiboldiana. Next base: position 3,405,118 of record CM055065.1, read on the forward strand.
AAGCCTGTGAGCACGAGCTTCGTCTCGTCGAAACGAACACGCTGGAACTTACGGCGCTGTCTTTGGCTTCCGGGATTTCAAGAACGAGTCGAAACAACATTTAAAACAAGTTATTATGCAATTTAGAGGAGTTTAATGGGTTAACTTGCAATTGTAACCTTATGGACAGTATTTAAACAGAGTAAACATGTCTCTGGGCAATTTGTTAGTTTTCCGTAGACTCTCGTTGAACGGAAAATGGATATCGTTCCGTAAATCGGCGAAATCGTCGGTTTTACGATTTCTGGCGCGTGCTTCGCGTACCACGGTATGAAAGAATGGATTCAGGTTACTGTAGTGTTGTCGGGAGGGGTATGAGTGAGTCTATTGCTGATCACAGTTTCTGTTCAGGGCCTAGCAGTTCAGCACCAGCCTCCCGGTAGTCATGCGGGAGTTCGGGACCGGCCTAAGTCGGGGGTGTTCGTTCGACTGACTTCGAGGTGGGTACCCCTTAGAACCTCTTTGTGCATGTTTCCGTTATTGTTATTTTTATCTTGTAAGGGGTAGTAGGGGTGACATGGACCTCCGGATTAATGAACGTCGCGGTGGGAGACTGGACGGGCAGTTCGCCCTCTCCGAACAACAGTAGGGTTGTTTGGAGCATGCTAGCGATGAGGACGGTGATCGGTGTGACCAGTCGGACGTCGAAAGGTGGGTTCCTCTCCCGACAGTTCTTGAGTCGGGAAACGAGGGTAGTCGGTAAGAGCAAAGATTTGACATGTTAAAATATTGCTAACCCCCGTACATGCTTATGTTTTTATTATCATGATATTTATGGCGACTAAGGGTCGTGATGCTCGATGATACATCATGTTCTGGGGGATTGCTGAGGCAGGTGCTCGGTCTGGCTCGCTGAGGTGGGTGCTCGGTTGAGGCTCGAGATGCTACACGCATACCAGCGGCTTGGCCACCGCGAGGGTGTGCTTTTCCGAAAAAGTGGTACGTTGACCCGTGTACCCCACGTGTGGGTGACGTAATGGGGGCCCCCATGGGTGGGGGGTGTGATGTGACACCCCCGGAATTTGGATTAGTCCTATATATAAATGATATGATAGGACTAAATCTCTCAACCCGGCTATAGCATTTTGGATGGTAGCAAGATCCAAGAGGTTGTGAGAGTTAAGCGTGCTAGAGCTAGAGTAGTTCTAGGATGGGTGACCCCCTGGGAAGTGGGGCGTCACAGTTGGTATTAGAGACATTTACCAGCCGGAAATGTGAGATGAGTCTCGGCTGAGCCAGGGTTATTTAGCGGGTAGAGCGAGGCTCCCCGGCTAATGACCGTTGTGGGTGGAATGCAGCTCCCCACAAGGTCGGCTAAGGCTAGCGAGACGAGTCTCACATCGCCTGGTGCTTGTGAGTGTGCTTGAGCCTGACGTGGACGTCAGGGCTTAAAGGGGGGAAGAATGTGACACCCCCGGAATTTGGATTAGTCCTATATATAAATGATATGATAGGACTAAATCTCTCAACCCGGCTATAGCATTTTGGATGGTAGCAAGATCCAAGAGGTTGTGAGAGTTAAGCGTGCTAGAGCTAGAGTAGTTCTAGGATGGGTGACCCCCTGGGAAGTGGGGCGTCACATGTGAGCAGGTGCAGAGGAGGGTGCTCGAGGTCGTGCCGGGGCAGGTGCTCGGTACGACTGACCGAGATAGGTGCTCGGTGTGGTTGCCGGGGCAGGTGCCCGGGTTTGGGTTTGTACAGGGTTTTTCGCCGTTGGTTGCACGTTGAGGAGGGCGGTTGCTCTGGTTTTACAGTGGTTTGCTTACTTTAGCCCTTATTGCTTTATTAGTATTTCCGGTCACTGACTTCCCACTCCATGACAGGTTCGTCCAGGGGCGTGTGCTAGGGCGTTGGTGAGGCCGCGTGAGCGATCTTCTGGCCCTTAGAGGTTACAGACACTGTTTACTATACCTTCGTTGTTTATTTTATTACTCATGGTAGCTAGATGTGGATTGCGATACCCCCGTGGGGTCGATGTGGATGTTGGGCTACTGGTATAACTTTTTGGATAAATGTCGTTCTTATTTCTTTACTTGGCCGTTTTCAAACTACAAACAAGAAACAAGAAAACTGTTGCGAAAACCGTTTTAAAAATATCGGTGTCGTGTGGGCACCGTTTTCAAACTCTGTGGATTTATGTTATTTCGAAAATGGCTTTATAAAACCTGGCGCCGTGTGGGTGCCGTCTTCAAATTCTGTGGATTTATGTGGTTTCGAAACTGGTTTTATAAAATCTTGGTGTTGGGTGGACACCGCTTTCAAAACCCTGTGGTTTTATCCTTTCAAAAATAGTCGGCCTCTTTATTACTCATGAAAAATGGTTGTATGTGTTTGACGATTGAACTAGTGTGGTTAAAGGTAGGATGATATGGACTTTGTAGTCAGGACGCCGTGCATATACAAATGAGACTCTGCTCGTTTGCAGAGTGAATTTGTATATGCGGCTGGTCTGGGCACGCACTGGGAAAGATTGATTTCAAAAAAATATATATGCCAAATTTGAGAGCTAAACGGTGACGTTTCTTCCGCGTGTTTAAACCCCGGGGCGTGACAATACTCAGCACCTTTTCACACACTTCTGGTTATATGATTTGATGCCACAGTCCATTTTGTGCATAGATCATTGAAGGGTGAATTACACCATAGGTTTCCAAACTTTATTTGTTTTAAGTCTTAAATTGTTCACTTCATGTTTTCTCTCATATTCTATAACTCTAACTATTGTCCTTCTTTCAAAATTGTATAATTTTACGCTTTGATTTACTTTTATGTTGGCATACCTGACTAATTCCTATTTTCTTTTAGTCTCTTCTTTACCAGGCAGGTGGATTTCGTTGGGGTATAATTTACATCGAACATGAGGAATAGTTTCGCCGTTCCTTTGTCCTAGCCCCCCGCCCCCCCTCCTTATTATATATCATATCATAATACAGTAATTTCTAAAATTTTTCTTTATTTCTCTGTGTCCCCTTTCCCGTCTGTGTGTTGTCTGTGACTCAACGGTATATGGGTTGGTTACTTCGCCGTCCGATTGTGGGTTTCATGCGGCGCTCGCCGGTCATCGGATGGCGCATGCGTATATGTGGGCTGTTGGGATTCTCTCTCTGTGCCTTCTTCGCCGTCTGTGTGTTGCTCTCATTCGTGCGGCTCTCGCTGGTGGTGGTGCGCCTCCTACGCGGTCTGTGTGTTATTTCTCTTTTTTCTTTTTATTTAGTTATTATATATAATAATACAGTAATTTTTGAAATTTTTCTTTATTTCTCTGTGCCTCCTTCGCCGTCTGTGTGTTGTCTGCGACTCAACGGTATATGGGTTGGTTACTTCGCCGTCCGATTGTGGGTTTCATGCGGTGCTCGCCGGTCATCGGATGGCCCATGTGTATATGTGGGCTGTTGGGATTCTCTCTCCGTGCCTTCTTCGCCGTCTGTGTGTTGCTCTCATTACCTTCGCCATCAATCTGACGGTTCTTCTTCCTTTTCTTGCATTTCTCTTTTTTGTTATTTATTTAGTTTTATATATAATAATACAGTAATTTGTGAAATTTTTTCTCTTTATTTCTCTGTGCTTCCTTCGTCGTCTGTGTATTGTCTGCGACTCAACGGTGTATGGGTTGGTTGCTTCACCGTCTGATTGTGGGTTTCATATGGCGCTCGCTGGTCATCGGATGGTGCCTTCTTCGCCGTCTGTGTGTTGCTCTCATTGCTTTCGCCATCAATCTGACGGTCCTTCTTCCTCTCTTTGCATTTCTCTTTTTTGTTATTTATTTAGTTATTATATATAATAATAAATATAATAATACATTAATTTCATTTTTTTTTAGATTTATGAGTAATTATATATAATAATAATAGAGTAATTTTGAATTTTTTTTAAAGATTTATACTAAAAATATTATATATAAATAATTTATCATACAATGATTTGAAAAATTAGGATTTCCAATTTTATGAATTATATTATATAAATTAATATTTGAATTGCTTGAAAGTTGAGTTTAAATTTTAAAGTAGTTCTTAAAAATTTACTGTAGAAACTCGAAATATTTTATTTTAATAAATAGAGTAAAAGCGAATTTTGAGCTGGTTTGAATTTAAAGGACCTGTGTTGACCTATTTGGTCAATCGCCAGTATGCAAGTTGCACTATTTATGAGGCAAAAAGGCTATTTTCCAATCCAGACATGATCTTAGAAATCCGAGTTGACCGTTACGATCGTCTCGTCGAACTGAGCGAGATTCATATTCAGCACTTTCCGATCTGACGGTCGGATCTTCCAGAAATTGGTGAAGAAGCGGATGAAATAGCCGCGACCAAAGTAACAGTGCTCTGTGCACAGTATTACTTAAGTTAACACTGTAGATGAACAGTAGCCCTTAAGTTTTTGACTCCGTCGATTGCAACAAGCACTATTTTACTGTTCGGAGTCCGAACATAGCGATCCGAATAGTCGATTTGATCCGTTTCGACGATCTGAACACAATGGCGCTGATGGAATTTCTGTTTGATGGCCCTAGAGTCTCGAAAAGCGTGATAAACTGTATAGTTAGACAGTAATTATGGACCGAAAATTTATCCGGGCGTTTTGTCGAAAAACAAAAATCGCTACCTGATAGGTTTCGTCGATCCGGACGTCGTGGCGAAATCCATTTTTCGTTTCGACGAACGAAACGCCTCGAAAAGCGTGAAATACGGTCTAAAATGCGATATTGTACGCAATAACCCAATAGTTTATGCTCCGAAAAGCGTGCCACTTACAGGTGAGGGACTAAGCTGTAAGAGGAGTATTTTTATTAAAGGACTTAAGTCCAAATAGCGAGAGTTGAGGGACCTGGGAGCAATTGTGCCATACACACTATATAGGTGTATACGCTCGGTTAGGGTTCTACTAAACCCTAAACTCGTAGCTGCTACCCCAGCCGCACCCCCCAACAACCTCCTCTCCCTCTGCCGCACCCACAGGAAGACGCGCACCGGCCGCCTCCACCCGTCGCCGGAGAAGAAGGATCAAGAAAGCCATCTTGATCTCGGGTTTTGGGGAGGAGGGTGCTCGGGAAGGACCAAATCGACCAAGACCCTTCCCTGTGGAGTTCCCCGTGGAGCCGCAGCCGAGCTGAGGTGGACCCAGCCCCAGCGCCGCCGTGAGCCGCCGCGGAGATCACCTTCCTATCCAAGTTTTCCGGCGAGGTGAGTTCTTGGAAAAGATTTATTTTAAAAGGACTTTGGACCACAATAGTTGTTCCTGACGTTGAGAGGGCTCTCTCTGTGAAGTTGGAACCGTCGCCGTTGTCCCCGTCGCCGGCGAGAGCGTGGGTTGCCGGAATTATCCCTTTTGGCCGACGTCGGGCGCCGCCTTCATCCGGACGTTGGAAACAAGATCAAGACCGTTGATCTTTGTCCCCTCGTCGACTGCAAGCTTCCTCCAAGATTTGGGGTTGATCGGATAAAGATCCGCGCCGCCAGTCGAAGCCCTAGAAACGGGTCTTTAAACACTCCGGCCGAGCCTCGCCGTCCGGCGCCGCCGCTTGCTCCCGACCCCAGCCACCGCTGCAGGAAGCTTCCTGGCGCCGAGGTGATCCTTTTGATCAAGGTTGCGCCGGGTCTGGGGCCGCCGACCGGATTCCGCCATTAAAGAGTCCATTTTCCGGCGAACTCCTTTTCCGGCGATTCCGGGGCTTCGCGCGGTGGGCAACCAGCTCAGGTATGTTCAGTATGTTAGTTTGGAGCTCCCCAAACCTTTGCATGTGAACTTGAACGTGGGGTTTAATATTTGTGTAGTCGCACCAATCCTCGGATCCGTGCTCACCTCCGGCCGCCGCCGCCTCTGGTCGCCGGCGGTGGGTCGGACCTGGCTCAAAGGTTTTCTGGGAGGTCCCTTTAACTGGTTCTCAACTTTGTTCAGGGTTGGACTGGGTTGGATCCTCGGTTGGTACAAACCGAGCTTTGTTCAAAATTGAAGAGTTACTCCGGCGAACTCTCCGGCCGGTTTCCGACGCACCCGAGGTGAGCCCTCGACTCAGTAGGATACCCAGAGCATGGTGCTCACTCAAAACTTAATTTTTGTTGAGGGTATTTTTAGTAGTAGCATAAGTATTAATGTATGCTTAAATGACTATGGGCCAACTTTGCCCTCGGACTTCGTATAAGTCCAAACCAGTGAGCACGGGGTCCGTCTCGTCAAGCCAGACGCACTGAAACTTACGGCGCTAATTTTGGATTCCTGGTTTTGGAAAACGGATCAAAATAGTGAATAAAATTATGATTTTATGTAAATTTAAAAGTTGTTGGGGATCAAGTTGCAATTATAACCTTGTGGCTGTCTTCTGATAGTAATTATACACCGACTAGATGTCGTATATAAGTTCCGAAGGCTCCAGTTGAACGGAAATTGGATTAAGTTTCGTAAATCGGCAAAATCGTCGATTTTACGGATTTCGGCGCGAGTACGCGTTCCGGTTTAGATTTTGGATTATTGTTGATGCCTCAGAATACCTACGACACTGTCCTGGTTGGTCTAGTGTCTTGGTATTATCGTCGGAAAACTCTGAAATCCAAATTGGGCTCTAAAAGAATTGCTAAGGGCATTTTGGTAAATTAATCACTTAAATTGTTAAGTTGACGACTCAGTCTACCTAAATATCTAAAATATGATGTTTAGGGATCAGTAAATGTAGTTGACAGTTTCAGATTGTTTTAGTGTTAGTCGGGTTGGGTTTGAGCGAGTCAGTCACTGATCACAGTTTCTGTTCAGGGCCTAGCAGTTCAGCACCAGCCTCCCAGTAGACCAGCGGGAGTTCGGGATCGGCCTACATTGAGGTGGGTTATCTTCGGTCCGGGCTTGATCTATTCGGCCCTCTGGTTGCTTTAGTCCAGTCGGACACCTGTTATTGACTAGCCTGTTGATTTTATCTACATGATCCTTCTGATTGATATGGATTTCCTTAGACCTGTCATATACCCCTGATGCTTACATCTACATGCTCTATGACTACTCCTGATAGATCTTGATCTACATGAGACACATCATATACATATATCTGTTCATCAGCTTCTTCAGTACATAGATCTGCATGATTAGATGATATTTGTTGATTCCTGTTAGCCGATATATTGTTGATATCTCGATATGCATGATTGATTGATCCTGATTGATAGATACTACTCGACGTTCCGATATGCATGATTGATAGATACTACTCGACGTTCCGATATGCATGATTGATAGATACTACTTGATGTTCCGATATGCATGATAGATTCTGATCGATATGATAGATGATTCCCTGATGGGATCTCGGCATGTGGCCGACTACTCGGTCACTAGACCGTGAGGTTGATCAGCACGACTTGCCACGCATCGCTGTACTTCACGAACATTGCCGGGGTCGCTCCCCGTGGCTATTGTTCTTTACCGGTAAAGTGGTCTAGAGGAAGGACCCGTGAGCCCCAGATAGCACCTATGGGTGCGGGGTTATGTCAGTGGGATAGGTGCAGATAGTGGTATGAGCCTGAGGTCCCCGTGACCAATATTGGCATTGATTGGGTACTTGATATTCTTGTGATTGAAGCATAGATTTTATATTTCCATGTGCTTGCATCCTACTCTATTATATTTGATTGATTCTGGTATTTTTCGTACCTGTATATGCACAGTAGGATGATCATGATAAATTCTTTTATTATCTCTTGTGGATTTCGTTTACAGGATTTTCAGATTGGTCAGTTATAGTTTGATTAGCATCATTTGTAGTACTCATTATATACAGTCACTTGATTATGCTTCATGCCAGTTTGTTTCACATACCAGCTTGTATTTGATGCCTGCCTATACAGTTACTCAGCATTCTTATTTCAGTACCTGTTATTACATGATTATTCAGATTCAGCTTTACCCCTTGATCTATTACTATCCGCAGATTATTGTACCCAGTAGGTACGATTAGCTATTTCTCGGCTCGTCGTGCCCACTGGGATACACTCCGGTGTATCTCACACCCCCTGGGTGACTGTTTTTCAGGTCCGTTGGGTGGTGAGATATCGGGACACGTTGGTGAGACGATTGCGATAGTATCGACCCCTTTGTAGTCAGTATATTTTATTTTTCAGCATTTCAGTTTAATTTTTATAAATTGACTACTTTTGCATGCGTAGTTTAGACTACTCTGATATGGACTGATTATGATTAGCCGTGCATGTATAGGAAAGGCTCTGTCCAGTTGGGCAGGGAATTTACTATACATGTGGCGGTCTGTTACGCCCGGTTTACGAACTCTGATTTATTTAACAAAAAAAAAAAAATTTAGCCTACTTTTCAAAACTCGGGGCGTGACAGATTAGATGGTATCAGAGCATAGGAAGACGATGCCTAGGTTTGGTTAGGAATGAACCCTAGGATGACTTGTGTTCACGAGAGAGCGCAGGGTATTGGCATAGTGGATTGGAGCTCAGGTGTGTTCACACACAGTTGAGTCTCATTGTTGTGGTTATGAGTGGCGTTTGTACGCACTCTGGTCCTTGGGATCGTTGTTAGTGCAGGATTAGCCGCGGTCATGGTTTCGGCCGTGGGCTTGATGCTTCAGTGGAGCCAGAGCGCTCGGATCAGTTGCGGTGGTTAAATGTTAAATCACCATTCTTGTCGTAATCGTCTAGTTGAGGGTACAGCAGCGGATGACTGCTATTATGGCACCAGCCCCACAGTTTGCCCAGAGATTGAACAAGTTATTGATCCTTCAGTGCTCCCGTGTCATGATTCAGTGGCCTATGGGCCCGATGGTAACCCTGTTTGGGATGGACTCGAATTGGCCCCACCTTTTGCCCAGATTTTGTGGACCGACGTAGATTCTCCGATGAGTTAGTCAGGGTGGTATTTATGACCACGAGGTGGTAGTAACCCCCGATAAAGGTTAGGTCATTAGCATTGAGACTGTGTTGGGAGGTATGTGATATACCTTCTGATGGGAGTTGTGTCCCCAACTTGTTGTTGGCGACAGATCTATGGTATTTCGCTTTTCTTTTGGTAAGCACGTTGGCTGCAGACAACGTACTGTCGAAAGAACTGAGGAAATACTCTGCCCTGTAATGGGGAGTATCAGATTGGGTCTAAAAGAGTAACCTGAGAGTTGCTGATATTTTGTGACTGATTGTCACTACTGCGAACCTATTAGAAGCTTAATAGTGGCTTAGTTGACCTTAAGCTTCGGGAATAAAACTTTTTTTTAAGTTGTAAGTTTCAGGGACGAAACTTCTTTTAAGTTGTAAGTGATGTAGAAACTCGAAATATTTTATTTTAATAAATAGAGTAAAAGCGAATTTTGAGCTGGTTTGAATTTAAAGGACCTGTGTTGACCTATTTGGTCAATCGCCAGTATGCAAGTTGCACTATTTACGAGGCAAAAAAGCTATTTTTCAATCCAGACATGATCTTAGAAATCCGAGTTGACCGTTACGATCGTCTCGTCGAACTGAGCGAGATTCATATTCAGCACTTTCCGATCTGACGGTCGGATCTTCCAGAAATTGGTGAAGAAGCGGGTGAAATAGCCGCGACCAAAGTAACAGTGCTCTGTGCACAGTATTACTTAAGTTAACACTGTAGATGAACAGTAGCCCTTAAGTTTTTGACTCCGTCGATTGCAACAAGCACTATTTTACTGTTCGGAGTCCGAACATAGCGATCCAAATAGTCGATTTGATCCGTTTCGACGATCTGAACACAATGGCGCTGATGGAATTTCTGTTTGATGGCCCTAGAGTCTCGAAAAGCGTGATAAACTGTATAGTTAGACAGTAATTATGGACCGAAAATTTATCCGGGCGTTTTGTCGAAAAACAAAAATCGCTACCTGATAGGTTTCGTCGATCCGGACGTCGTGGCGAAATCCATTTTTCGTTTCGACGAACGAAACGCCTCGAAAAGCGTGAAATACGGTCTAAAATGCGATATTGTACGCAATAACCCAATA